>QEPC01000407.1:645815-664685 GCA_003113815.1 Sphenodon punctatus
AATAAATGAAACTATGGAGGTAAATGTGTGGGAATGGGTGAAATAGGAGGAGGATGGCAATGGATTGGGAGGAACACAAACTGCTAGGAGAGGGAGAGTTCTGAAAACACCTGCTGACAGTATCAGTGGCTAGCTCAGAACGATATGGAAGGGGGGGGAGGACAATGACTTATTAATTGCTGCGCCTGCCTTACCACAAGCCCCATTGGCTCAGTGCAGCCTAGCCCATGGCCAATCGCAGACTGCCAAGCCAGTGGTCGGAGGAAGAGAGGAATGGTGATTAGGGATGGGCAAACGCAGTTCAGAAGTTCGGAGTTTGGACCAAACTCGACCAGTTTGGTCGACCGAACCGAACTTCCGAATCAAACTCGGTTTTCGAACCGAACCAAATTTCTGAACTCAGTTCTGTTCGCCCATCCCTATAAGATAATATTCCATTTAGTTCAATGGGGTTTGAATTTCCAAACTGTTCGGAAGTTCAGAGTTCGAACCGAACCGAACTTCCGAACCGACCTCGATTTTCTAACCGAACCGAATTTCCAAACTCAGTTCTGCTCGCCCATCCCTAGTGGTGATTGGGCAAGCTGGCTGCTAGTCCAAGCCTCTCTCCACCCAAGGGGCCAGGAAGTCTGGTCCTCAGCTGACCCTCCCCTCCCCGGGCCTGCCAGTCAGGGTTTTTCCCACCCAAACTCATCCAAATGCGCCCAAACTGTTCAGGGGGTTTGGCGTTCTATTCCTGGGGTTCTCTAGAGCTTGTCTCCTTCCGCTTGGCTTTAAGGGGGCAGATTCTATAACTAAAAGGAGAATACTTGATCAGGAGATGCAGAGAAATGATTCTGACCTGGTGGCGTAAAGGGTCTCTGGGAATTTCCATTCTATAAAACCCTCTTTGTTTCCTTCGAGTTACCTGCTCCAATGGAAGGATTTTCGCCTTAGGCAGGCCTTTACTTTATTTAGGTGTGGGGTTAATCCATCTGCCTTAGTTGAGGGGCAGTATAAGCATATTCCGAGACAGAATAGGCTATGCTTACTCTGTAATGAGAAAGAAATTGAAAATGTTCCCCATATTCTGTTGTGCTGTCCGGCTTATGGAGATCTCCAGATGTCCCTTCTGGGTGAGTTATTGATCAATTTGCAAAATCTGCCTAGGGATAAGCTACTCCAGAAAATGCTGTGTCCATTCGATACTAGCTGCTCGAGAGTGGTAGCTTGCTTTTGCTTTGGTGCCATAATTCGTAGGCAAAAATTGTTGGGAGAATAATAATTACTGGATAGTACTCGCTTAACGTGGATGATATCTGGTTATCCTGAGTCTGGTAATAACTTTAAAAAACAAATAAGCTGAGTACTTTGCAATGCGATAGGATGGCAAGATATGACAAAGTGTTTTTTACTGGGAGGTTACAATCTCAGTTTCCAGGCCACAAATAGAGTTGGCAGATCAAAATTTGAGAAATGAAGGACATGTGGAACTGTGTTTATTCTGAAATGAGGGCTGTTGTTATGTCCCACGGAGCTGTGAGGTCTGAAATAAGGGATGGCTATTATAATCAGTGGAGCTGTGGGGCCTGAAATAGGGGATATTCCTTTGGGGTAGGGACATCTGGCAACCCTCTAGCTACAAACAAAATAGCACCCTTTTACATTATATGGCTGGTTGTTTCAATTTGTTTGTTTGTATGTTTTATCTTCTATATTTTTGTGTGTTTTTGCTGTAAGTTTTTTGCAATGACCTTTGGTCACGTAATTAAAAATTATTTGATTTGGCGTTCGATTCGGCCGTTCAGTTCGGCTGTCTGAACTGTCTGAGTTTGGGCCGAACCCTGAACGTCCTAACCGCGTTCGCACATCCCTAATATCAGGCTCAGTTAGACCCTTTCATGTTTCAATTAGTACTGAAACAATGATTTGCCATGAATTCTATTTCTGTCAGAAACAGACCATTCACCTGCTTCCACAGAATGAGGAAACTTGCCAGTTTTTCTGCTACTTTCATTAGTTCCCCTTCAGGAATTGCCATTGTTTGTCACGTCCAGTGATTCTTGACAAAAGTGATGTAACATTGACAAAAGTGACATAAAATGATGAAAGTGACATAATATTGTGTCATAACAATGATGAAAGTGACCTACAATGATGGAAGCTGAGGATATCAACAAAATATTGCAGATACCAGTATTGACAATGACCACAATCCCAAATCCCCTCCATGCGAGATTCATGAGGGATCTATGCAGTATCCACATGGCACAATGTCTCCACTATTGACTTGCGCATGGTTTGCATACACAGGTGTGTGCGTACATTGCACACAGGTTCTGCGGGCCATGGGATCAGCCCCAATAATGGAAGTGAAGAATTAATTGAGAATGCAGAAATACTGACAAACACTCAAAAGATTTCCTGAAATGTCAGGGTTTTCAATGGTTCAGGAACAGCTGTTCTCACCTCAGCACTAGCTTCAATGGATTAATTTCACTGGAATCTGGGGTCTTTTAGACCCCGAATGTATAGGAAAATTAAAAATAAGGTAATATAGGCAATCCATTACCTCTTTTTGCTTTAACTATTCTTGAATGCCAAGGACAGCCTGAGTGCTCTTCAACTGTTGAGGGTTTAGTGTAGCGAAAAAAGTGGCCATAATAGTGTAGCAGGGGGTCTTCCCAGGGCCACACGGAGGTGCTGGGGTGTCTCTAGGGAATTAACTCTACCCCACTGCCATGCCTATTCAGCCCAAGCCTTGGATGAATCCCCCTTTTCTGGAAGGAGGTACCTTCCTGTAGGACTCAGCCCAGGCAAAGTCCAGAGGGTATTAGTCCACAGTCCTTTATTAGACTCAGCTTCCACAATCCCTGGGCTGTCGGCTCAGTCGCCTCCAGCCTGCAGGTCCAGGTCAGTCTCTCACAAGCTCAGGAGCAACACAACATCAACTCCCCTTGTCCATCTAACCAGGCTTCAAAGCCCCAGGCTCTGGCCAAGCCTTCCCCAGGCACAAGGCTCCCACCCAGGCACAGCCACTCCTCAGTACCTGGTTCTACCCTGGTTCTCCAGCCTTCAGCACCCTGGAGAGCGTAGAGTGGCTAGGCTTTCTCAGGGAGATGTGGCCCCTTCAGCTGCCAGACAAAGACTGCCCTCCTCCCTGCCTTGCCTCTCCTTTTATCTCAGCAGAGTGGGCATGGCCAGGCTTCTACTCCTCAGCCTTAAAGGACCAGTGTCCTGCCCACTCTGTCCCTGGAGATATCAGCCTGTTCTCCCCACAGGCTGATCGTAGCTATGGGCTGGCTCTCCCAGGCTCATGCACATATGCTCAGCCCTCCAGCTGGCCCACTCAGTCCCCTCTTAAAGGGGCAGCAGCCCCACAGGACTTCTCCATGTTACAAATGGTATAGAATTAATTAGGTCTACAAAGCAATGGAGAAGATTTTCAGATCAAATCTGTTTTTATTTTTAATGCAATAATTGTAATCAGATGGTGTGAATCTTTCAACATTCGTTTTGTCATTGTACTGTTAGTAATTTTCCTTCTGAAGTAAAATGCATCCAAATGGGACCATTGTTGGGGCCATCCAAGTGTTGGGGCCATTGTGTTCTGCAATGGTCCTCATATCTGTTGAGGGTTTAGTGTAGTACAAAAAGTGGTCATAATAGTATCAAGTATTTCTTAAAACGTATATTAGGTTGCAGTCTGTTAGACCCTATATATGGTTAATGTACTGAGTGTCTTTATATGTAAGAATGTTTTAACAGTTAAATTTGCCATTAAATTAATATAATAAATCTCATTGTGAATGCATGCACAGCGGGTTTTTATTTTTAATTTAAAATAAATTGGGGTCACTCATCTATCAGTTCCAAAGTAACGCAGTGTTTTTCTGAGACTCGTCTAGAATGATGTGTCCTCAGCCTGTGGGGTTTCCTGTTATCAAGTTCAGTTGCATGGGCATAATTATAAGAAGGATGTGGGAGAGACATTCCATCTAACTTTTAGAACAGGGGTGATATGAGTGTTCCACCCCACAACTTCTGACTTCCAGCTCACCAGCAGCACCACCACCTCAGCCTGCCTCCAGCTCAGCCACTCCCTCCCGCCCCCATGAGTCCTCCCTAACCTGCACTTAGCCACACCCATCTTGCCTGTCTTCAGCTCTTGCCCCACCTCCAAACTTCACTTCCTGGATGACTGCCAGCCAGCATATAAGGTGTGCTGGTAGCCCCAGGAAGCAGGGTGGAACAATACACCTTAATTTCTCTCTTGTGCTTATCTCCAATTCCACACCCCTCTGGTTCTTAACCCTGCTCCTCTCTTGTCTCTTCCTCTCTTGTTCCCCCTCTGGTGTTATTCCCTCTCTTAGTCTTGTCCTTGCCTTGTCCGAAGTCCTTGTCTCCCTTGTGCCTTATCCCCCTTTCTCCTTAGTGCCTCCCCACTCTTGTCTTGCCTCTCAGCCCTGACCCTGAACCCTGCCACCCCAAGCCCACCAACATTCCAGACACCCCTAACCCCATGACCTGACAGCTTGTTCCACCCAGTTTTCTGGTGCTACCAGCACACCATAAATGCTGGTTGGCAGCCATCCAGGAAGTTTGGAGGTGGGACAACAGCTGGAGACAGACAAGAGGGTGTGACTAAGGGCAGTCTAGGGAGGACTCATGGGGGGAGTGGTTGGCCTGGAGGCAGGCTGAGGTGGTGTTGTTGGTGGGCTGGCCAGTGGCCACTGCTCCAAGCACCCTGAGGACAGGGGTTCAAGACCAGGCCCTAGCATTTCTTGTGTTTCTTCTGGCTTTTCTGACACTCTTCCCTATGTGGGCAGAACTCTGATGAGAGAAAACTGGGGCCTTTGTACATTCCCATAGCTAGAGGTCATCCTCTTCCCATTTCCCCCATCACATAGTGGGCCAAGCCCATTTCTGGAGGGACTGGTACTTTCTTTACACAGATGCTTGCTTCAGTTCTCTCCCAATTAGTATGCACAAAACTTTACTTCAGAAAAAAAAATCTGAACATTTTGAGACAGTTCCCTGAGCTTTGGGGCCTGGTACAATTGTACCCCCATGTTCCCTTAGGCCAGATGTAGATGAATCATCAAAAGCACAATCTGCCCCTGAGAATGCAGGCACAGTCAGGGAATTGTGTGTACAGACTGACAGTGTGCATATAGCAGTTGCTTTTGTACATACACCCTGAGAGCCAGCGTGGTGTAATTGCTGAGTGTGCAATACTTGGACTGGGAGGTAGTGGGGGACCCTGCTTCTAGTCTCGCCTTAGCCAGAAACTCACTGCATGACCTTGCGCCAATCACACTATTCTCTCAGTCTAACCTACCTCACAGGGTTGCTGTGAGGATGAAACGGTTGTATTATATGTAAAGCGCTCTGAGTGCCATGGCAGGGGGTTGCTATATAAAAATAATAGATTATTATAAAATCCCCCAAGCTGTAAATTTACTCATGGTAGTTCACAAAAAGAAAGGAGCATTTTTGCCTCTATACTTCCAAAGTGTGCACATGCAGGACTCTGTCTTTTCGTCCATATCCTCAGTTGGTGCACATTTTGTGCAACTACATGCACTTCAGCACAGCGGTGCCAGTTCACACCGGATGGAAATCTGGCTTCTCCACCTTTGCTGTTTTGGGACACTATCTGTTTGCTTTCCTATGTGTGCATAAATATATTCCTGAAGAGGAATATTCCTGGAATCCTGCTACCACATGAGTGTTAAGCGTGTGTGTTTTTGCAGATATTGACTTGGACATTATGACTTGCAATGATTAAAGCATGCTAAATGGCAGCCACTCCTGGGCTGCTTCACATTGGTGTGCTTATTAAAACCAGAAAGCATGTGAAACAATGATATAATCCCTTAACTAACAGTTTATCTTGCATGAAGGAAAATACCATTATTGCAGTCTTGATAAAAACCTAATTGCTAATTTCACTGTAATCACATTAGTTGTTTTGTGCTCCAAAAGTTACACTTTAAGAAGCAAGTTCCTGGGTGCACTAATAAGCTTAGCTCACTATTGTGGTTCCATCTTGAGAAGGGGTATTTCCGTGGGTGCTAGAGTCACTGGTAGGGATGGGTGAACAGAACGCAGTTCAGATGTTCGGTTGTTCGGTTCAAAACCCGAGTTCGGGTTCGATGGTTCGGTTCAGCCGAGTTCGGTTTGGCCGAACTTGGCCGAACATTCAAAAATAGGGAAACCGAAACGAAATCGAAACCTAATTTTTGACCCTGGAAAGACGTTTTTCCTGCCCCATAACTCATCCGAACTCATCCGAACACGACCGAACTGTTCGGTTGTTCGAGAGTTCAGTTCGGACGTTTGGTTCAGACGTCTGAACAGACCGAGTTCGGTCTGAACTCCGAGCATCCGAACCACGTTCGCCCATCCCTAGTCACTGGGCCATTATTTTTCTGGCTTACCCTCAGTATTAGACTCCATTAAAACCTACAGAAGGCTTCTTCATGACAACAACCTTTTCCCCCCCTGCTCATGCACACATAGAGAAAGAAATCCCTGGATCCCAACTGTGCTTGTAATGAAGGTGAATTGAGTTTAATGACTTAAAGAGTGCCATTGTGCACTTAACAGTTAACGGATTGCAAATTACCCTGTAAATACTCTGTTTCTGGATCAAATTAATTGTATAACAAGTTGGGCTGAGAGGGGAGGAATATTCACTGCTGTCTTAGCTCTTACACTCTGGCTGCTTTTAAAGGCTTTTAAGGGTATTTTTAAAAGAGTAAGGTGATAGGGGGCAGTCCATGGCTGCTGAGTGGCACTGCTACAGAGCACCCACTCAGGTGGAGGGCATGGGGAGGGATTCAGTGGGAGGCTCCTAGTGTGGCTGCCCCAGTCACAGAGGCAAGATGCCACGCACTCCCTCTGCAATTGACCATGTGGGAAGGAGAAGCATGCCGGGCTGGCCTTTGCAATTGACATGTCCCCAGTGTGAGCGCTGGGGAACCAAAGCTCTTCAGCACTCCCTGGCCAGTTCTTGTTAGGGATGTGCATGTCACTTTTGTTATTACAATAACAATAATGACAATTGTCATTTTCGTTATCATTATTGCAATAATTAAAACGATGATAATAACAACAACAATAACGAAAACAACAATGTCATCATTGTGGTTAATATTAGTACTGTAGCAGCTGGGTTTTGGAGGGAAAATGTGGAGAGGGGAGGAGGGAGAAGACATCTATAGGTAGTATAGATTAGATTAGATTAGATTAGATTCAATTAGATTAGTTACATATAATCTAATCTATACTACCTAAAGATAGGTAGTATAGATTAGATATAGATATATATTATAGACATATAGATTAGATTAGAATCATTATATAGATAATTGATTAGATAATAGATAGTTTTCCTTTTCCCTTCCCCTGTCATCACGAGTCATCGCAAGCACATTACTCCCGTGCTCCGCTCTCTGCACTGGCTACTGATAGTCTTCAGGGCCCAATTCATGGTGTTGGTTTTGATCTTGAAAGCCCTGAACAGCCTGGGCCCCACTTATCTGCAGGATTGCCTCAGCCTCCTGATCCTGGACCGGCATCTGTGGTTGGCTGGGGGTGCCCACCTTGAGGTGCCCTGGGTTTCCCAAGTGTTGACGATGAGGAGGTAATTCTCAGTGGCCGCTCCGCAGCTGTGGAACTCCCTCCCATTGGAGGTCCACCTCGTCTTAGACCTATTTATTTTATTTATTTATTTTCATACATTTATGAGTCGCCCCATATGCCCACGACATCCTGGGGTGACGTACAATTAAAATTAATACAAACATTTACTTTCCTTAAAACATCAACAATTAAAACATCTAGGGATAAGAGAAGAATAAAAAAAATAAGGGCAGGGAGAGTAAAAACCCTATCCCACTCTTCCACCCTCCCAAAAGGCCTGAGCAAACAGCCAGGTTTTACAAGCCCGCCGAAATGTTAGGAGGCTTGAGGCCAGGCGAGCTTCTTCTGGGAGAGAATTCCAAAGACGCGGCCCAGCCACCAAGAATTCCCTCTCCATCGTGGCCCCCTGCTTAACACGGGGGACCTCCAAGAAGGCACCCCTGGCAGACCGAAGGAAACTCTGCACTGGTTGCCAATAGCATGCCGAGCCAGATTCAAGGTATTGGTGATGATCTACAAGGCCCTTCACAGTCTTGGCCCCTCGTACCTTCAGCTTCAGTCTGCTCTTCCACATCCACTCCGCCATGGCCTCCAAACACTGGGATGGCAACGAGACAGCAGGGTCTGGGTCAGCTGAAAAAGAGAGGTACTGCTGAGTATCATCAGCATATTGGTGACATCACACCCCGAATCCTCTCATGACCTCCCCCAAGGGCTGAATATACACATTAAATAATAATGGAGACAGAATAGAACCCTGCGGAACGCCGCAGGACAAGGCACGGGGGCAAGATGTTTCTGCTCCCAACACCACCCACTGGCTTCTCCCAGAGAGGAATGAGCGGAACCATTCAAGAACAGTCCCGTCCAGACCCCCCAGGTCTCGCAGCCGTCTCAACAGCAGCCCACGGTCCACGGTGTCAAAAGCAGCCAAGAGATCTAGCAGGACAAGGAATGTAGAACGTTCTGCATCCATCTCCCGGCGGAGATTGTCGACCAAGGTCACCAATGCTGTCTCAGTGCCATAGCCAGGATGGAATCCAGATTGGAAAGGGTCTAGGAAACCGATGCTATCTAGATGTGCCTGGAGCTGGATCACCACCATCTGCTCAATAACCTTCCCTAAAAAGGGAAGGTTAGAGACAGGTCAGTAGCCGGCGAGTGTGTCCACATCCAATGATTGTTTCTTCAGCAGGGAGCGCACCACAGCCTCCTTGAGGCTGGGCGACACCCTCCCCTGCTGCAGGGATGCATTAACCACTCTCGCCAGCACCATCTCCAATGTCTCCCTGGAGGCTTTCACCAACCAGGATGGGCAAGGATCAAGTTCATAACTGGTGGCTCGCACAGACCCCAGGACATCCACCGCATCGGCTGGCGTCACTTCCCCTCTTTTCATAGAAAGCGTAAGACCTGGCTGTTCCACCGGGCCTTTGCTGACAGAGACGGGTGTCAGGTGGGCTGGGGGTTTTCTTGTTTGGGTTATTTTAATGTTTTTATATTTTTATGAAGTTATTTGTTTTTTATAATGTTAACCACCCCGAGATGCATAGGCAGAAGGCATAAAAATTTGACTAAATAAATAAGTAAATAAATATTTTATTGTATTCAATAAGAGCTGACCAACTGTCTGGATTTAAAAATGAACTGCCCAGGCTTAGGCCATTTCTGTATAGCTCCACCCCTCCCCTCCATTTAAAGGCAAGATCAAAACACACTGAAGTTACTAAGATTCTTTTCATTCACATGGTTTGCACAATTGGTTTGCACTTTGTAGCAGTTTCTTTCTCTCTTGGCATTAAAGGATTCGAGATACACTGAACTGAGTTAATAATAGGTGGAATCCTAATTACTACACCTAGAGAAAAAATCCAATTTGCTTAGTAAAAAAATGTATCATGTACGGTGTAACTTCCTACACAGTTGTGCCCAATCAATCAATTAATTGTTTTTTTAGTTTGATTAACTACTAGTTTGGGCCTGTTAACTGACAAACAAATAATTAACTATTAGCATATTACAGAATTTCAATGCAGCTTTATACAACACAAATCAAATTTTTGTTTCCTAAGTTATTTTTAAAGTTTTTAAATTTAAGATGAAGGGGAATAAATTATGAAGGAATCTACTGGACTACAGAGTTATTTATCTGGCAACCCAGGGCAAAGAAGAGATGGGCCCATAGCCAATTCTAACCTCTCTCTAGGGGCGAGAGAGCTCCTGCCACAGATATCTAATGAGGAGAGCCAGGAAAATAGTATTACACTTTGGCAGAGTGGTGCCACAATGCGGTCGCTATACCTTTAAGGGGCCATAAGATACCCTAAGACAACCACCTAAGATGGCCACCAACAAGAAGAGGAAGTTGCAGTATATAACAGACAACCAGGAAGAAGAGGGCAGTCTGCTCTGGACTACTGAGGACACATCTCCTGAGAGACTGTCTGGAGGGTTCCTGCAGGAAGGAAGCTTTGGACCTGAGTTAGGCTGGAAGGACCTGGAAAGTGCGTTGCTGATAGCCCACCAGTGAACTGTTACCTGGCTAAGCATGGCTTACTGTATGGTAACAATTGAATGTGCTGAGACTGGCCAGAGGTTTGGTGCCTGGCCTGAGGACTGTGACAAATAAACTGTTACTTGACTCAACCTGTGATTGTCAGTCCACATTGGGGTCTCGATCCTGTAAACACTTACTCACAGCCAGTGGGCATCCTGCCATATACACACAATAGCTTCCCACCCTTTCATGTAAGCATGCCAGCAAAGGAGACTGGTGCCTCAGCTATACTAGCCACTATCTTCTACTTTTTCTCTCACCAGAAACGTCCCCAGTCCTCCAATGCTAATAATGTGTCTTAAAAGTAATTTGGCTGCCTCTGTCAGCTGATTCTTTAGCTCTAAACTGGCTTATACTGAACCTAGGGCCGCTGTCAGACCTTCTCCCCCTCTTTCCCCCCCCCCTTGCATATTCTGGCTGTGGGAGGAATGCGCAGCCAGGATATGCACCAGTCTGAAAGCCCCGCCCCGCCCCGTCCTGCCCCGCCCCAGCACGGCTTTGCTGGCAGACACGCGCAGGAATGCAGAACAGGAAATCCAGCTCTTCATCCCTGCTCGTGTTTGCCGACAAAGTCGTGCGGGGGGGTTTTCAGACCAGTTGATTCCTGCGCTTATCCTGGCTGTGCATTCCCCCCTGCAGCCAGAATCTGCATTGGGGGATGGGGGGAGGTCTGAAAGTGGCCTAGGTCTCAAATGATGTGGTTCATAATGAGCACACCACCCTGCAACCCAGGTTGCAGATTATGAGGAAGCTGACCACAGTCTGCACCATTCCAGAATCTTTAAGGATGTGAAATCCAGTACCACAAGCTCCAAAACTATTGGCAGGAGGGAATAGGGACTATAGCAATGGCCCAGTCAAAGGGAAGCTAGCCTGCCATCTGCTAGTGCAATGGTTGTCAAAAACGTTGCTTGCATGACCCCATTTTGAGATTTAAACCTAACTCCTGTGTGTAGCAGGATACAACCAGGGAAAGGGGCTGCTCCTTTAAGAAGAGACAGCTCGCAGTTACCAGTTGCCAGTGCTAGTACAGCTGCAGGTGTTGGGGAAAACCGAAGGACACCACTTAATCCGCAGCACCTGTGTTGGGCGTGGCTTGGCCAGCTCAAAGCCTAGAAAAGCTGAGCTGAGAGAGATTTCAGAAGAGACCAATCTCTTTGCTGGAAGCGTTATCGCCAAGCCTGGCCCGGAAGGGTAGTCTGTGCTTGGAGGGCTGACTAGGGCAGGCTATAGAGAGGGTAGGAGCTGGAGTGAAGCTCTACCTGATCAGAGGGATATTGAAAGCCAGGGGAGCAGTGCCTGGCCTGGTAAGAGACATTGGGTGTTTTTACACACACATTTCTCCTGGATGTTTGCTGTTAGATCCAGAAATTTCTGTGTGTCTAAATCACTCACCCAGATCTTACACATCCAGATCTTTGAACTTCTGCATAGAACTTCCCCCAGAACTTTTGTGTGTAAAAAGTTTCCTGGTAAACTGCTTTGCTCCAGGCAGCTGTGGTCACTTGGTTTCCATGGCAGCCTGTCACATCTACAGCTGCAGCTACTTTAGGCTGCCTCAGGGCAGTGTTTGTGTGAAGAATTCATCCAGAACTTACTTATGGACTTGTAAACCTAGAAGATTGAAAAATCCGGAACTTTAACATGTGTGTAAAAATGCCCTGTGTGGAGACTTTGCTGAGCTGAGCTGAGCTGAGCTGTGACAAGGAAGGACTGTATGATGGAAGAGATGTAAATAAATTGATGGCGGAGAGCTAATTCCCTGGGGCCATATTATTACTATTTGGGGGGGGGGGGGAAGGAACTATCCTGTGGGAACTTACCCCAGTGGACTGCACCCTGTTGCACCATGTCCTCAGACAGCAACGAATACATGCAAAGTATGTCAATATCAATCAGGATTACAATCCCACCCAAAAAGGGCCTGGCTCCTCTTACAATCCCAATCCCACAGTTTTGGAATTTCTGTACTATTGACAGAACTAAAGTCCCAAAGGTTAGAACACACGTGTGTGTGTGTGTGTGTTTGTGTATGCACGGTACCTCCCTTATGAAATAGATTATCAATCTACCTCAGGAGTGGGGAACTTCCAGCCTGCAGACAACCTCTAGACCACTGTCTTTTGTTCAAGGTCTTTTGAGAACTCACCCAAATAGAGAGCACATGGCCTTTACCTCCCTATTCTGGCACTCCCTGATTTGCCATCGTGGGTAGGCCTTCCAACTTCTCTGAACCCAGCTTTCCCACTCACAGTACCTTGACATACCACCCACCCCCCATCCTGGTGACTCCTTCGTTTCCGACCAATGGTGCCAGAGACTGAGTCCCAGTGCCCACATCCTGAGACACCCCTGCTCTTCCTCTGGCTCAAAGAGAAATACAAGTTCTCCCCATCACCACCCCTGTCTAGACAGAGTGCCTGAAAATGAGATTCTTATTTTCTGAATGTCCTATTGCATGTAGGTAGGTAGGTTGGGGGTCAGGGGGTGGGAATCAGGATACCACACATGCAGATTGAGGGAAATACACCAAACGTTTAGAATTTTATAAGCATTGCACATGTTCCTACATGCTAGCTTCTGGAAATGTGATGCATAAATAATCTGCAGCTGCTTGAACAACTCTGTTCACATAATTGTGTTGTTAATGTCCTTCTTACCTGCATGCTAAACCTGGAGTCAGAAAATTCTGCATGGAAGAGTCAACTAAAACCTTGGTGAATAATTACAAAAAAACGCATCAATAAAGCTTTGAAAAATTAAAAAGTAGCATTGGGGTGGGGAAACAAGCTTATATGCATCTGCAAGGTCTAGAACAGGGGTGGGGAACCTCCAGCTAACAGACAAAATCTGACCCATGGCTGGTTTATATTTGTCCCTTTTCCGATTCCTGAATCTGACTCATGGATCCAGTCTCTACCCTCAAGCACTGCAAGTGTGAGCTCCAAGAAAAGGAGCAAGGATGGGGCATGCACTTAAGGATATGGAATAGGGGTGAAGCCACACAAGCTTCAGGGCCCCAATCCCTGCACAGCCCCATGCACTCCCCACCACGCTGCAGGGAACATGTGGGGAGTCAGACAGTTGCGGGGAAGTTGGGTGGGCCAGCCCCTGTCAGAGTCTTTCACTGCCACCTCTGGGGTGGGCTGAGACACCTAGTCTGGCCCCACTTCCCTCCCTTGGCCAGACTGAGAGCTCACCTCTGGCTGCACGTTGTGCCACGTGTGGCAGGGCAAGAATGCCCCATCACACAAGTTGCCCCGCCCTGGACAATCTTACCCTGGTTGGGGTAAGACTGCTCCGTGAGGCATCCTCGGAATTTCTGAAGACGCGTCAGAAAGCAGTCAACTGCTCGTCCCGCCTGGCAGGAGGAATATCTAGCGGACCTCGGGCATAAGAGCCACTGCATCACATGGCTTGTTTACCCAGGGAGGGGTAAGGCTACCTAAGCTGTGGTAGCCTCCCTAGTCTGTATCATCTGGCTTCACCCTCGATCTATGGCATAGATCCATAATCTGGATCTGAATCCCATTCTGAACAGTTCACACCCTTTAAGCGCCCTGCGCCTCACACATCCACACACTTTGATGTGATCCATTATGATTCTACTAATCTTCAAAGTGGCCCATACAAGGGAAAAGGTTCCCCAGCCCTGGTCTAGTAGATGGAGCTCTGAATCCAAAGCTATTAAATGTTAACAATGACTATATAAATGACTTGCTACACAGTCTGAGGCATAGATGTAAAACGAATTGGGGGGGGGCGATATGAGGGGCTGTCGTCTCTTTAATTTCAGTACTGAAGGTGAAGAGAGTGAGACAGACACTTCCATGAGGTCATGAGTTTGAATTTCACTCTCACCTCACCCTTTGCCCTTTCAACCAACACTGGCGCCTAAGGAAAGGAAGTCTGGAAGCACTGCATTTTATAGTTATGGCAGCAGAGTAGTAATTTAGGGCACAATGAGAAAGAGAACAGTAACCCCAAAGGTTAACTACCCAGTCACCCTGCTAATGCTGCTGCAGCATTCTCACAAACAGTTATTTAACTACTGGACAATATACAAAGTACTTTTCTAGTCACTGATTTTTTTATGTTTATATTTTTAATGGCCAGTTGGAACTTGGATGCTTTAGTAGATACTTACAGAAGTCTTTGCTGCAGAGTACATTATATTATCCAATGCAGTCATTGTTTCAGCACTGAAGGAAATATTCTCTATAATCTGAAGGTCCCAAAATCAGTTTCTTGAATTCCTGTCTTATACCATGCTACACTTTAACTGTGTTCTGCTAATTACCTGTCATTTTCTGCCTCAGTTAGCTGTTTGCCAATGGGAGATGGATCTGTGTTATAGATCTCATGCCTGTATTTTAGATCCTTATTGCGTATGTTGTGTTTATTCCCTCAGAAGAGCCTTCCTTGGTGTCAATGGCATTTCTACATGCTGGGTCATGTGATAGTAATGTGCACAGTGGTTCAGCAATGTTTGATGAGGGAGGATGATTTTAATATTAATTTCTAGATAAGTTTTTCATGTGAGTTTAAAAATCTTTTAAAAAAACCAGTCTAGTGCTGGCCAAACTAATTGAAATGCATAATTTATCTGTCAAACCCAGTCTTTTTTCTGTTCGTGAGCTATTGGCAAACAGATTTGAATTTTCCCAAATGCCTTTGTTATTCATGATTGTTGATTGTGAAGTAATTTCTCCAAACAAATTATAGCCTGTAAAATTATTTACAAACCGAGTATTTTCTGCTGACCGGATTGGTCCTCTGGGTCATATGGCACTGATTGTGTTCCCTGACTGGGTGGCCAAAGTTTTATGAACAAGAGGTAATCATGATGACATAGGCCCTTTTTACATGGATGGAGGGTGGGTGCCGGGATGGGTGTTTTGCCGCTGTGGGTGGAGGTGTGTGTGTGTCCATGTAAACTCACCTACACCCATCTCCAGCCACCTCCTCTGATTTTCCAGATGGCTCCATGGGTGGAGATGGGTGTGCGATGGGTGGAGGTGGGTGTTGCGCAGGAGCATGCACACACCCCCACCCATCCCGCTTGGTGTTCCCACGGGAGAACACCAAGTGGACACCCATCCCCCCACCCACTGCCGACCGTTTACATGGATGCCCCCCACACATCCGCCCAAACACCAACCTGGGGGGCGGGGGGGGGGACTCCATGTAAAAACTATCATAAACTTCATGAAGAAGAGGTAACCTTGAACACATTATAATGACTTGGATTTACCTCAGACAAAGATAGAAGTCCTCTAGGAAGAAGTAACAGTAATGTATACATGGGGGCTGTATCGAAGGCCATTTTTAGCAGAGACACAAACACGGAGGTCCACCCATCCCCCACGCATCCAGATGCCCATCTGAAGATGACATGGAGGAGCATGCACTCCTGTGACCCACTCACTACCCATTCATGCCCATGCATGGATCATCGAGGGAAAATCCAGGATGCTCCATGCAAGGGCAGGCCAAGCCATGCGTGGGCACCCATCACACACCCATCCCTGGCCCATTTGATTCCTTCCCCCTCCCATTCACCAGACGTGCGTGGACGTTCCACGCAGCACATACTGACCTGCCCCCCCAGCCATGCCCATTTTAAAATGGCCTAGGTACAGTTGGTTTGGTAGGGTAATACTATGGGTGATGTTCCCTTTGCTTCATCTTCTGGCCACACTCTGGACACCTTGCTCCATTTGCTGGAGTAGAGACTAGATGGGACCTGACTGATTCCATCATGCTCAGGTTTAGTGAGGAGCACTCTCTGCCCAAGCCCCTTGGGCTGAACTCCCCAGCTGCAGGAGGTTCCATATTGCACGAGCTCCATGATGCTATGTCGGGGGTGTGACTACACTGTAAAAAGAAGGGCTGCTTTAGCCCCACCTCCTTTTTGACCTAGCCCTTCCCCTTACAGAGCACCATGCCATCATGGCAGGGCCTTAGTCCTTCCACTATCCTGATCTAGCCTTGCACCTTATGACCAGTTTAGCTCAGGCCTACATTTCTGGCCTGAGCAGGACTCTATTCTGGAGCTGAGAAAACAATGACATTGGCCACAATCCTCAAACCACTTATTCCACAGTAGTTCAGTTGAAATCAATAAGACTACTCCAGACAGAGTAAATGGTCAGAGCACTGCAGCCAGGGCCAGACTTAGTGAACTATAGGGTAACTCAGGGCGACCAACCTGGGCACCGCTCTTTTCTCTACTTCTGAAGACCCCACAGTGGCCCCCATCTTCACCAGGGTAGGATGTGGGAGCCCTACTCCCTCCCAGGAGGGCCTCAAACACAACCACCTATAGGGCCTTGCAGGGGGTGCTCATGAGGGGATGGGTCCACCGTTGTCATCACCACAGTAGTTCCACTGGTGTTAGCAAAAGTGAGGGTGTGAGTGGGAGACTGTCCAAGAGTATTTTCACCACCATGCCATCAGGGTTAAGTGAGACAGTGGTGAAACTGCCATCAGTTTCAGTGTAGACCTAGTCTCATTTGCCGGACAGTTATGTTTAAATTGCTGGCTTTTGCACTCGGAAAAAAATCTCTCTTGGGAAAACTGGTATTGGGGGACTGGAAAGGTGGAAATTGGAGTTAGGAAGCACTCAGACATTTTGATTGCCATGTCATGCTATGCTATCGTGCAGACGTTGTCAGTGTAGAGACTACTGTGCTCCCTCTCCGCGAGTAGGGAGACATTTCCAAGGCAGTCTTTCCTCTGTTGGTTTCTTTTTGAGGAGAGACTGGAATTTTATGGTCTGTATAGAAATCCATTTATTTACAGATTGAGGAGTGAACAGGAAATAGACAGCAGCACTTGCAGTGCTCCCTCAAAGAGACACCGCTCCAACCCCCCAAATCAATCAGTACAATTCCACAAAAGCTACTCCTTTCTCAGCTGCTTTCTTTTCAGAAGCACAGCACTACAGGCTCTCCCCAAAAGACTCTGGGAGCATTATCATAAGACAAAAAACAAAACAAAAAAAGCATAACCTGTTTTCTGCGTATTTCTTTTCACTATGTGAATAGATTATCTCACTTCCAATTCACAACTGCTTCGCAAGTGTTAGGGCTCAAACCAAGGATTAACAATGGTGCTAATTCCTTCCTGCACATTTCTCCTAATGTGGGAAGGGACCCTTTCCACTTTAAACTGCCACATGTGTAACAAGTGCCTCACGATCCACCACACGTAGGCCCTTTTAGATAGGCCTCTCCCACTCATGAACATGCAGAAATCTGCATGTTCATGAATGGGAGAAGCCTGTGTGACAGACATGGTGCAGGTGTATGCAGTGAGTGAGGGTGCATGCGCACTCCTGCCTAACACGCATCCCTGCTTGCCCCCCTACTCATCCCCATACACGGAGCAACCAGGGAAAACAGAGGTTGCTCCATGTGTGGGGATGAGTGAGAGGTGAGTGGGGATTTGTGTGTGGCCATGCGCACACCTTGTCCACCTACCGCACATGCACCGGCGCACCCATGCACCCCCCATCCAGAAGCACCATGTAAAATAGGCCAAAAACCATCCATGTAGCATTAAAGGATTGTTAGCAGCTGCTGTGCTTGCGGGGGGATGGGACATGGGGACCTGTCTATAACTATTGATTGTAAAGCACCAGGTACAGCTGGCACTAGATAAACAATAAATAATAATAATAATAATGTTATACCTTTCTTTGTTCTTATCTGCTCCTTTTGTTTAACTTTATCTGTATATGCTGAACTTCACATTGTAAATTCTTCTTTTTAACATATCGACATTTATGCAAAATGTAATTTCAAATCTTCAATAAAATACTATAAAACTTTTAAAAAAAGTTTTGCATCATCACACAAAAACCATCCACGCAGCATTAAAGGATTGTTACCAGCTGCTGTGGTAATACCACTGGCAAAATTTATTCTGGGAGAACCAATGTTTGAAAACAGTAAGGTGAAATAGTTACCTCCTGCATAAAATTAAAAATGCAAGAGCAGACACCCATCTGAATGTCTGTCTGCAGTCTTTCCCCCCGGACATCTTAGCTTGCAGCTTCTCTGCCAAGCCCATACCCTTGCACTCCAAAAACACCACACCTATTAGTGACCGTTGACATATAAATTGGGGGACAGCTGCTTTATGGTGCACATCTCTGGGGTTTAGATAAAACCTCGGATATTGAAAGAGTGCAGTTTAAATTTTCGAAAAGATTGTTGAAGCTTCCGCCAGGTATCTTGAATGCAGTGCTAAGAAGAAAGACAGGTAGAGCCTCTCTGGCATATCTTACTTGGCATGCAGCTTTGAATTACTGGCTCAAATTGCCTTTCTAAATCCAGAAGGCCATTTGCCACTGATTTTTTCTGATAACTCTGCATGTGGTTGGATAATCAAAATACAGGACAAGATCAAACAAATGGGGTTTTCTATCCCGTATCTAGTATTGCAGGGATATGCAAAGACCAGAGTGGAACTTTCCCAACAACTTGCAGATATTGAATACCAGACTGAAAGATAAGCTAGGCAAGATCTCTCACTGGTTACTTATCTGTAATGCCACATAGGAAATCTAACGTAACTTATTTGGTCAGTCTCCTTTCTCCTACGCAGAAAAAGGGTGGGGCTAAACATTTTCCCTTCAGTCCTTCTGGAGGGTTGATATATTTATTTATTTATTTATT
>QEPC01000407.1:673782-684927 GCA_003113815.1 Sphenodon punctatus
TCCTTCCTTGCTGTCCTCACAGCCTCAACATAGGACCGCAAATGGGCCCTATGGAGAAGTTGGTCGGAGTCAGAGCGAGTACGCCACCAGTGTCGCTCCAGCCTCCTGCCTGCTTGCTTCATACACCACAGCCCCTCGGTAAACCAAGGGGCCCTGCGGTGACAAACCCGAGGCAGAGGGCGTCTCGGAGCCACCCTGTCGATGGCTGATTGAAAGTTACCAAAGTTACTCCATACCTGAATGCTTGTTTACTTATGAAGTGTAAAGTAGAGCAGACACAAGACAAATCTGAAGGATTGTAGTCCAACATTAGCATGCAGATCACTGAGGACTTTCCACCATGCACTGATTGTATCCACCCAGACCACCCGGACCAGCTACTTAAGTCACATTCTCTTTGACTTAAGTAGCCATGAAGTCTGTCATAGTAAATGTATGTTGCATTCAGTCATCAACTGTTAATGAAGGCAAACTGTTGTACTTGATGCTTACTCCCTCAGACCAATTACGTAGGTAGCAGTGAAATGCATTGTTTCCAGCTTCTTTTAGTGTGCCTGCTGTTACAACCATACGAGGAATCACAATATTTTTTCCTAACAGCTGGTGTGATAATCAATATGATTCCCATTCTGTGAAAGGTTCCCGTACCATCTAGAGTACAAATGTCATGATCAATGTTGTCTACAGCAAATAGCATAAAACCTCCTGGAAAAGGCCTTGAAATTTCATCACTGTTGGCCACAGCTGCACATTTCTCATACATGACCACCTCATGATATGGTGAGCAGAAGCTAAGTGCATTCAAAGATTGAACAAGGAATTTGGATCCAAACTGATTAAGCATTTGTACCTCAAGTGCCAACTGCCTTGGTGCTATAATTCCTCGAGGCCTGCTAGCCTGCATCACAGTTTGACCTATTGATGCCACTTTTAAACAAGTGTCAGTGCCAGTAAAAATTGAGGATAGCAATAAATGAAGAGAAGGTGTCAAAAACTGAAGGCAGTCTTCTGTACTGGAGATGTTTTCAAGGATAGGCTCAGTGGCGACTCCTCCCCCAGGGCATTGGGGCAGACACACACACCCTAGCCCCTCAGGGGTCCCCCCATGTTTGCTAGGGAGCCAGGGGCTGCTCCTCAGATGATTCTGTGGCAGTGCTGAGTTTCCCTGCTTGTCTGAAGGCTTTGTTTACATTTTAACTCTCGCTTCTGGCTGCCTGCAGAGCCAATGAGTCATACCTCTGGCACGCAGTCAGAAGCTAACAGCTGATATGTAAACAAAGCCTGCAGGGACAGAACTTCTGGTGCTTGTGATTCACTGCAAGGGGAAGAGGGGGAGGGGACAAACATCCTCCTCCTGCTGCTCCCACCTCCCTCTAGCTTTTCACTCACTGACCAGAGAGCTAGAGGGAGGCTGGGACTTAGAGGACCTCCCCAAGTCCTCAGGGAGCATGCGCTGGGCACCAGCCCAGAAAATCAGTGCTTTCTGGGGAATTGGGGAGGGAGTGGAGGAGGTGCCAGGTGCTCCTTGTAACATGCATTACAGGCAAGGGTAATTACGAATTTTGTGAGCCCAGTTGGAAGGACTGTGCTGCCTTGCCTCCTATTCTTTAAAATATTTTCTTGGCCCTTGCTGTTTTTCACCCTGTGTGAGACCCTGTCACCCTAATTGTCTGCTTTCTGTTCATTTTGAGGGGGGGAGGGGTGTTGTAGGGGGCTTGGATGGAAGGGCTTCTAATCTTTGCTGGAATGATCATTGCATTTAAAATGGCCCCTTTTTAAGTGCCAGTTTCAAGCCTTCTTGCAGCAGAAAAGCCTATCATGTGTCAACCCTCCCCCCCTCCCCCCCGTGGGCTGTGTCTGGGGGCGGGGAGCTGCTCTGATAAGGGGCTTCCCTCGGACCCCCACCCAGACACGCCAGGTCCCGTTGACCCTGCGCCACCCCCGTCCTCGGCAGCGGTGCAAGATACACCGCCTCCTGTACAGACACCCCCACCTGCCCGAGCACAGATGGGTGCAGGGCCCTCCAATGCGGCAGTTAGCCACACCCCCAGTGCGCCACTCTGCATGCTTGCGAGAGCATGCAGGGGGCAGGGCCTCAGGGATAAACACCAGCACCGGGAGATACTCAGCACTGGTGATTGAAGTGGAGAAACCAGCCGACAGAGCAAGCAATAAGTAGCGAGTTGTTTTGGATGGATTGTTGAGAGTTTTGAGGTGTTCTGTAGATGAGAAGCTTTATGTGTTTAATTGGTGTTGACCTGTATTTCTTCCCATGTATGCTTGAGAGTGTGAGTGAGTGAGAGCCTGAAGAGTGTAAGTAAGAGAACCCTTCCCTTTTCCCCAGGAACATTACCCTTCCCCCGCTTGTGTGAAAGCCCCTTTCCCTAGCCCCCTAGTTCCCGGGCCCCTATCCCCTGTTACCCGGGCACTCAACCTACACTAGCTTCCCCCACCCCCATTCTGGTGTGGTTTCCATGTGTTGGGTGAGAAAGTGGGGCCCAAGGCTCCCTCCAAATGCTTGGTACCCTATAATGATAGGGACCTGGGCTCTATAGGGCCTATAGGTCCACATACTATCCTGACGGACATTAAACCTCCGAGAGACCACTCCAGCATCCTGAGTCTGGGTCCATGCATGGGTAATCTGAGGAAGCAAACGCGAGCATTCCCTAACCCCTTGCCTTCTGTTCCCACCTTAACCCCCCTCGGTGACACCATGCCACATGTTGGTTCACTAATGGCTAGTCTTTGCATGAATGTTTGTTCCCTGTCTGATTGCAAAAGATGCCTTTTAAATTGCAAGTTTAGTTTCCAACGGAACTGTGTAGCATGTTCTGGGGGACAAGTGGAATTTCATGCTGCTCCCTTTGTGGTGTTCTAAAGACTTAACATAATATTGTTGGCTTGAAATGGTTTGTTTTGCTTACTCTGTGTTTGCATGTGCATTGCTGGTGTTCCCCCTCCTCTCCCTCTGCCTGCTAGAAGTTCCTGGACAAGACACTGATTGGACTGGGAGATAAAGCTATTTGTAATCAAACAACTCCTCCCCATGTGAGTTATCAGAAGATTGTTGCCCTGTAAAGAAGGTTCTTCGAGATGACTCTAAACATTCTCACAACTGGGTTGTGCATGGCATGCTCACCATATTCAAATAATAGACCACGTGATGGTCTCAAGCTCCTCTAGTATAAAAAGCACTCTCCCCCTCAGAATGACAGTTCCTTCCAACCCTTTCTAGGAATATAAGAAAATTTCATGCAGGGCTAGGAGGGTGGGTGTTGTGAGAATGTTCAGAGCCATCTTAAAGAACCTTGTTTACAAGGCAGTAACCTTCTATTCTTCAAGCAGCTGCTCACAGACCATTTTTACATGGCTCTGCCGGTTTGGGGAGGGTGTCCATGGGCACACAAGTGCGTGTGCGGGACATGAACATGACTGCACACACATCCCCACTCACTCCCAACTCATCCAAAACCACCAAGCAACCACCATTTCCCCCGGTTGCTCCATGCATGGGGATGAGATGGGGGGGTGAGTGGGGATGCATGTTAGGCGGGCGCGTGCAGGCACCCCCAATCACTGCATGTTCATAGGTGAGGAGAGGCCCATGTAAAAAGGGCCACAGTCTCACAACTGTGTTACTTATACTATCTTAGGTAGGAATTTAGGATGTAAAGCAATATCTATTCTTGGAAAAGCTGCAGATATGATTATAAGATTATTATGGCTGCTATTTCACTAACTCTTCTTAATGAAGTTATTGCTAACAGGAATACTGTCTTTAAACCCACCACCCCATAACCAGTTAATTTGTGCCCCCCATATAATGAATTCATGCTGCCCCGGGTGCGCAAATGAAATAGTTATTGGGGGAGTAGTGTGAATTGATTATATGGGGGGCGAGGTGCAAATGAACTGTTTATGCATTGGGGCAGCGTGAATTGATTATGGGGGCACAACTGAACTGGTTATATTATATATATATATATATATATATATATATATATATATATATATATATATATATATATGTGTCTCTTTTCATGGCATAATAAGCTTAACGGGCTGGCTGCATTTTGGGTGTCTTCTGTGTTTGATAGCAGTGACCCTAGACCCACCAGAGAGAGGGGTCCATTTTGACTTCTTGGCCAGGGGCCCATTGCACCCTAGCTACACCCCTGCTAGTCTTTGCCTGAATGTTCCCTCTCTGGTTACAGCAGATGCTCTTTACATTGCAAGTTTAGTTTCCAACAGAACCATGTAGCATGTTCTGGGGGACAAGTAGAACTTCATGCTGCTGCGCTAAAGACTTAACATGATATTGTTGGCTTGAGATGGCTTGCTTTGCTTGCTCTGTGTTTGCATGTGCACTTCTTGGGTTTCCCCCCCTCTCCCAAGCATGTGCAAAGGCAGTGGCCATTTTGTAGCGTCCCTCACTGGCCATGGCTACTCTTAGTTAAAATGACCCCTTTGCTGTTTTTCACCTAAACTGCCTGCTTTCTGTTTTTTGGCTGGGGGGAGAGGGGGGAACCAGAGGGCTTGGATAGAAGGGTTTCTAATCTTTGCTGGAATGTTCACTGCACTTAACATGACCCCTTTGCAGTGTCGGTTTCAAAGCTTTTCTGCTGCAAGAAGGCCACCATGTCACATGTTGGTTCACTAATGGCTAGTCTTTTTTACATGAATGTTCCCTCTCTGTTTGCAGCAGATGCCTTTTACATTGCAACAGAACTGTATAGCATGTTTTGGGGACAAGTGGAACTCCACGCTGATGCTTTTGTGGTGCGCTAAGGACTTCACATAATATTGTTGGCTTAAGATGGTTTGCGTTGCTCGCTCTGTGTTTGCATGTGCACTGCTGGCTCTGCCTACTCTTGGCTAGGCTCCACCTACTGTTGGCCTGGCCCCTCCCACTTCTGCCTGCACCCTGCACCTCACCAGCCTTGAACCCCACCAGCTGCCACTGGCTAGGATACATATTTCTAGATTGGGAGACTTCCTTAATCTCATTTTTTTAATAATGAGACTAGTTGCTATTATTAAATGTTGACGTTGTTCATCAATGTCTTGGTCTTTAGGCTTGTTGAAGAATATCATGAACAACTCATGAAGAATATCGTAAACACTTTTTCTAAATGTGAGGACATCTTCAACACCATTTTTATTACTTATCACAACACTGTTTCCAAATTGTTCAACTATTTTTATTTTCAAGTTTGGTGGACTGTAGGGCTCTTTAAAAGAATCCTGCAAATATTGTTGCATTTTATTTGCAATGTCATGAACTGTGACCTGTCATTGTCCTGTTCAAAGGCCAGTTGTCAAATTACATCAGTTGGTTTACCACTCTTTCTTTTTCTTAGCTGAACTTTCACCGGTAACATATTTTTCAGGAATCTGGTTTTTGTACAAAAGTTGGAGTTACAGGTTTGGTGGTACACAGCATCAGATGCAGGTAGATCTGCTGTGAGACAATTTAATCTAGCCATTACTTATGCAGACCATTCATCATGACGATCCTTGCATACTTTCATTATTGACTTCTGAACAACAAGAGTCTACATCTTAGACACATCACCAATGTGTTTGGGATCAAAAGTTACTGGCTTAGAGCAAAACAAGCAGTGAGTTCTGAAATTAAAAATGAATTCATCAGAACTGTGTGTTGATCTAGCCGGTGCCAGGTCTAGAATTTGTTTATTTTTCCTTTTCAGATGTTGCTCTATCATCCGTTCATTGCGATTGTTTTTTACAGCAGGTTATATGAACTTTTGTTCCAGATTGTGCAGCAATTTGAGCTTCTCGTTTAATGCTACATCTTGCAATAGTTTCAGCTCCTTTCTCCTCCAGCAACACACTGTGATCACTTCCAATATCTCTGCTACATAATCTCCTTATGGAAATATCAGGTTCCATAATTTACTGTGATCTGCTCAGAGTCACTATTGTGGCATTATTTTGTATCAAGGTGATCACTGTACTGTTTAAATAACAACAAAGTAACTTTATGAACAGAGAGCTAAAACAGAAAATAAATATAAAATTGAAGTCCTAGATTTAACTTTCATCAACTGTCCTCTCCCAACTCAGACCTTTTAGTAGATCACCAAACTGCCAGCCATCATTAATTGAGTGGAATTTCACTGTCCCATAAGAATCTGAAGCTACACAGGAAGCTGCTCAACCTGATTGTGGACAAAACACCTGAATTCCTTCTAGCTAATATTATGTTTCATACACCAAACTGTGCATAAAAGTGCCCTCTAAAGGTTTTATTAAGACAAATTGTATCTAAAATCACTCCATGGAAAAGTTATTAGTTATCAAATGTTGATTTGGTAATTTAATTAGCAAAAACTCAACTTATTTTGACCATAGTACATCTTGAATTGTACGTAAATTCAAAGTATTATATATTGATTTGATTTCAGTTAGTTTTTTATTCATTCTTATATCTTAATTATCTCAAGAACTATTGGTTGTATACAGAAGAGAGTGAAAAAGCAAGAATAGTCCCATAAAAAGTGGTGTGGGGTATTTTCCCAGGGGGCAATTTCAGTAAACTGTTCATATGTGATAGATCACATCTTCCTGAGCATTTTGACACAAGAAATGCCTTTGTTGCAATTTGTTTGAGGTTAAGCTGTTTTTTTAGCTAGAGTGACTAATCGTTACATCACTCCAGATCTTCTGTTTCAGAGATCCTATCCTTGACCTTGAGGCAACTTTTCCAACTCTTTCTCCAGACCTTTTTGGTGATAGGGCCACCTACCACAGGGCAACCTGGGGAGACTACCCTGGGTCCACTCTTTCCAGGGGCTAGGCAGTGGCTTATTTTCACCAGGGCAAGGTGTGGAGGGCCCACTCCCTCCCCTCCCCTCCCAGCAGGGACACAAATACAAACACCTTTAGGGCCTCACAGAGGGTGTCCCCAATGGTGTGGGTTCATTGGGAAAGGGCCACCAGGACACCAACATTTTATCTTTGCCCTGGGCCCCACAAATTCTAAAGCTGGCCATGCCTGGTGACCCCCTTGTCTCGGCTCCAGCCCAGCTTTATAGACCAAGGTTTGCAAGTCATCAGACCTTCAGTTTATTTATTTTATTTTACATTTCTACCTCTCCCTTCTCCAAAGACTCAGGGTGGCTTACAATATCAGAAATACAAAATACAATAAGATACAATTAAGATCCTTAAAACTCCAACATCACTCCAAACACCCACCCACCCCACCTTCTATCCCCCAACAACCCTCCTTCCTGAGCCTCTCCACCCAATCCCACTCAACCCTATCCCTGCCTTCCAAATGCCTGGTCAAACAAAAAGGTCTTCCATTCCATCTCTTCTGGAAGATGAGCAGCTTGAGTTTAGGCAGATCTTCAAGGAAAGGGAGTTCCACAATTGTGAGGCACCAACTGAGAATGCCTCCCTGCACACCCTCATTGTAGCAACTTCATGGGCAGTTGGCACTCACAAGAAGGTGCCCTCAGCTGACCTCAGAGGCTGCTCTGGGACATAGGGGAAAAGGCAGTCTTTCAGGTACCTGGGGCTCAAAACCCTGCTCATCCTGGGCGTCAAACTGTTACACTCATTGGGACAGTCGGGCTCCAACTGTAGGTGAAGCTGGAGCTCTCCTTGCTCTATTCTAGAGCACTGCATACTGGATTGAGCCCAACAGGGCCAAAGGGGTTCAGTTTGGGATCCATCCCAGCCCAAGCTCCTCAAACTCAGGCTGGGTCAGGCTTCCCTGTGGGCAAGAGGCCCACTCCCATTTATCATTGTGATGTCATGGCACTCCACGGGGATGGAGGGTCACATCATGAAAAGGTTGGGGGATGCTTTAACCCTGATATGCCCCCTGCCCCCAGAAAACACTGGCCCTTTTTACATAGGCCATGGCATGAGGGGGGTGTCAGTGTGCGCTGTCGTCAGTGTACACTGGGGTGGGTGGGAGATTCTGGCTGGCGCACACCGGCACACACGACCTCCCCCTACCACCACCCACGGAGCCTCCTCCATTTTTTCAGATGGTTCTGTGGGTGGGTGATGGGGGTGGATGGGGGTGCATGGGAGCACGCATGCACACACTCACACCCCACCCAGCTGTGGTACAGTTCACACAGGTGACAAACGCCCATGAACACCCAGATTTCTCGGTGTTCATGGGTGTTTGCCGCCCATGTAAAAAGGGCCACTCTGTTGTTACAGCATTCTGCATGGGGGGTGGGGGCTAGGTCAGAAAGGGGGCAGATTTATAACAGTCCACTCCCCTTCCCTGATGTGTTCATGGCACCCCGTGGGGGCAGTGCCACCCTGGTGCTGATTGACCACAGGTGCAGAATACTCCAGCTGTGTCAGGACTGGGCTTCGGTCAGTCCTGATGCAGTCCAAGCTGGAGCAGTTTCAGCCTGAGTTTGAAGCCTGAGCAGGGCTCTACTACACACGTGGGCATGGCCCTCCAGTAAAATTGCATTTCCTCTAAGAACTCTTTCCTCTTTGATTTGGGCTGAAATGTGGCAGCTGAAAACTAGATTGCAAGCCCACTGTGGCAAGGACCAGTCTCCAATTAACAATTTTATGATGTCAGGTACATTGTTTGCACTATATAAATAATAATAATAATAATAATAATAAAAAATACTTTATAACCAGACACTATAGTTTCCTGTCCTTTCTGCAACTGCTTAGGACTCTCTTTCCCATTGGTCATTGAGATGATGGTGGCACAGCTCCCAGAGTAAGGCAAGCCAAGGCCAGTCATATGCCACTATTGTTTTATCACTGAACACAGCTGGGCTGAATTATAATAGGTAAAAGTCCTCTGAATCGGCAAGCAACATATGATTAGCACCAAGCTGCAGCTTCAAGAGGCCCTGGCAGCTCACATATCTATCATATCTACCTCCTCACACTTCCTCTTCCCCCACCCTCCCCATCTCTCACCTGCCCCGCCGTCCCCCTTCTCCCAATCCTATCCCCATTCCCTGCCTTCCCCCTGATCAGCTCCCACTCTCTTGCTCCCTTTCGAACTGTCGCTCCTCTGCCAATAAAGCCCCCTACATCCATGATTTCTTCCTCTCTCACTCACTCCAGCTTCTTGCCCTTACTGAAACTTGGATCTCCCCCTCCAACTCTGTCACCCCTGCTACCCTCTCCTTTGGGGGTCTCTCCTTTTCTCACCAGTCACACCCCGAAGGCTGGGTGGTAGTGTGGGCCTCCTCCTCACTAATTCCTGTCAGTTCCAACCGCTTTATCCTCCCCCCTCTCTCTCCTACCCTTCCTTTGAGGCTCACTCTGTGCGCCTCTACTCCCCTCTCCATCTCCGTGTTGCTGCCATCTACCGCCCCCCTGGCTCTCTCTCTCTTACTTTCTCTCTGAATTCAAGTCCTGGCTCACTTTCTTCCTCTCTGACGATACCCCCACTCTCATCCTCGGTGACTTCAACATTCATGTTGATGTCCTTTCCCAGCCCTCCATCTCTCACTTCCTCTCACTTGCTTCCTCCTTCAACCGCCACCTTTGGACCAACCCCCACCCATGCTAATGGCCATTATCTTGACATCGTCTTCTCTAGGAACTGCTCTGTCTCTGATCTCTCCTTTGATCCTCATCCCATCTCTGACCACTTCCTTGCCTCTTTAAATATCTCCCACTGTCCCCCACTCCTCTTCCCCGTCTCCATGCCCCTTCCGTGACCTGCAGGCCATTAAGCCCCTGGACTTTGCCTCCTCTCTCTCCCCCCATCTCCTCTCAGTCTTCTCCTCTCTCCTCCCCTGACTCTGCCATTTCTGCTTTCAATGCCTCTCTCTTCACCACCCTTGACTCCCTTGCCCCACTCTTGCCATCCATGGCTCACCCCTGGTATCCACCACATCCACTCCTGCACCCGTGCTGCTGAACACCTCTGGTGCAAATTCCACTCTCATGCTGACTTCCTTCACTTCAAATTCTGTCTCTCCTCCCTTACTTCTGCTATCTCCCACCAGAAAGCAATACTATGCCTCCTGTATTGAGGCCTGTTCTTGGGAACCTCACTGCCTGTTCTCTACCTTTTGACTCCCTCCTCAAGCCCCCCTGTCCTCCTCTCCCCTCTTCTCTTTCTGCTCAGGATCTTGCTTCCTTCTCACCTCCAAGATAGACAAGATCCACCTCGACATCGCTTCCTGCTTCTCTCCTTTTCCTACTCCCTTCCCTCTCCCTCCTACTCTCCTGTCCTCCTTCCCTCCCACCTCCCTTGAGGAAATCTCCTCCCTACTCTCCTCCTCCAACCTTTCCAATTCCTCCATGGCCCCATCCCCTCCCGCCTCCTGACCTCCATTGCTTCCAGTGTTGCCCCTTCCCTCCTGCACATCATCAATCTCTCCCTCTCTACTGGCCCCTTCCCCACCACCTTCAAGCATGCCACTGTCTCTCCTATCCTCAAAAAGTCCACACTTGACCCCTCTGACCCTTCTAGCTGCTGTCCTGTCTCACTCCTTCCTTTTACTTCCAAGCTTCTTGAACATGTTGTCTACACTCACTGCCTTGACTTCCTCTCTGCCAACTCCTCCCTTGACCCCCTCCAATCTGGCTTTTGCCCCCTTTACTCTACTGAAACTGCTCTTGCTAAAATCACCAACGATCTTCTTGCGGCTAAATTACGGATGGGCGAACGCAGTTTAGAAGTTCGGAGTTTGACCCGATCTTGGCCTGTTCGGACGACCAAACCCGAACCCAAATCCGAACACGAACTGACCAAACTGAACTCAATTCCAAACATTGAAATAACCGAACAGTTCGGCCAGTTCGGATTGCGTTCGGGTGGCAAAAATGTGTCAGTGGAAGGCAAAACGTGACAGAGAGGGGGAGTCAGCTGAGGAGCAGGCTTCCAGGCACCAGGAGTGGAAAGACTTGGAGTAGCATACAGCCTGCCCAATCACCATACCTTTCTGCCTCAGACCACTAGCTTTGCAGTCGGTGATTGGCCATGGGCTAGGCTGCACGGAGCCAATGGGACTTCCGGTGAGGTGCGGCGGCGGCGGGCGGTCCGGCGGCCTCAGCGCCGGCTGTGGCTGCCGGCATCAGAGATGCTCTAGGCCTTCCGGGGAACTTCCGGGTTTCCCCGGAAGGCCTAGAGCGTCTCTGACGCCGGCAGCCACAGCTGGC
>QEPC01000407.1:685027-707527 GCA_003113815.1 Sphenodon punctatus
GGGGGGTGTCCCCCCTTCCACCCGCGCAGCCTGGGAGGGGGAGGGGGAAGGAATTCATTTATTTCATTGAGTTCAATGGGGACACAGCGCCCCATTGAACTCAATGAAATAAATCCGGTACTGGTATACCGGATTTAATCCAGGAATCCGGTTTTTGCAGAACCGGTAACCGGTAAATCCGGTAGCCGGTAATGGGCCCGGGGTCCCACCTCTAATATATAGATAGATAGTTATTAGATAGACAGTTACTAGATAGATATACATAGTAGTTAGCTTAGTTATACAGATAGATAGAGATACAGTGCATTTGTAGGACAAGGTCTTTGTAGTTAATTATTAGGATATTCCATTTAGTTCAATAGGTTTTAGAACAGTTAATAGCAGTTAGATTTAGTGTAGAGATAGATATATATAAAAAAAGAAACAGCCACTCCAGCCCCAGGACCCACCGTCAGGGTTCTGGGGCCTATGTTACTGGCAGGGAGGGCTGTGGCCAATACCTAGAAGCTACCACCTTAGCCCCAGGACCCACCATCATAGGTCTGGGGCCATCATTCCTTGCACGGAGGTGCTGTCTTTCCACCGTATCAAGAAACAGCCACTCCAGCCCCAGGATCAGGGAAGGCTGTGGCCAATATGTATCTAGAAGCTGCCACTCCAGCCCCAGGACCCACCGTCATGGGTCTGGGGCCATCATTCCTTGCACAGAGGCAATGTCATTCCAATGCTCCAGGAAACAGCCACTCCAGCCCCAGGACCTGCCATCGCAGTTCTGGGGCCAAATTACAGGCAGGGAGGGCTGTGGTCAATATGTATCTAGAAGCTGCCACTCTAGCCCCAGGACCCACCATCATGGGTCCAGAGCCATTATTCCTCGCACAGAGAGCCAATTTTCCAAAGCATCAAGAAACAGCCACTCCAGACCCAGGACCCACAGCCAGGGTTCTGGGGCCAAGTTACAGGCAGGGAGGGCTGTGGCCAATATCTAGAAGCTGCCACCTTAGCCCCAGGGCCCACCGTCATAGGTCTGGGGCCATCATTCCTCGCACGGAGGCGCTGTCTTTCCATCACATCAAGAAACAGCCACTCCAGCCCCAGGACCCGCTGTCAGGGTTCTGGGGCCAAGTTACAGGCAGGGAGGGCTGTGGCCAATACCTGGAAGCTGCCACTCTAGCCCCAGGACCCACTGTCATGGGTCTGGGGCCATCATTCCTCGCACAGAGAGCCTTTTTTCAAACGCCCGAACCATACCAAACAGGACCGAACCGAACAGCCGAACCCGAACACGGCGAACGAACCGAACAGCCAAACCAAACGGGCAAACTGAACCAGACCGAACCGAACGGCCGAACTCGAATGGGCAAACCGAACCGAACGGCCGAACCCGAACCACGATCTGTTCACCCATCCCTAGGCTAAATCTAATCACCTCTACTCCATTCTTGTCCTCCTTGACCTTTCTGCTGCCTTTAATATTGTTAACCACTCACTCTTACTGAACTCACTTCACTCCCTTGGCTTCCGCGTCTCCATCTTCAACTGGTTCTCCTCCTACCTCTCTGACCGCTCCTTCAATGTGTCTCTTGCCAACTCCACCTCCTCCTCCTTTCCCCTCTCTGTTGGTGTTCCCCAAGGCTCTGTCCTCCTCCTCTGTCCCTCTCCTCTCCTTTTCTCTACCTATACCCTGTCCTTAGGCAAACTCATTGCCTCCCATGGCTTCCAATATCACCTCTATGCTGATGACACTCAAATCTATCTCTCTACTCCCTCTGTCTTTCCATCTATCCATGCTCGCCTCACCAGCTGTCTCTCTGACATCTCTACCTGGATGTCTCAACGTCAGCTCAAACTCAACATGGCTAAAACTGAACTCCTTATCTTTCCCCCTCATCCTTCCTCTCCCTCTTCCCTGTCGATCTTCATCGACGGGGTCACAATCCTTCCCATCCCCCAAGCCCGTAGCTTAGGCTTCATCTTTGACTCACCCCTTTCTTTTAAATAAAACCCTACATCGACTCTGTTGCCAAATCCTGTTGCTTTTCCCTGAATAACATTGCTAAGATTCACCCTTTTCTCTCTGTCTCCTCTGCCAAAATCCTTGTTCACACCCTGGTCATCTCTCGCCTCGATTACTGTAACCTCCTTCTCACTGGCCTCCCCCGCTCTCACCTTTTCCCCCTTATCTCCATCCAAAAAACTCTGCTGCCAGGGTCATCCACCTCACCCATCGCTTCGACCACGTGCAGCCCCTCCTCTTCTCTCCTCTCCTCTCTTCACTGGCTCCCCCTTCGTGAACGAATCCTGCACAAGCTCCTAGTCTTCATCTATAAAGCTCTTCACAGCCTTGCTTCCCCCTACCTCTCTACACTAATTTCCCTCCGTACACCAGTCCGTGAACTCCACTCCTCCTCTGTCCCTTCTCTTGCCCTCCCATGCCTTCCCTGCTTCCCTAACCTCATTTATCCCTTCTCCCTAGCTGCCTCCCATGCCTGGAACTCCCTCCCTGCCCACATCCGCCTCGCCCCCTCCCTTTGTACTTTCAAATCTCTCCTCAAAACCCACCTTTTCCTCTCTTCCCTCCCCGACTCCTGGCTCCCCTCACCTAACTCCTGCTGATACCCTCCATTCAGTACAATCTGTTACCTGAGGAAGTGCCTGACAAAGGTGCCCATGATAACAACAGCACAGAGCATTATTCACTGGAGGAGAGGTCTTCGGTCATGCTGCAAAGCAAATCACAGTCTCGAGCTCTTGTGTCTGAGTTCCCAGAAGGGATTCTTTACAACTAGGGGGTGCGTTTTAGCTGTAAAGGCTGAAACTCTAACATCCTCGCATCCTTTGAGGTGTCTGCTAAGAATACATACAAAAATATATTCAAATCACCTCAGCCACTCTGCAAACCAATCCTCCGCCTGCTGCCTGTTTCTCACTCATACACGTACACACCCTGCTCATCAGGTAGGAAACTCTTGTAGCTTTACGTTCTGCATTACTGTTTTCAGTCCTATAATTCTGCTATCACGCAAAGCTAAATTGCCAAGCTACCTAATTACTCTCCCTTAATTAGAGCAACAACTTTATAAAACACTTACTGGGGGAAAGTATCCCACCACCATCTTTGGAGGAATATGTAGGATAATATATAACTTAGATGATTATAGCTTAGACCAGTGTTCCACAATGTTTTTGTCGTCATGAGCCGCTTTCAACGTTCAAGATTTATGCCAAACCACAACTTTATTTTGAAAGTCCAGTCATACAAGTAGGTTAAGTTTTAAGGTTGCAAGTAAGCAAAAAATGAAAATAAAGTAGAAACAACGTTGTTTTGCAAGCTTCTTCTCAACATAAAGTACATGAGTAAATACTAGTATTCAAAAGTAGGCTGATCTCTAATGTGAAATTTCTTGTTGCATGTCTTTATTATTATTTATTATATTATATTATTATTATTATTATTATTATTATTAATATTAATATTAATAATTTCTGCTTCTTTAGTGCACCTGTCTCTTTAAGAATACCCAGCCTAGAAGGTTAAAAATGACATTTTTTCCCCTGCAGCAGCAACTCAGAGCTTCTCCTAGCCAGCACACCCAGCTCTGCCAAAGGCTGTGCTCACTAAGCTTTAGGGGTGCACCCCTGCACTCCCTACCTTCACTTGGGTGCCCTTTGTGTTGCTGCCTGGTTGTACTTCTTTAGGCACTTTTTTGCACTTTGACATGAGGTGTTTTCAAATGAGCAAGCCAATAGGGGGTGTGTGTGGCTGCTGCTGCATAGCTCTGCCACAGAGCACCTATGCAAATGGAGTGCGTAGGGAGTGATTCAGACGAGTGGTTCCCGACATAGCTACTATAGTCACAGAAGTGGCCACCGTACATTGGCCCCTCACAGAGCACTCCAGATTTCCTGGCATGGCTCTGTGTGTGACCATGAGTGGGTGCTCCGTGGCTCACAGGAGTACACATCCAGCCACTCCACCTTCAGATGGGCAGTCGGCCCTGTGGCTCCTGGGTGGTCATGTGGGGTAGCAGCTCATCTGAAAACGCCCATTGTCTTGTCCTGCTTCTCTTCCATTCCTGACAATACTGGTGCCAGGCCTAGTCCTGACTAATGTGGTCTCCATTCTGAAAAGCTGCCCATGACTTGGCCATCCATTACAGTGACTCCGCACAGTTCTTTCTTGGTACTAGCTACTTCATCCTTTGCTCACAAACTTCTTCAAGAGGGAACTACATAGCAAAATGTTCAGCAACAGCAGTATGTGTGACAGAAGAGTATTAGGCTAGCTTTGGTGTAGCTTCGCATAGCTCTGAGTATTCAAACGTGACACTGCCGCCCATGGCCATGCTTACCCCAGCGTGGCCACTGGCAGTGGTGTCACATCTGCTCCCGCTGCCAGATGTTCACTATGGGTGGGAGCAGAGTGTACACCCCAGACTGTGGCAAGGCTAACCTGGGATGTGAGCTGGGCTCTCAGCCAGTGCACATCCCAGGTTTAGCCCTGCCATGGCCCGGGAGAGCCTACCCTGGACTGTGGTAGAGGAGGCCATCATATCTGATGGCCTGCTCTACCTAACCCCGGCCAGTGGCTGGAGCAGTTCCAGGCAGGTGCAGGACCTCATAGGGCACCGCACCATGCCCATCAGGGAGGAGAAGGGGCCACGCTGAGGAGCACCAGGGCAGGGGCCGTGCAGACCCACGTCCACATGTCCCCCACCCTCTCCCGAGCCCTGCTCACCATCACTTTTGTTCAGTGGCCAGGCAGACCCCTGTCCGGGGTGAGGGCTCTCACCCTGGGAAGGATTTAAGCATGGCAGCTCTTCGAGCTGTCATATGTAAAAATACCCTCTGTTTACTTAAGTAGAGCCATGCTAATTTACACCCACTGGGAATATGCCTGACTATCTCTCAAGGACACAAACAGCAGTGAGCTCATCAGCTAGGAGAGGTCAATTTTCCAAAATACAAACAACTCACTGTCATTTTTGCAAAAATAAAGTCAGTGTGGAAAGGAGAAAACATGCTTTCTTCTCCCTTGGTTTTCCCTTTTTGATTTATTTTCTTCTTCCAAGGAAAAAGAAAGAGCAGCTCTGTTCCAATAACCACCACACAAGGATTCCAGAATAAATACCCTGATGGACACATCGATGGAGTTGGGCAACGTTATTCATAGGCATGGTTTCAAGATAACCTGATATCAATCATAAGCAAGATCACACTTGGCAGGTTTCTTAATGCTTCCATTTGTCACACTTTCCATTTGAAATAACGACAGCTGGGAAACGCAGGATTTTTACATCCAAACAAATGAGAACTGAGCCAGTCCCTTCAGCCTCAGCTTGCCTAAGTGATTGAGAAAGCATAACAGAATACACACTCTTTGGTCAGCCCTCCCAGTGATGTCATATCCTCCTCCCAAAATGTCAGGCTGCTTCCACAGTTGGGCCATTGAATTTGTCCAGTGCTGCCTAACACAGGCACAGACCTGATCACACTAGACAAGCTCAGCTGCTGTTACCTCCTGCCAGGACTTGGGTGCTGAGTGCTTAGCCAAGCTCTAGAACTGGCCAGTCTCCCCAGCTGATGCAGTTCTGAACAATTAGGCAGCCCCTGAGCAGTCCCAGTGGGTATGTTGCAGGGGTAGGAGAGTGGTCAGTTTCCTGTTTGTCTGCAAGCCTTTAGTAAGCTAGGGTTTATTTAAGGCTGCCCTAGGCTACCACATTCAGAGCTGCTAAATGCTCTAACCTGTATAGAATGAACCTGTGCTTCAGCTCCTCCTATCCTGTAGAGCTGAAATAGACAGCTCCATATCTGTGGTTAATAACCAAAATTCCAGATACCTAATCCGTTAACTAATTGGTAACTGCATGTCACAGTGGTTAACCAATTGACCAAAATGTTGGAACGTGCAACAGTCACAGTAAAAGCCCATTGCAAGCCCTACAAGCTTAATATGGGGCTTGTCCAGTAGGGGGAGGGTCAGGGGATGAAACAGGTTTTTTTCTCTCCTTGTCTCCTCTCTTCGCCTCTCTCTGTCCTCCATCTTGTCCCATGCAGTCTGTACAGTATGGAAGCATGTCTTCTGAGTTCTTAGTAAAGTTCTGTTTTGAAGAAACTTCTACTGTGTGTTATTGAACAGAAAGCTAACTCTACAATACAAAATACCAATTAATACCATTTTATCGTTACCATAACAGATTTACTGTGTAACCAACTGACCATTTTTCTGAGTTCTGTTATTTCCAGTTTACTTCCAGACCAATAGTAAAGCTGCATCCAGGAGATTTGAACCAGGTATCTAATGGGAAACTGAGTTAAAGTTGACCCCTCCTTCTCTCATGTCCTCCTTCTCCCCTGCCTCCCTTAAAGAAATCTCCTCTCTGCTCTCCTCCTCCAACCCTTCCACTTGCCCCCTTGATCCCATTCCTTCCCGCCTCCTCACCTCCATTACTCCCACTGTCGCCCCTTCCTTCCTGCACATCATCAACCTCTCCCTCTCTACTGGCTCTTTCCCTTCTGCCTTCAAACATGCCACAGTCTCTCCTATTCTCAAAAAGTCCACTCTTGACCCCTCTGACCCTTCTAGCTATCGTCCTGTCTCACTCCTTCCTTTTGCTTCCAAGCTGCTTGAACGTGTTGTCTACTCCCGCTGCCTTGACTTCCTATCCTCCAACTCCTCCCTTGACCCCCTCCAATCTGGCTTCCGCCCCCTTCATTCTACTGAAACTGCTCTCGCTAAGATCACCAACGATCTTCTGGTGGCTAAATCTAAACGTCTCTATTCCATTCTTGTCCTCCTTGATCTCTCTGCTGCCTTCGATACTGTTGACCACTCACTCTTGCTGGATTCCCTTCACTCCCTTGGCTTTTGTGGCTCTGTCCATAACTGGTTCTCCTCCTACCTCTCTGACCGCTCCTTTAATGTGTCTCTCTCCAACTCCGCCTCCTCCTCCTTCCCCCTCTCAGTTGGTGTTCCTCAAGGCTCTGTTCTTGGCCCTCTCCTCTTCTCGATCTATACCTCATCCTTAGGCAAACTCATTGCCTCCCATGGCTTCCAATACCACCTCTATGCTGATGACACTCAACTCTATCTCTCTACTCCCTCTCTCTCTCCCTCTGTTCAAGCTCGTCTCATCAACTGTCTCTCTGACATCTCTACCTGGATGTCTCAACGTCAACTCAAACTCAACATGGCTAAAACTGAACTCCTTATCTTCCCCCCTCATCCTTCCTCTCCTTCCTCACTGTCAATAACTATTGATGGAGTCACCATCCTGCCTGTCCCCCAAGCCCGTAGCCTAGGCTTCATCTTTGACTCAGCCCTTTCTTTTAAACCCTACATTGACTCTGTTGCTAAATCCTGTCGCTTCTCCCTCCATAACATTGCTAAGATTCGCCCTTTTCTCTCTGTCTCGTCTGCCAAAACTCTTGTTCATGCTCTGGTCATCTCTCGCCTCGATTACTGTAACCTCCTTCTCACTGGCCTTCCCCGGTCTCACCTTTCTCCCCTCATCTCTGTCCAAAACTCTGCTGCCAGGGTCATCTACCTCGCCAGTCGCTTCGACCATGTGCAGCCCCTCCTCTCTTCGCTTCACTGGCTTCCCCTTCCTGAACGAATCCTGCACAAGCTCCTAGTCTTCACCTATAAAGCTCTTCACAACCTTGCTCCCCCCTACCTCTCTGCACTTATCGCCCTCCATACTCCAGCCCGTGCACTTCGCTCCTCCTCTGTCCCTTCTCTCACCCTTCCACGCCTTCCCTGCTCCCCTAAGCGCCTTCGTCCCTTCTCACTTGCTGCCCCCCATGCCTGGAACTCCCTCCCTGTCCACATCCGCCTTGCCCCCTCCCTTCATACCTTCAAATCTCTCCTTAAAACTCACCTCTTTCGCTCTGCTCTGTCTGACTCTTTATCCTGCTGAGCCACTATTCCTATACCTACGATCGGTTTACCCTTATCCTTGCAACATGGACCTGCCTGCTGTCATTCTCATCGTAACCAAGCCAAGTACGTGCACTTGAGACCTCGCATCTTCATGAATGTTAGACCCCTTGTCTCTCCCTCTGTTCCCCTTCCTAAGTCTCTCCCCCAGCTCCTGTCTCTCAGATTGTAAGCCCTAGGGGCAGGGACCGTGTCTATTTTATTACTTTGTAAAGTGCCAGGTACACTGCTGGCGCTATATAAATGTTTGTTAATAATAATAATAATAATAATAATAAATGTATACAGGAAAGGAATTGTGGTCAAACAGAACTCACCAGTAACAGTGGAACAGATGGAAAAGTGGTAATGTGGTACCATGTTAAATGGTGCAAAGTGGTAATGCAGTAAATCAGTTGAACCATCAAATAATAAATAGATACTGTTCAGGAACCAGTCGTTACCAGTGCATACCAGTTACTGCAATTCTGACGGTTACCAGTTACTAAGTGGTTAATTGTTTCAGTTCTACTGCTCTGCTGCCAGCCCCTAAGGATGCCATGTGGGTCTTGGTTTTTTTTTGGTTTTTTTTAATTTATTTATTTATTTATTTATTTATTTATTTGTCTTGTTTTAATGCAGTATCCTTATTTAAGAGTACAGCTGTGCATTCAGGTTTCAACAAACTACAAATAAGTGCAAAGAAGACCTTTTAGGGTTCCATTTTTTAAAAAAATACTAGGTCTGTGTATCTGGGCCTTGAGTGTACCCAGCGTTTCCTGAAAAACATAATATCTGAAATCTCAAACGGGACCCCCATAACTGCAGTACATATCACACCGGTGCTCCGTTTACTGCACTGGTTGCCTCTAGCCTTCTAGGCCCGATTCAAGGTGTTGGTGCTAACCTATAAAGCCCTATACAGCCTGGGCCCCACCTATCTGCGAGACCACCTCACACCCCAGATCCTGGAACAGCCTCTGTGGTGCGCCTTTTCGGAGGTCCTCTGTGTTTGGCAGGGGGCCACATTGGAGGGGGCGTTCTCAGTTGCCACACCCCATTTGTGGCTCTCCCTCCCGGTGGAGGTACATCAGGCCCAAGCTTTCCCCTCGGTCCGGACTTTCCCCTCCTTCAGGCATCAATGTAAAACCTGGTTGTTCCACTTGGCTTTCAGTGGAGGAGACGCCGACGGGTAGTGGGAGGGCTAGGAGGGGGTGTTGGCCCATGGGGGGGGGTGTTGACCCGTATTTAGATTGTTTATCTCTTATATGCCATCTTTTTAATATATTTATATTTTGTATTATATATTATATATTTCTATGTTGTTCGCTGCCCCAAGCTGCCAAGGTAGGAGGGCGCAGAATATCATATTTTTTTAATAAATGAATATATAAATATAAGTATTCAGTTTGGAGCTGGGCTGCTCTCTGACTCTCATCTTAGCCACCTGTTTGGGGAGCCTGTAGTGAGCCCTCCCCACCTGCAGGGGCTGCTGCTGTCTCAGAACTGGAGTCTCCAGCACTGCAGCCAGACCCAGCCCAGCAGAGCCTAGCCCAGCCAAGGAGAAATGGTGAGTCCTTGGCAGCCAAGCCAGCAATCCCTCCTGAGCCAAACACATGCCCCATTCCACCCTCCCCAAGCAACAATTTCCCCACCAAGCTAGTCATAATCTCCACCCTCTCCCAAACCAGTGCTCCCCTTTTAAAAATAGTAGCAGACTTATCAGCAATTTCCGATTGCATTTTCCTTTCTTTATAGGCCTGTCAAAGTGTCAGAGCCTCACTGCACTTCTCTGTCAAAATAATAGGGGTGGGAAGTACAGATTATCAGGTATCCGATACTGCCAGTATTTTGCTGTACCGGCAGTATCAGATTAATCCGGATATTGGGGGTACCGGTTCCCCGTGCTGGATTGTTTTACATTGCAGCCATTGAAATGAATGACCACAATGTAAAAAAAGAAGAAACCCCCCCGCCCAACCACTTTTCCCTCCCCTGTCCAGGCTGCGCGGGTGGAAGAGGGGACACCCCCCACCCACCCTGCCCAGCCTGGATTATTTTTTTTAAAAAATTTACCCGAAGTCCCTGGCTCTGGGCCGCCGCCGGCGACCCGGAGCCCGCACCAGCAGATAGATACTAGGGTGATCCCTGGGGTGGGGGGTGGTTTAACACACACCCCACCCCAGGGATCACCCTACCCCCCCACCCAAGGATCGCCTACCTTTGGTGCTCCGGGCGGCGGCGGCTGCAGCACAACTCTCCAGGCAGCTTCAGCGTTGGCTGTGGCTGCCAGCTTCAGCGCTCACTAGACCTTCCGGGGAACTTCCGGAAGGCCTAGTAAGTGCTGAAGCTGGCAGCCACAGCCAGCGCTGAAGCCACCCAGAGAGCCGTGCTGCCACCGCCGCCGCCCAGAGCACCAAAGGTAGGCAATCCTTGGGTGGACGGGTAGGGTGATCCCTGCGGTGGGGTGTGTGTTAAACCACCCCCCACCCCAGGGATCACCCTAGTACCTACCTGCTGGTGCGGGCTCTGGGTCACCGGTGGCAGCCCAGAGCCAGGGACTTAGGGGAAATTTTTTTAAAAAAATAAAATCCAGGGTGGGTGGGGGGTGTCCCCTCTTCCACCTGCGCAGCCTGGGAGGGGGAGGGATTGTTTTTCCCCCCCATTGTTTTCAATGTGGACACTGACAGTTCCCCATTGAAATCAATAGATCCGGTACCGGTAAACCGGTTTTAATCCGGTAAACCAGTTTTTTTGCAAACTGGTAACCGGTAAAACCTGTAGCCAGTTTTTTGCCCGATGTCCCATCCCTACAAAATAACCTATACACAGAAACCCATGTTCGCTGCATTTCCCACATTGACAACAATGGAGAGGAAATGCAGTAAACACAGAAAAAAAAACAAATACAAATAAATGCGCAAATACTAAAACCGCACATACAGATACAAATACATGATCCCATGATCCCTTTTAAAGCACAGTCTTATTTAAGAGAGTCCTACAGCTCTATACATCCTTGCTTATTCTGAACACCACAGCCCCATAAAACATAATGGACATCCCTTATTTCAGTATCCCTCAGCTCTGTTGGGTCCTTTATTTTGATCTGGTATCCCTACTATCACCATCTGACTTGACACATGGTTCTGATCCTCGCTCTGGCAATTGCACTATGATTGCACTGTGTGTCTCTGTTTCTGACAGGGGCAGTTCAATGGATGGGCCTATGGGGTCTGGGCCCACGGCTGCCATGTCTCCAGGTTTGGCCTGGAGACTAGTTTTAAAAGCCAGAGACTTGTCAATCCTACCCAGTCCCCACCACACACATATACACACACATACACATACGCACACACACCGACAGTGGACACACATTTTAGAAGTTACCACTGCTGCTCTTGTTCTATAGGCACAGTTCAGAGCATGCAGCACCAGAAACACCCTGTTGGCTTCTGAAGGATCTTTGCCATCAGTGCCATAGAGAATGATGGAGGTGGGGTTGCAGCACCAGGCTAGTCCTAGAGGGGGCACTCACAGCAATAACCCCAAGTATTCTTACTCAATCTCTGGGTTCTGACTCTGGGCTTGACTCTGGGATTTTGGCCTCCTCCTGTCCTGACCATCGACTCTACTTTCAGTCACTTTGATCATGTTCAACCCCTCTTCTCCTCCCTCCACTGGCTCCCTCTACCCCAGGGGTGGGTAATAGAGTTGCCATCTTTCCCAAGGGAAAATACTGTTCTGTTAATTAGCATATTTAAATTAATTGTTTTACATATGCTAATTAATATTAATGTATGCATCATTATGCATGCCAATATTTTAATCCATGTTCAACAGCCTGAATACTCACAATGAGTACGTGGAAGTCACCTTTTGTTTTGTGTAGGGTTTTTTAAAAACAAAAACAAACAAAAACCCAACACTAAGGAACAATTCCTTAAAACAACATCTTATAGAACAGAGCATAGAAACCTGAGAAAAATATGTGCAACATGCTCAAAAATGTATTATATGTACCTTAAACACATACCTGTTGCCAGGAAAAGGAGCACAGGGGGGATATAGGTAGGTAGAGATGGAGGTGTGTTCCTTTGGTAATTAACTATTTAGTATTATTATTATTATTATTATTATTATTATTATTATTATTATTGTTGCCAAATATTTTTTAAATGAGTTGTAGTTTGTAATAACTTGATAAAGCTTCATTGTTTCAAATCCTCCAAACAACAAAAAAAAAAACCTAACCCAATTGTAAATGTATATAGATATATGCAGAAAACATTTGGTCATTTGAATTTGTTCCATTATATACCTCTTTAGCTGACTAGTTGATACATTACAGACACTTTCCTACGTGTACCTAATTTGCATAGATTAAAGAAAAACTAACAATGATCCAACTCCTAAGTGTGGCAGCTGATTAAATCTGGTGTTAATTTCATTTGTAACATGAACCTGGGCAGCTTCGCTTCTCCTCTGCCCCCACCATTGCCTGCTTGCAACTCCCTTGCTCCCCTAAACATCTTTACCCCTTCTCTCTTGCTGCCTCATGCCTGTAACTCCCTCCCTGGACATATTTGTTCTGCTCCCTCCTTCCTTTCATATCCCTCCTGAAAACCTACCTCTTCCGTCAGACTTTCCCTAGCTCATCACGAGTGAAATCAATCACATCCTCTTCCCCCCTCACTCAGAATCTCTAAGTTAAGCATGTGCAACTGCAACTTCTCAACCTTATGAATGTAGCCTTGTCTCTCCTGATGTTCACCTCTCCCTGGTCTCCCCTTCCCTTGTCTCACTTAGATTGTTAGTCCTCTTGGCATAGGGACCTGTGCATAACTATTAATTGCACAATGCAATTAATACCTCTCCTTTAAACCTTACATTGACTCTGTGGCCAAATCCTGCCGATTCGCTCTCCTCAACATTGCCCGCATCCGCCCCTTTCTATCTGTCTCCTCGGCCAAAATCCTTGTTCATGCCATGGTTATCTCTCGCCTCGACTACTGCAACCTCCTCCTTGCTGGCCTCCCTCGCTCCCACCTGTCCCCCCTTGTGGCGATCCAAAACTCTGCCACCAAGGTCATTCACTCTGCCCGTCGCTTCGACCATGTGACGCCTCTCCTCCTCTCCCTTCACTGGCTCCCCCTTCCTGAACGTATCCTGTTCAAACTCCTGGTTTTCACGTTCAAATCGCTCCATGACCAAGCTCCCCCTTACCTCTCGGACCTAATCGCCCTACGCGCTCCTGCGCGTGCCCTCCGCTCTTCCGCTGTCCCCTCCCTCGCTCTCCCTCGCTTCTCCTGCTCGCCCAACCGCCTTCGTCCCTTCTCCCTCGCTGCCCCGCATGCCTGGAACTCCCTCCCTGCCGACGTCCGCCTCGCCTCCTCCCTCCGCTCCTTCAAATCCCTCCTCAAGACCCACCTTTTCCATGCTGCCTTTCCCAATGCCCTCTAGTCCTTCCCCTTGCTCTTACTGTCGGCCCTCCCCTGCTGACTGCTGCTACCGACCACCTTGTAACCAAGCCAAGTACACGCACCTGAGACTTCGCATCCGCCTGAATGTTTGTTTGTCTTCTCCCATGTCTCTCCCGCTGTCCCCTCTCCTTGTCTCCCCCTCCTTGTCTTTTAGATTGTAAGCCACAGGTAGGGACCGCAGCTGATTATATGTTCTGTACAGCGCCAGGTTGTTACTGGCGCTTTATAAATGTTTAATAATAATAATAATAATAATGCCAGGCACACTGCCCATGCACAATTAATGATTAATAATTAATAATTCCACAATAAAGAAACTTGGAATCCTGGGGGAAAAGTCTTAAGAATTTTCTCCCCCACTCTGCCATTAACTTCTATACCTTCTGTATCTTCATATTCTGTAGGATGCATCATATCATGGGGGACACCCCTCACCAAAACTCACATAACTTTCCATACACATAATTATACCCCTAGACATCCCACATATTCATTTGAAAACAGAATCTTTAATGGGGTAGCAGTTCTTGCCATTTTTTAAATTTATTTTTTTGCTTTTAGTTAAGAAGTTTTCTCTTCCTTAATTTATACAACATGCTGCCTTGCCTCCTTCCCTGTTCCTGCCAGGTCCATACCACCCCCATTTCCCCATCCCATATCCAAGTTATCTGCCCTGACTACCACAAAGAATTCTTACAGTACTGCCCAGAGGGCTCAATTATCATCCTGGACCCTTTTTTACTAGGCTGTGTACCAACAAATGGAGTACTCATAATCCCAAGGCACATTAGCCCATTTTTAGATGTACCACCGGGCTCACAGATTTAAATAATCAACCATTAGAAAAGTCATACAGGTGGCATTTAGATGTCCACCAGCAATGAAAAATGTGGCTTGCGCATTCTTTTGAAACCACATTGGTAAAACCTCTAACTCAGTGCTCCTGATTAGCATTCAGGTGAGGCAAGAATTTGGCCCAAAATTTGGGTCCATGCTGTAACTTCCACGCTGTGAAACGAATGTAATGGGACAGAGGGTAAGAGGGGGGTTGAGACAATTTATGTTATATCTCCCCAAGGGAAAAGTGTTTCCCTCACATTTTGTGTTTGGCACCATTGCAGTTTTTACACAGACCCCCAACCCCAACCCCCAGCTCGGTGTTCCGGCAGGTATTAGGGGGAACGTCCATGTACATGGCTGGCAGTGGGTGGGGGGATGGGTGTGCACTGGGTGTGTGCCCATGTAAACACCACGGACGGTGGGTGTTTGTGCGTGCACACTCCCAATGCACACCCACCTACACCCATCACCCACCCATCTCCACCCACGGGGCCCTTCGGAAAACCAGAGGAGGCTGCACGGGTGGAGGTGGGTGTGCGTCTGTGAAAATGGCCACACACCCACCTCCACCCACCGTGGCCAAACACTCATCCCCCCCACCCACTTCTGTCCGTGTAAAAGCAGTCCATGACAAACTGCAGGGGATTCCTACCAGGGCTGAAACTTGATTTTGCAATTCTCACTTTTCTCGATGAGAATCAGGGTTCTCACCTCAATCTTGCAAACATGAATGAACTGTGAATTGCTTGGATTCTAGCTGAGAAAAGTGAGACTCTCACAAACAGCCCTCCCCCACAAAAGACCAGGAAGGGCCTTTTGCAAACCCTGGCTAGGGTTTCTCACATGTATTAATATGCGCTCATCAGTGCCATGAGGAAGTCCGGGATTCAAAAGAAGCACAGCTTCTGTCTCGTGCGAATGGCGGAAATGCAGGTTTTTGCCTGCAAACATGCGTGTCCGGCAGGGTAGGGAAAAGATACTCTGCCAGACGTGCATGTTTGCAGACAAAGATCTGAATTTCTGCCATTCTCACAAGACAGAAGCTGCACGTCTTTTGAGTTCCAGACTTCTCCGCGGCACCAACAGGTCCATATTAACACACGTGAGAAAGCAGTCTAGGTTTGCAAAAGGTCCCGTATGCCATGTACTCACTGGGACTGTTCCAGCTGGCTTCTCTGCACAGGGATGGGGGGACAAGGTTGCCAAAAAAAATAAAAAGTTAATCAGTGTGCATACAAAAAATAGCCACTGTGGCTGTTCTGCACATTTGCAGCCCTTATCCAAGATGGTGCAGACTGCATCAGTGCCATTTTGGAAAAGGGCAGCCAGTTCTGTGCATGTGCAGACCAGCTACCCTTTTCCAAAATGGTGTGACACAGCCCACACCATCTTGGAAAAGGGCCATGCATGCATAGAATTGCCATGAGATCCATTTTGCACATGCACAGAGGGGTTTTTAAAGAAAAACTAAGCATCTCACAAAATATTGAACCGTTAGCTAGATCTTCTCGAGATCTCACTGTCGGTTCTCAGTTCTCGCAAGTATCATTTTGATTCTTGTTTCAGCTCTAATTCCTACCTCATCAACTCTCAGGCGACTGCTATTAGTAAAAACACAGGCAGGCTGGGCCCTAGCTACAGGATTAGTTACAGCTTGTGTACAAACATGCTGCATGTAAATACATCAAAAATTCAGACTCTCCAAATCACAAGAGTGAAGAATAAGAGAGGAAGAACAGCATATATATTTTACTTTCTACTTGCCCGATCCCCCAAGCGTCCACTGCCAGGAATATCAATTCAGGTTACACAACAGAAACGCAAATCCAATTGCATCTCACACATTGTGCCCTCAGTTCAGCTGGGGAAAGTGCTATCTTGTGACATACTTTTAAGCTGTTTCAGCAAGGGGAATTAGATATTTAGGGTGGGGATGAAGGATGAAAGGGAGGCAGAAGGCAGGGAGGATTTTTTTGGATTAGCTGTACAAATTCCATTCACTTGAAGTCCGCCCCTGCTCCCTAAGATGAGATCAAATAAATATGTAACTTTAGCTGTTAGCTCTCTGAAAAATTATTGTGTGTGACACTATCTATCATCCTGCTGACATGGACATTTGCATCAAGCATTTTTGGCTTTATTGAAGGTGCCTCTATTTTCTAGTTCAGTCTGAAGCAGGAAAAAACTTGCATGTATAGATGCAGCTATGCAAAATATAAAACAATAGCTTTCTCCTCTCCTAAGGGCACAAACTTCCACCATTAAAGTCTATGTGACCTAATATGACCTAAGCCAAAGATTTAATGGATGGAGTTGGTTGGGTGGAGTAACCTCTGACTTTCGGTAGCTGGGAGCAAATAGCATGGAATGGGATACTCCATCATGACCTGTTGTGAACTTCTCTGAAGTGACCGAAGGTGGCCGCTGTCAGACAGGATGCTGGACTCTGATGGACCATTGGTCTGACACAGTATGGCACTTTTTATGTTGTTATGATCTTCAAAGTAGTTGAGATATCTGACTGGCCCTTTTTAAATGGACTGGGAAGGAGCCGCGGTATGGGGTGGGGGCGGGCTGCAGCGGGTGTGTGGCATGTGGGCAGCCCATCACAGGGACACCCACTCATCTCCACCCACCTATCTCCATGCACGGAGGCACCTCTGTTTTCTCCAATGCCTCCGTGTGTGGGGGATCGGTGGAGGTAGGTGGAGCGCGAGAGCGCACACGCACCCCCACCCACCGGCCATGGCGGTCAGAGAGATGCACCCTCCTCTGCCCACGCAGTCACACACATGGGTGATGGGGGGGACGTCTGTGTAAAATGGGTCTTTGGGTGGTCTTGGTCTTGATGCAGCTGAGGGCAGGCTTGGAGTAGGCTAGAAAGACAGGCCCAAGCACACTCTGCTATCCAAAAGTGGAAGGTGTGGGTCCTTTTTTTAAAAGTTGCAGGGACATGGATCCATGGATCCTCTAGCTCTAGCACGCCTGTGTTGAGTTCTCTTGCAAATCTGCCATTCTCACAAGACAGAAGCTGCACGTCTTTTGAGTTCCAGACTTCTCCGCGGCACAAACAGGTCCATATTAACACACGTGAGAAAGCGGTCTAGGTTTGCAAAAGGTCCCGTATGCCATGTACTCACTGGGACTGTTCCAGCTGACTTCTCTGCACAGGGATGGGGGGCCGGATAGGGTTAAACGAGCAGCAACATTTTTAGTCATGAGTAATTTTGCCATATCAGGAGCCAGGATCAATTTCCTGACCATTTCATTTCCTGATACTGAGTGGTGACTGGCAGGGGCTGGAGACGGGGCAGTACCCCAGTTCTCTGCACCTCTGCCTCCCCAGTTAGCTGAGTACTGCTCTGCAGCAGTAGAAACATGTACATTGCGCATATTGCTTATTAGTACTGTGCACTTTTTTACACATGTGTCAAGACGCCTCCTTAATGCTTGTGCAAAAACATGCATTGCTGATAACTGATAAGCACTATGGGTATATCACATGCTCACTAACTACCACACAGAGTGACAGCCAACTGGTGGGGAGAGATCCAAGAGAGGGGAAGGCAAGCAGCGGGTCAGGACACTTGTGCTAATTGTTTCTGTGCCCAAGGGGCTCATTCCAGGGGCACAGGCACAGTAAACATACGAGGGGGGGCTGGCAAAGGGGTCTATGGAGGAACTTGGCCTTCTAAGAGCAGTTTTGGGGAACCAATACTCAGTGACCCAAAAACCTTACAGAACCCAGAGGAGTTCCCTTCCCCAACTCCCCTCTTCAGGAGAGGAAGGGAGGGAGCAACCAGAAGCAGCAGCCGGAACTGGTCTGGAACATTTTGGAGGCTGCTGTGGCAGAGAGCAGGCTGAATTTCTCCACTTTAGGTAAGTAAGATTTTTTATTATTATTTTTTGTTGATTTGTTGATTTGTTTGTTTGTTTGTTTTTTTAAAAAAATCTATCTTCCCCCCTCCAACCCCCCAGGTTTTGCTGCTCTTATTTGTGGCACAATTTGGGTGGGGGTGGGGGTTGGGTTTATTTTTTATTTTCAATGATTTTTAATTAAGTTTTCTGGTTTATGCTGTTTTTTTTGCTGTGGTACAGCTCTACTGAATTATGCCCCACCCCCCACCTTCCCTATGTAATCTGATGTTTGGGAAGCTTTGGGGCACTTTTGAATGGTTTGGATATTTTGCGCATTGACTGAATACACTGGGTGGGGGGATGCAGATAGAATTTAACGGTTTTTCCAAACAATTTATTTGCTGACAAGATATATTTACTTATTCAGTCTTTCTGCTGTAGTGTGAAAACTTCAAAAACACTTGTTTGCACACAGCCTTGTGTTCTGGAGGGTAGGCTAAAGGGGATACCTTATGAAAATAGGATATGTGATTGTATGACTGGGGTGGAGGACCAAGTTCATTATTTATTTGAATGTATCGACTCGGCAGATATTTGATATAAATATAGAAGATTGTTTGAGATAAAGGCCCCTTGGGCCGGCACTACTCGAAGATTGGAAAGTATTCTAGCAAGTGAGTCCGAAAGAAAGATGTTCAGGGTAGCAATTTTCTTGTTGGCATTAGTAAAGAGGAGAGCTCGGGCTAAAGGTGAGCAGTTTTATTAATATTGGAAGATCTGAAATTGGGATGATAGGTAGGGGTTTTTCTTTTGATTTATTTACTGTATACTCTTTTTGCAGTTGCTGATTATGTGGAAGTGTGAAGCTAAGGAACCACTTGGAAAGGAGGACTATGGTTTTTTGCAAGTTTGTTCTTTTTACCTTTTTTATTCTTATGTTTCATGTTTTGTAAAATTGTACCAACCATTGGTTGTATCAATAAAGTTTATACTAGTAGTAGTAGTAGTGTTTCTGAAAAGGGGGAAATAATGGTAACCCCTCTGAATCCCCCCCCCCCAGTGATCTGATCTTAGTGGCAATCTTAGGATTTTAAGCATTTTCCTTTGTTTTTGTTTTTTTAACTTGGTCTCAGAGCTTGTAGAAAGGATCCTGGAAGTACTATATTGGGGTGGGGAAACTTTTCCATCCTAGGAGCCACTTTAAAAATTATTGCAATCTCTGAGAACTACATAGAAGATGGAGGGCATGGGTGCTTAAGGGGTGCTTAAGCTGACAGAGGACTGCTCTGTGTGCTTGTTTGCCACCTGCACCTAGGCTCCCAACTCTCCCAGAAAAGGAGTCCCTGGCTTTGACTGGGAAGAAGGTGCCAGAGGGACTGTTGTATGTGCTGCTGCATACCCCATGCTCCTGGGTGCCTAGCTCTCCCACAAAATGAGCCCCTGGCCCCAGGCAGGAAGCTGCCTGTGGGCAGCTGCCATTAGGTAGCCATTAAGTGTCCATAGGGGCCTTGGAGCTTATATGTCTCTCTCTTTGATTGTACGTTAGTAGCTTTCTGCTTTAATTTGTTTTGTCTGTTTTAACATTTCAGATTGTTATTAGGTTGGTTGGAATGTTTGAGGGGGGATTATGGGCAGGCAGGGTTGGGAGTGGGAAGGTTTTGTTATAACTCCTTTGGGAGTGGGGGTTGTGGGTAGGGGCAGTCAGGGATGGGAGGGAGTTACTTGGTCCCCCTGTGAGAGGGGGGTATAGGCAGGGGAGAATTGGGTGGGAGGTGGTGCCTTCCCCCCCCCCATGAGAGGAGGGGGTATAGACATAGGGAATTGGATGGGAGAGAGTGTTCCTGGCCCCCCTGTAAGCGGGGTATGGGCATGGGGGAATTGGGTGGAGTGAGTTTCCCAGTCCCCCTGTCAGAGGGAGGGGTGCAGGTGTGGGGAAAGAGGGTGGGATGGGAGAGGGTAGGAGAGAGTGTTTCTTCCCCCCCCTCCTTGAGAGGGGGCACAGGCAAGGGGGGAGGGATGGCCCCTGCTTGCCTGTCTGAAGAATCCGCCACGGGGAGCACTCAACTCGGGGGACCCTCCCTGACTACCCATTCCTCTTGGTCCCTTTAGGCTTTTTGACTGTTGTCATTCTTGGGGAATGGGAACTGACAACTAGAAGCAGGAGGGAAGCCTTGTGTGGGGAGGGAAGGGAGGCAGCTATCGGGGTTGTTCTGGGAATAGGGAGGTACATCGAGGGGTGGGAGGCTAGACCAGCAGGGCTACTGGGAGAGGCACTTGGTGTCTCATCCCTTGTCCCACTCTCCCCCTTTCTTGGAATATTTAGGGCCCCCGATCTGACACCGTTGCTGCTTAATGTGAGGTCGGTGGCAAATAAAACAACTGTCATCCATGACTTGAGTCAAGATGAGGCCACCGACCTCGTATGCATTATGAAGACCTTGCTGGACAAAGCATCTGGGCCAGTATTGTCCCAGATGGTGCCAGTCAGGTACTCTGTGCAGCATCAGTCTTGGCTCAGGGACCGGGTGGGGCATGGAGTGGCTGTGATCTGTAAAGACAGCTTGATCTTTCTGCAGTAGCTGGTGCCTAACCCATCTGATATAAAGTGTGTCCACCTTGTGTTGGATTTGGCTGGGGATAGATTGGAAATCCCTCTGGTGTACCAACCACCCTGCTGCACAGTTGATTCCCTAAATGCTCTAGCTGAGCTGGTCTCAGAGGTGGTGTTGAAATCACCTAAACTTATCATCTTGGGTGACTTCAACATACACTGAGACTAGCCTTTCATGGGTGGAGCAAGAGTTTATGGCTACCATGACAACCATGGGCCTGTCTCAGATAATATCAGTCCCAATGCATGAAGCAGGGAACACATTGAATTTGATATTTTGCACCAGTCTGGATACAGGGGTTCTGATTATCAGGGTGATGTAACAACACTGTTGTTGTGGTTGGATCATTACCTCCTGAAAGCCCAGATTCCAGTCCTCCTATGCCCTCGTCGAGGTGGTGGACAGGTTAGGTTGGTCAGCCCCCGGAGGATAATTGGTTTCTAGAATTCTCTGGGGGATATACCTACTGACCTTGGTGGTTACTGTCAATGGCCTGGTCACCTTCTGGAATGATATCTTATTGACCAGGACCATCGACACAGTTGCACCCAGGTGTTCACTCCCGCCGCTATGTCAGGAGCACATTACACTAGTGTCAGCGTCAGGAGCACATTACACCAGTGCTCCAAAGTCTGCACTGTCTTCTTATAGCTTTCCAGGAACAATTCAAGGTGATGGTTTTGACCTTTAGAGCCACAAACAATTTGGTCCCCACATATCTGAAAGACCACCTGTCCTTCTATGCCCCATTGCAGCCCCTGCGATCAACCAGGAGCTCTTCCATGTGGGTACCATCTGTTAGTCTTGTTCATACAACAAGGGCTAGCAGGGAGGTGTTCTTGGTTGCTGCCCTGTTGTTATAGAACTCCCTCCTCACAGAGGTTCGTTTGAGCCCATGCCTGAATGTCTTCTGGAGACGGTGTAAGACCTTTCTGTTTGAAAAGGCAGGTGAGGATAGAGGAATAGGTTGGTTTTGGGGTTGGGCTATGGGTGGCTGGCTTTGGGGAAATGGGGAGATGGTATTGGGAGTTGTGGGAGGATTTGGACAGTTTTTAGGGGGGGGAGGTATTTATTTTAATGTTTTTACAACTTATGAGCTGCCCTGAGCCTCTGGGAAAGAGCCGCTTATCAATTAAAATGAATAAATAAATAAATTCAGGAAAAGAAGGGTCCATATCATGAATCTGCCATGGATCTGTCTCCTAGCCATTCCATGTGTCCATGCTCATATATTCACTCCCTTACCCTGAGCTCAGTTTTTCAGTGCCTGGGAGATGGGGTGGTGGGTAGGAAATGGATCTCAGGACAAGATCGAGGAACTGGGAAAAGGCCACATAAAAACTGTGGCCTGCATTTGACCCCTGGGCATGAGGTTTCCCACCGCTGTGCTCTGTAAATGCTGCAGTGAATGGCATGGAAGGCCTATTGGAAACAATAGAGGCAATGGGAATGTTATTTGAAAATAAATCTGTAAATGACCATAGGCTTTAATTGGCTGTGAAGCAACACAATGGAGCTTCATCTTTCAGGGTTGTGAAAAAGGGGATGTGGAATTATAAGAAAGGCACCAGGAAGAGTGAGTGGAATGATAAGACAATGGCTGGAATGACAGGGAGGAGGCTGTGAGGAGTGGGTGGAATTACAAGGTTTTGATCAGAACGACAGGGGGAAATGCATAAAACCCCAACAATATTATGTGAAGTCCTTAGCACACCATAAAAGCAGCATCATGGGGTTCCACTTCTCCCCCAAGACCCCAACCATGCTGCACAGTTCTGCCACAGTGTAA
>QEPC01000407.1:709414-772405 GCA_003113815.1 Sphenodon punctatus
CTCTCCCACCCTGATCCCCAGTGCCCACCTGCCCCTCTCCACCCCACTGTGCCTCTCTCCCACCCTGATCCTTCCCCAGTACTCCTCTCCACACCTCACTGTGCCTCTCTCCCACCCTGATCCCCAGTGCCCACCTGCCCCTCTCCACACTCCACTGTGCCTCTCTCCCACCCTGATCCCCAGTGCCCACCTGCCCCTCTCCACACTCCACTGTGCCTCTCTCCCACCCTGATCCCCAGTGCCCACCTGCCCCTCTCCACACTCCACTGTGCCTCTCTCCCACCCTGATCCCCAGTGCCCACCTGCCCCTCTCCACACTCCACTGTGCCTCTCTCCCACCCTGATCCCCAGTGCCCACCTGCCCCTCTCCACACTCCACTGTGCCTCTCTCCCACCCTGATCCCCAGTGCCCACCTGCCCCTCTCCACACTCCACTGTGCCTCTCTCCCACCCTGATCCCCAGTGCCCACCTGCCCCTCTCCACACTCCACTGTGCCTCTCTCCCACCCTGATCCCCAGTGCCCACCTGCCCCTCTCCACACTCCACTGTGCCTCCCTCCCACCCTGATTCCCAGTGCCCACCTGCCCCTCTCCACACCCCACTGTGCCTCCCTCCCACCCTGATCCCCAGTGCCCACCTGCCTGCCACCAGCAGGCTTCAGCTGCTGCAGGCACTGACCCACCCAGAAGAACAAAAATAAATAAATAAAGAGAGCAGGGGCAGTGAGTGTAGCCATGATTTTGCAACCCCCCAGAACATGCTGGCAGATGGAACATCCTTCCAAGTTCCGGAAAGAGGAGGCTGCTACCATTCCAGCAGATCCAATGGAATTGTGGGATGGGAATAGCTGGTATCACCTGGCATTACACCCCCATCTCCCCATCACAGCCCCACCTCCCCATCATTTCAGAAGCCCATAGTGTCCCACATGCACAGTCTGGTTCCAAGTCCCACATTCCAAGCTCACCTTGCTGGCTCGGCTGCCCAACAAGAGGGGGGGGGCAGTCAAACTCAGAGTCGGGCTGTCATTTTGCAAGGCGGCAGTATGGATTTTCCGCTGGTTTTACTGAGTAGTCAACGAAATATGGTTTTGTTTACAGCTCCAGCAGGAAATGTGGCGGTAAACAAGATTAGCTGATAAATTGCAGGGCATGAAAGCAGGAGCTGAAAATCGCACGAGCCATTGCTGCAACAGCAAGGAATTCAGCAACAGCAAAAATTCACTGGAAAAGGAGGAGGCTGCTACCATTCCAGCAGAATGGAATTGTGGAACAGGAATAGTCGGTATCGCTACAGCCCTAGTAGCCACTCAGGGCACATGTATGTTTTCTCTCCTGTGTGGATTCTCTGATGTATATTGAGTGCCTTTGACTTCTCCTAAAGCCTTCCTCACACTTCTGGTATGTGCAGGGTTTCTCTCCTCTGTGGATTTTTATTTTTAAAATAGAAAATTTTATAAGTGAAAGAAATCACAAACACATGTAATGCCTCCTTACCTAAAATAGACTTGAAGCCTTGACCTGCCAGTTTTATTTTGTAGCCCCTGACCAACAAGAGCAATTGCTGGTTTTCCCCTTTCTAATTTGCTCAAGAGCATTGCATTTTGCTGACTATTGCCAAACCGCCAACATTTTATACTCTTTAGATCTGTATACACTATGTTTTTTATTCATTGTGTATTCTACATCATAGTAACATGTGAAATTTTAATGGTGGCCCTGCTCCCTCTGCCCCACCAACCTAAAAGTCCACCAACTTCCACTGTTGATACTAATACAATTTCTCGATTCTTGCAATACCATGAAATTCCATCCCAGTTTACCAACTGTCCATTTACCATGTAACATTCATTTACCACTTGCCACATTGTAGAGGGTACAATTTTTCTTCTGAGTTTCTGTCTGTCCATTGTTTCTGCATTTCTGAGCCAATCACTGAGCAAATACCCCACCCCTTAAATCCTTCCTCCTCCCACCCCTGTCTGCCCAAACACTGTTTGGAAAAACAGTGCCTCCATTCGAGTGCCTCCAATCAGAATTATTGTTGTATGTTGTTCCCTTTGCTTTGCCCAATCTGTAGCTGGATTGTAGACTGGTAAAGGAATCTGCATACCAGTCAATGAATGAAAAGGAAGTACAAGGGAAAATGGAGTGCAGAGAAGATAGAACAAATGTGGTATTGCATCAGTATTACCTCTTGGGATTTTAATTTTGATGACAAAGTAAACAACAAAGTAGTAAATGCTGAAGCTGTAAATGGGATTCCCGATAAGCAAGTTAGCAATAAATCAAGAAACAAAATGTAGATTGAGATATTACTGAGTACCAAGAGGTTCTTGATTTGAATGAGATGATGTCAGGAACCAAGATTTTGGTGGGAATTTCCATTTTTGCAAAATCTCATTTCAGCCCTTGTGCCCAGCACTTAAAAATCTATTAGAGCACACTGAGCTCTTATCTGTTGCGCAGCTTGGCCACCTCTCCATTGCAAGGTCAAGTTGATAGCAGAAAACTGTATTGCAACTGGCTATTCAAACAAGGAAGTAGTTTTAGCAGAGACAGGATTAAAAACTGGGGTATTTTTTGTTCCTTTACTCTCTATCTTTTATTGCCATCCAAAGAGAAAATCACTCCTCCCATTCAGTGTAAATATGCTGGCAAACTTTAGCCAGATGAGCAGTCTCTGTTGTCCTATGCCTAATTACCCATTAAAGAGTCACATAGCTCTAAGGTAAATACCTAGATAGATGGATGTGTTAACATATTTCTTTGCCTGCAAGAAAAATAGAGACAGCTGAGAAAATTAAATATTGTAACTCTTCCTTATCAAGGGTGAGATTCCAAAGCTCAGATATAAAGAAGGTGGCTTTTAAAGAAGACAAAAGAAAGGCAGTAGGAGAAGATAGTGTTGTCTGGCAGTTTTATGTGTGTGTGTATACATAGACATAGACATATATACAGAACCAGAAGTGGCTCTATAGTTAAGGCAGCTCTCTGTTAATATCATGAACATTCTACTCGCTATAAAATCGAGAAGATTTACCCCATTACTGTGAAACTTTGGAGAGAGGATTACTTGCATGAGGGGGAGAAGTTTTAAAGTATTCAGAAAGATTGGTTGAGAAATGGCTGAGTTATATGAGTCTGAAAATTGGAGGCAGAACTATTTTTTCTGGGGTTTGTAATTTTTCTTGTTGACACAGAAAAGTTTGTTTTAAGTTATCTGACTGGAGGTGTAGATGTGTCAGAAAATTCAAGTGTACATTCTAGTTATTTCATGAGTTTAGTTTTTGAAAATATGTTTTGTAATTTTTAAGTTATGATGTTTTAAATTTCTTATGTTATCCAATGGACAGAGGGAAGTTCTTAAGATAATGTCATGCATGCAGAGATTCACCAAGTGGGCAGACTCACCAGGTTACACTGCAGGTCTGGATTATTATTGATTAATTATTATTATTATTATTATTATTATTATCCTGTCCCATCCTGCCATACGGCAGCTCTGGGCGACTCACAAACATAATATAAAAGATAAAAGATAAAAACAATATTACAACAATAATAAAACAACCCAACACTCCCACTTACTACCTATCTCCCCTACCAAAAACCTGGCGGAACAGTCAGGTCTTGCATTGTTATCAAAAGGAGGAAAGAGCCAGGGCCGGATGGACCACCACTGTGAGTTCCACAGCCTTGGGGAAGCCACCAAGAATGCCCTCCACATGGTCGCCACCTGAGAAACTGGGGGGACCTCAAGAAGGGTGCCCCCAGCCAAACACAGGAGCCGATCTAGAGTTGGGGGGGGAACAGTGGAGCGTGCCTACCCCACCTCAGCCCTCCCCACACTAGTGACAGGAACATGCACACATTTCCTCTGTGTTGAGGGCAGGGGTAGGTTTGAACATCCACTGACCCTGAGAGCTTCACTGTCTCAATGACGCTCTTCCCTGTGTTCATTCATTTGGTGGCTCCCCTCATTCAGGAGCAGGAGGAAGTCAGCTGGGGAGAGGCGGCTGCACAGCATTTGCGGTTGTCTGAAGACACCATGGAGGCAGTGGCCAGGGCCAGCCCCCGGGTTTGTGAGGCCATGTGCGAAGTCTTGGTGTGGGCCAAAATTGCACAATTAGGCCCCACCTAATTATGTAAATATGTAAAATTACATAAAATGTACTCCCTCTGGACAGGAAGGATTCCCATTCTCCACCCCTTGGAGTAACCATGGAGAAGCATGGCATCCCCATGCTCCCCCCACCCCCCCTCCCCCCGGTTTGGCACTCCTTGGCTGCCTTACCTGGTGCTCAGACGAGTGGTCATAGACAAGCATGGCCTCCCAAAGTTCCCCTCCCCAGCCGATTGTCTACCACCACTCCGCAGGAGTGGTTCCACTGAAGAGGCAGCCGGGCGGGCAGTGAGGCAGGCACAGAGAAACTGATTGCGTCCACTGCCTTACGGAAGGAGGGGGTTAGCTTAACCAGCCTGGCCTCCAGGGCCTGTTGCTTCCTGTTGCCGGTGCCGCCTGTGCCTTGTGCACGCATGTGGTGCGACCAGTCCAGAGGTGCTGCTATAAAACACACAAGACATCCAAAATGCAGCTACCTATTAAGGCCATTATGCCATGAATATATATATATATATATATATATATATATATATATATATATATATATATATTCATGAATATATATATATAAATAAAGTTCAATTGTGCCCCCATAAACAGTTCACGCTGCCTCCACCCCATAACTAGTTCATTTGCGCCTCTGCCCCCATATAATCAATTCACACTGCCCCCCACCCATAACCATTTAATTTGTGCCCCCAGGGCAGCATGAATTGATTATATGGGGGGCGCAAATGAACTGGTTATGGGATGCGGGTTTAAAGACAGTATTCCTGTTAACAATAACTTCATTAAGAAGAGTTAGTGAAATAGCAGCCATAATAATCTCAGAACCATATTTGCAGATTTATTTTCCAAGATAGAATAGATATTGCTTTACATCCTAAATTCCTACCTAAGATAGTATAAGTAAGACAGTTGTGAGAATGTGGCCCTTTTTACACGGGCCTCTCCCACCCATGAACACACACATTTCTGTGTGTTCATGGGTGGGGGAGCCCCGTGTGAATGATGCGGTGCGTGCGCCCATGCTGAGTGGGTGTGCGTGCGCGCCTACCTAATATTCATCCCCACTCACTCCCCCCCTTGTTCCCACGCACGGAGCAACCGGGGGAAATGGCGGTTACTCCATGGGTGTGGATGAGTGGGGGGTGAGTGGGGATGCATGTGCAGCTGTGTGCATGCCCCGCCCATGCACCAGCGTGCCCACGGACCCCCCCAACCCAGCCACTCAAAGAAGAACAGAAGTTTGCTACCTTATAAACAAGGTTCTTTGAGATGACTCTGAACATTCACAACACCCACCCTTCCAGCCCCGCATGGAATTTTTTTCTTATATTCCTAGAAAGGGTTGGAAGGAACTGTCATTCAGAGGGGGAGAGTACTTTTTATACTGGAGGAGCTCGAAACCATCATGTGGTCTGTTGTTTGAATAGGGTGAGCATGCAGAACCTAGCTGTGAGAATGTTAGAAGCTATCTCAAAGAACCTTCTTTACAAGGTAACAACCTTCTGATCACTCACATGGGGAGGAGTTGTTTGTAAACAAACAGCTTTATCTCCCAGTCTGATTGGTGTCCTGCTGCTGCTGCTGCTGCTGGAGCACTACTGGGAGGCAGAGGCAGGTGAGGGATGGGGACCCGAGCCAGGGAGGGGAGGCAGAAGAACTCATTGAGGGAGAAGCTGGCTGCAGCCTGCTGCCCAGCCATGCAAGCGCGGGGCCCCCGCTGGCCGCAGCTGCACATGTGGCACATGCCTGGGGTCGGCCCTGGCAGTGGCTCGGGTGGCTCCTTCTCCCCTTCTGTGTCCAAGCCACGCTGCACAACCCCTGGCTACACACCCTCCAGAGAGGGGGGCTGAGGGACAGAGTACTCACCCTCCGTAGGGATCCTGTGATGCATGGTTTCCTCCAGACTAGGGCTGATGCGGCAGCAGCTTTTACCGCGTCGCGATTCCATTCCACCATTTCGGAACTGCGCGCGCCACACCGCGACTTTCTGTGGATATTCCGCTAATTCCGCCGGAATTCTTCAAATCGCGGAATTGCGGAAATATTGCGGAATAATTGCGGAAATCGCGGAAAACCGCTATTCCGCTATTTTTTGGCGCTGGCGGAATTGTGGAAATAGTGGAAATGTCATGTTTCCACGATTCCACTAAGTTGCGGAATTAAATAAGCAGAACCGCGGAACCGCGGAATGAAACCGCGGAATGAAAGCCTTTGCCATGCCGTTCCACTAATTGCAGAAACACTGTTTCCGCCGGAAATAGCTACCGCTGCGATATTCCGCTACAGCCCTACTCCAGACTCAATACATTTGGATGGGAGGATCAGGGCATGCTCATAAGAGCTGAAAGGTCCCTTCTGAGCAAGCTCAGACCTTTCCAAGATGGCACCCACAGCATGCGGACACTGCCAGCGTCATTTTGGAAAGGTCTGAGGATGCTCATTCAGTACTTCTGAGCATGCCAAGCTTCTTCCCCCCCCCCCCAAAAGAAAAATGGACCTGGTCCGGAACCAATCCAGAGGGTGAGTACTCAATCTCTCAGCACCCATTAGCCCCCCCTTTAGCATCCCACCCCTAATCCCCTGATAGGTGCCACCCCCCTTTCCTGGCCCCTATTGGCCTATTCTCTCCCTGGCCAGTGGGGGCCAGAGAAGGGGGATCAGAGACCTAGCTCCTGCTTCCAGCCCCCTTCCCTGTATTTGGCCAAGGATTTTCTGAGTTCCAAAGTTTTGGGGCCATTCCACGCAACTTCAGAACTCAGAAAACTGAGTCAAGTGCCTCGATCCTCGGGGTATTCCAGGAAAAAACAAGCACCGAGTTTCAGCACTAGTGAAGGTGCAAACAGGGCTCTCTGTTCTTGGGTACAAAAAACACCCTCCAAGTCCAGGAGCTGCTGGGATGGGTACAGAATGTGTATTGGGGTGTACAATTAGTTTTTATCATTTTGATTACTAAGATGAATGAAGCTTTGTTCATTTTAGTAATTAAAATAGATAGATAACAATTTATTTACGTGGCCTTTGGCCATTGCAATTTACAAAAAACCTTAACATAAGACTCTATACAACCCTCAAAGGGAACAATACAAATAAAATAAAATATAATAAAATAAATAAAATACACTAAAATAACTATAATATTCAATATTAATAAATTTGCCAAAGGTAAAATCTCTATTGTAATTAAAATATGAAACAGATGACAAATGTAACAAAAACAGACAAAACTGTCAATTTTTGTTATAAAAATTAAAAATTAAAATATCTGTGCATGAGCAAAATGACCACTGGGATCGTTCTGCACATGCACGCCCTTTCCCAAAATGACTCCAGCAGTGTCAGCACTATTTTGGAAAAGGGCAGCCAGTCTACACATGTTCAGTGGCCATTTTGCGAATGCAAAAGGGCAGCCATTTTTCATGTACAGTTATTTAATTTTTAAAAAATTATTATAAATAAAATAACATTAAAAATTAAAAAAATTAACAGTACAGGTTGTTTACACACACACACCCGCCCCCAAAATGAAGAGGCTTTTGAAAATAAAAACAAAAATGAAAATGAATGATGTGCCTGCTGCACACCCCTATTTGTGTATGGGTTTCTGTTGGAGTGGACTGGGGGCTAGTGAGTTAGAACAAGGGACTGGGAGTGAGGACTCCTGGGTTCTGTAAGCAGCAAGTGGGGGGTGGAGGCTAGTAGGTTAGAGTGGGGGGCTGGAAGCCAGGACTCCTGGGTTCTGTGGGAGGGTATTGGAGACTCATGGGTTAGAACAGCAGGGACTGGATGACAGGACTCCTGGGTTCTCTGGGCGATGAGTTGCAGGTAGTGGCTAGTAGGTTAGAGCAGGGCGGGCTGGGAGCCAAGACTCCTGGGTTCTCGGGGGGGGGGGTGTGGAGGCTACTGGGTGAGAGCAGGGAGCCAGGACTCCTGGGTTCTCAGAGGGGAGTGGGGGCTAANGCTTGGAGCCAGGCAGGAACTAACTGGTTAATGATAAAGTGTTTCTGCTCATGCTTGCCTGAAGGGAAAGCAACAGTGGAGCTTAGTTAGGACAGCAAGGTTTTTGTCAATGAAAGGACAAACAAAATTATAATTGTCCTGAAAATTGTTGAATTCACACTTGGGGTGAAAACAGACATGACGCTAACCACCCTTTAACCACCCTTGGTGGTTATTTATGCATTTTGCAGGGCTGCATAGAGCACCAATACAGCCCTGCAACATGCATAAATAATCACCAAGGGTGGTTAGTGTCATGTCTGTTTTCACCCTTGGTGGTTATTTATGCATGTTGCAGGGCTGCATAGAGCACCAATACAGCCCTGCAACATGCATAAATAACCACCAAGGTTGGTTAAAGGGTGGTTAGTGTCATGTCTGTTGTCATCCTTGGTCACCTTCTGAAACAATGGCTGATGCTAGCTGTCAACTGGAAAAATGAAATAAAGCTTAATGCCACATCTCTCCCTGTTGTGACAGTAGGTGTTTTCAGGCAGATGTGGAGCTGGCCATGCCCGGAGCGGGTCTGGGTGTGTACCCCTGTTTTTGCCCACATCCAGTCCACCTGGGTTAAGTTTAAATGGATTGGGAGGATTCCCTGGCCTATGTTCCACCCACGTGGCATCCCCCCCCACACACATGCACACACCATAGAGGGTGTTTTCACATGGACAGCACAGATGCCTCTGCCCCACTTCACCCCCGGGCGGGCCATCCATTTAAAGGTGACCTGTCAGATGTGTGGGTGGAGCAGAGACAGAGAAGGCTTTCCCTGTTCTGGGGCAGCTCCACCAGCAGTGCTCCAGAACATCCAGGAGCACGGCCAACAGAGTGGGCAGCCCAAACTGCGGGGGTTTCTGTCTGTCTACTCAGCTGACAATCCAGACACTCTAGTCCACAACTCGATGGTGTTGGGGAAGTGCACAGGCAAACAGTGGGCCACAGCAGCCACCAGGTTGTTTGAACAAGTGGGTAGATGCGGAAGTGGACTCCCAGACCTGTTCCAGGAGCTAACACCCTGGCATTCATGTGAAAACAACCAGAGTTCCAGGCTAGAGCAACCACAATGCTATGGTGTTATCCGGGGCAATGGCCGGCTGGAAGTGGAACAGCAGCATGGGTCCGCGCATTAGGCAGACCAGTGCGCCACTTCAGGAGAGATTATAATGCTGTGGAGTTCAAGCCAGGTTATGCCTAGTGCCCCAGGTTTGTCCACCCCACTCTGCTGGCAGTGTTCCTGGATGTTCCGGAGTGCTGGCACCAGGGCAGGCACCACAGCCTGCTCCACTTCTGCACCACCTCAAAATCTGGTGGGCCACCTTTAAACAGACATGCCACCTGGGGGTGAAGCGGCACAGAAGTGGGGCTGCTGTCCATCTAAAAACACCCAGGTTGTTTGAACAAGTGGGTAGATGCGGAAGTGGACTCCCAGACCTGTTCCAGGAGTGTGTAAACTAGGGCCATTTTTACACGGACAGCGCAGCAGCGCTGATGGGTGGAGATGGGTGTGGATGGTTGGGTGAGCACACCCAGCGAACACCCAGTGGTGCTGAGCAGGGAGACATTTACACGGACAGCGCCACAGAGGGTTGTGGGAAGGAAAGAGGAGGGACCAGCAAACACCCAGTGGCCAAACACCCATCCCAGGAAGCACCCAGAAAACACCTGTGCAAGCACACGGATAGCCGGGACCGGCAGGGAAGACCGGCCCAGCACAGCAACGGCACAACATGGTGGACCAAGGGCAAATGAAGCCGCGCAGCGTGGCCCCGCCCCCAAGCCACCAGGACCCGCGCGGGCAGGGCGGGAGGGAGATGGGATGACAACTGCTACAAAGGAGCCGGCTCCCCACAGCCCCAGCACAGAGCCCGGACAGCCGGGTGCCAGCCCACCCCCCCCCCCCCCCACACACACAGCAGAGCGGCCCACACACAGCAGGCAACAGAAGCACACAGGGATGGGCACACGGCCCATGGAGGTCCGGGGGGGGGAAGCACCCACACAACACAGGCAACCCCGCAACACCCTCCCAGAGGCACCCGCACAAGGGAAGATGTCAAAGCAAAGCATGACACAGACACACGGGGAAGGAACATGAACGCCTTTAATGAAACAGGGAACCAGCAACGGGGCAACAACAACAGGGCAGGGCATGGGGATGGGGCAACAGAAGGGGGGGCCAGCGCCAGCAGCAGCAGGCCCGGGACAACACCCGGTCAATAGGGCCAGTGACCCCATGCTCGGTGCCAGCACTCAGCCTGCACGCAGTCCAGCCAGTGCAGCTGCTCCAGGACATGCAGGAGGAGCTCCAACAACGCCCCCTGCTCCCGGGTCCACTCCGCGATGATGCCTTGCACTGAATGGGACAGAGGGAGAAGAGACAGCCATCAGAGCCGGCCCCAGGCACCAAGGAACAGAACCCCCCACAGAGGGACACAGGCACAGGGCCCAGCAAACAGGCAGCACACTCACAGATGCCATCGAACAGCCAGCCTGCCACCTGCGTGTCCCACGCCACCCGCTCCAGCTGCTGCACCATCACGCTCAAGCACAAGATCGCCAGCAGCACGACAACTGTAGCTGCAGGAGAGACGGGACAGGGCAATGGGAAATACCCGCACCAATGGGCCCTGGGAGGGCCAGGGGCAGCAACAGCACCATGGGCACACCCCACATGCTGACAGTAACCACCCGAACCCCCGCATGAAGAGGAATCGGAAGGGCCAAAGCCCGGGGCCAGCACAACCCCTACTCACGCTCAGCCACCCAGCGCCCATGGTGCCACCACCCATCCATTGCCACCACCACAGATGACCCGTACCAACAGGGGGCAGCAGCAGAGGGAAGCGGAGGGGAGGTGCAGGGTCAAATGCACAGGCGAGTCCAGGGGGTGCCGGCCGACTGCCCACCGCTAATACCACACCTTGAGCAAGCCCAGGCAGCAGCACCCAGCAGGGAAGCTGCCAGGGGAACACACATCACACAACCGGTGCACACCCCACAGGCCCAGAGCCCACCAGTACACACCAAGCACACCCCCTGCACACAACCACACATATGGGGGCAGGAGGGCCACCAAGGGGAGGGGGAACCCAGCCACCACAGCAGCAAGAAAAGCAAGGCAGGACAGACCATCACACAACAGCATTTTATTGGCGCCTGGGGAATGGGGTCCTCCAAGCAGTGGGAGGCAGAGCAGGGGGGTGCAGGTGAACCCATGGCAGGGAAAGAGAAGCACAACAGGAGGGCATAGGTGCGCCCATGGATAGCGGGCGAGGGCACATGGGAAACCCCAGCGGGAAGGAGCAGTGGTCACCCAGAGGGGGCAATGGGGTCCAGTGAATCATGCGGCAGCCAGCAGCGAAGCAGACGGTAACTCACAGCCTGATCAGCGGCACAGGAGGGGCCAGGCAATGCACCGTCCAGGGCACCGGGGTGGCTGAAAGTGGGTGGCGATGAGGGACTGCTCATGGATGGTCCAGTGAGTGCTCCCGGGGCAACGACCCCTGTGCTAGACCCTCCCAGGCGAACAGGCCCCTTCGGAAGCCTCAGGAGCGCATATGAGCATCCACCAGGAAGTGGGGAAGGAGCAGATCCACACCAGCGGCCGCAGCCCACACAGCTGGAAGGTCCCTCACCAATTGAAGGGCAGCGAGCTCTGCAGCGGAGGGCCCCCGGTCCGGAGCAGGCTACCAACCTCAGGGGACAGCAAGCCCAGGTCCCACAGGAGGGCCCCCACATCTGAGGGTGTGCACGGGATGCCGCGAGCATGCAGGAGGTTGCCGGTGTACAGGGCAGCAACAGGGGGACCCCCGGACAGCAAGGCAAGGCCGAACCCGGGTCGCTCTGTCAGCAGGCGAGCTGCCGTTAACTCTGCAGCAGTCCACGGCACAACAACGGCAGGCAGGTGCCCCCAAGGAGGTTGGCACAGGGGGGCGAACTTGAGCTCGAGGGAATGGCCCCGGCACACTGGGGCACCAACCTGGTGACCCATCATCCACATGTACCGCAACAGGAGCCGAAAGCCATCCTCCACCGACAGGGGGATGCCCACCAACAGGTGAACGTTGGGGCTCAGCCAGAGGGCCGCCAACAGCATGTCCGCACAGGGCGACCACCCCTCCCATACATCCCCAGCTGAGGGCCCTGCAGAATGACTGGCCATGACAGGAGTGGAGCCCGCTCCGGCGAAGCAACAGGCCGGAGACGGAGGGCTGCAGTGACTGGGATGGGCACGTAACGAGTGGCTACCCTTGCCCACAGGTGGCCTAGCATGCCAGAGATAGGCTGGCCTGCTGGGGCCGGGGTGCCGCAACCCACACACAGGACAGAAGGGATGCAGCACAGAGGATGAGAGATGAGGGAGGCCATGGCCGGGCACCACACCAGGCCAAGGAGCTGAGCCAGGCATTGTATCCACACCATGCACAGCTGTAGCATGCACAGGCAGGCCATGACAGGGCAGACCGTAGTGTGGGTGCGGAGGCAGCGGTACCCTGTGGTGCATGCTGTCCCATCCCCCCTGGTGGGCATGCGGCCAGCGCACTTGCAGGGATGATCAGCCGGGCCCAGCAACCGGTGGCATCCCCAGCACACCCCCAGTGCAGCACCAATCAGTGCCCTGCCCCCACCAGGCTACACAGTACATAAGCGACCTGATGCAGGCAGTCGGACGCGGGGTGGAGTAGCTGTAGCACAGGGTCGAGCAGCATACAGAGACTGGCGACACCGAGTTGGGTGGACACAGAGGAGCACCTGTGATACATGGGGAGAGTGGGCTGGGGGCACAGGCCACATAGCGAAGTGTGCTGCGGCCAGGGCACGTACCAGTGGGGGGTGGATGGGAGTGGGGAGCTGCAGAATCATGCTGCCAGGGGACAAGAACCCACAGCCCAGGGACGTGCTGCTGCGACTCCTGGGCACAGCCCTCCTGCTGCTGCACATGCTGCTACAGCAGATAGCCCTGCTCTGCCTCCCGGGTCGAGGTTCCATCCTCCTGGGGGCATGGCGGCGGAGGGCAGCAAACCTCAGGAGGGCGGCAATGGGCGAGGTGGGCAGCCATCTGATGCCGTGCCCTGTTGGGCTCTGCAGTGTCCCAGCAAGGCCAGCTCATCCTGGCCAGATGGACCCTCAATGTGTACGCCTGCCGCGTGACCCTACCGACCCTGCAACAGCACTAGTCGCGCTTCCGCACCAACAACTGGTGGGAGAACATGTTGACCACCTGAACAGACAGGGAATGGTTGGACCACTTCCGAATGCCCCGCTCCCTCCTGATCCGCTTGGGGGAGTTCCTCAACCCCCACCTCCAGAGGTGGGAGATGAACATGCGCTTTCCGCTGCCACCAGGGATGCACGTGGCCATTGCGGTGTGGCAGCTGGCCACCTCTGATTCCTGTAGGAGCGTGGGGGAGAAGTTCGAGGTGGTCACCGCCACCATGAACAGGGCCCTCCATGATGTGTGTGACCTGCTCGTGGAATTCCTCTTGGAGTGGGTCATCCAGCTCCCTGACCCCGAGGAGGTGATGTGTGGGTTCAAGGAAATGGGGTTCCCTCATTGCATCGGGGTCATTGACAGCACCCACATCCCCATCATACGACTCCCTCATACAAATATCAACTACATGAACCGAAAACAGGCCTTCTCCATCAATCTGCAGGCCGTGGTGGATCATAGGGGCCTGTTTATAGATGTGTACACAGGCCAGTCAGGGCGGAGCCATGACAAGCGTATCCAGCGTGCCTCCCCCTTCTATGCACGCATGTTCAACGGGGAGATCGCCCCCAACCTGTACCGCGTGATAGCGGGGGTTCCCATGACCCCTGTTGTGATAGGTAACCCCGCCTACCCGCTCAGCCCATGAATTATGCGGGCCTATCCAGTGGTGCGCAACCCCAACCACTGCCTGTTCAATGAGAGCATGGTGGAGCAGGCCATCGTGCTCCTGAAGATGCACTGACGCCTCCTGATGAACAGGAGCCAATTCGACCTGGACCACTCCCCCATCCTTGTCCTGGCAGTGTGCATCCTGCACAATGTATGTGAGACAGGAGGCACTACCCTGGACAACCCACCACCGGCGCACAGAGCCGGCCCCGTGCCCCTGTACCAACATGCCCAGGGAGGGGCATTCCGGCGCATCTCAGAGGAGAACAGGGACACCATCTGCCACCACATCGTTGCCCAGGCAGCCGAACACCGGGCAGCCAACCCACACCCATGTCCATAGTCCTGTGAACCCCTTCAATAAAGCTGGGTAGTACCCGTGAACTGCAGCCCTGCCTCCGTGCCATGTGTGGGCAACAGGGGTCCAGGGACTGGGTACCGGGGGCTGCCGGGTTGTGTGCGCACTCCCGTTTACTGTCTGCTGTGGGGTGCTCGGGCCCCACGGTGCCCTGCCTGCCACCCCTCGTCGGCCCACCAGTGACGGGTCTGTGTACACCTGTTCCAGCCACCGCAACTGGCAACTGTCTCACCAGGCTGGGCCCCAGCGGCCTCCCAGGCACTGTACAGTGCCCCCCTGCCATGGAACCCCCCCCAAGCTTCCCCCTGGGGTCCCCCCCCTGCCACCTGTCCCAGGACAGAGGAAGCAAGAGCGAGGTGTACATTCAACAGCTCTTTATTGGTGAGGGGTGCATAAAATGGGAGGGGATAGTTAACTTCAGGGGCGTCCATGCCCCCTCTTAGCTGCACCACTGGGGCTCGCAGGATGGCGAGCCCTAGCCACAGCCGACTGCAGGGATCACCGACTGGACGGCCCTCCCCCTGCCCCCTGGTCATCCACCACTGGCTGCTCTATCCTGGCCTCTGCTGATGGCCCCTGCGAGGAGGAACAGGAATGGTGTAAGCGATCGTCATGTGCACCTATCTCTGTCCCACGCTGGGGCCCATGCCACTGGGGGCGCAGTAGTCACCCAGGGAGCCCCCTATGCCCCACATGAGCATAACACATAATGTGGAGCAACCCCCTATGAAGGGGGCCCTTGTACCGACCCTCCCATGGTAGTACAGACCCTGCACAGGTCAGACCTGCTTACCAGGGCGGGGCCCCTTGAGGTGCCCCTTCATCCCCGTCCAGCCCCCCCCATAGCGCACCCCACCCCACAGGGCCCCGGGGTGCTGCATCCCTACCGGAGGAGGTGGGGTGGCCACCATGGGCAGTTGGTTGTCCTGGGGTGCAGGCATTGCTTCCCAGTGGAGGGGACAGGGTGGCAGCAGGGGTGGGACCATGGGGGTGCAGGCTGGAAGGGCAGCCCCACCAGCAGGTCCTGTTGCCCTATGTGGGGAAGGGTGACCCCATGGACCAGGACCAGGTAGGGTTGCTCCTGGGGGAACCACAGGTGGCTGAGGTGCAGGGGGGGCACCTGCACCAGTGGGAAGCCACCATGGTGTTGGTTGGCCGCCGACCCTCCTTCCACAGCATGGCGGGGCCTGTCATGCTGCGGGTCATGCTGCAGGGCCTCCATGGCCTCCTCCAGGAGGTCCATGAGCCATGCGGCCTGACCCTCCAGCCTGCCACAGGTGTGCCGCTGCTCATGTTGGAGGGCAGCAGCCTGACGCCTGTCCCAGAGGTGCTCAGTGTGGGACCGGGCCATCATGGCAGCCAGGATCTCCTGGTCCCTTTCCCCTTCCCCTCTACTGAGCTCCCTGGTGAGCGCGAGCTCCCGGGAGTGCACCGTTGCTAACCGTTGTGATTCCTCCAGCAGCTCCCTGCCGAGGTCCTCCCTCCAGTGCCGGTTCCTGGCCCGCATCTCCCAGTTCCGCTCCACGCTGCCAGCAGCTGCACCCCTTGCGCAAGCGGACGCCTGGTCTGTGAACGGGAGGTTGGACACCACCCCTTCTCCCCCCTGAGGTTCCCTTCTGCTCACCTGGCTGTCTGGGGGGCCCTCCTTGGCCGCCGTCCTGATGGTGCAGTGCTCCATTGTCTGGGAGCTGTCCTGTTGGGACAGGGGACCGGGTTATGTGGCTGCCGCCTGCCCTGTGTTCCCTGGCCCATGGTGCTGGGCATGGGGTGGGAGACGTACACTGTGTTACAGCCTGGCGTGTTCCCCCCCCCCGCCAGGGCAACCCTCCTCGTACCTCCTGGCTCGGCCCCCCCTTGTACCTCCCATCCGGGCCCCCCCATACCGGCAGCCTTGAACCCCTCCCTTGTGCCTTCTGCCTGGGGTGCCGCCCCTGCAACGCCTTGCCGGGGCTCTCCCCCCCAGGCACTCCTGGGTCCCTGTGCCATGTGGTGGCATCGGCTCCCTCGGTCTTCTCGTTGGCCTTCCTAGTCGCCATCATGGGAGCCCACGCGCATGTGCCATGGTTCTGCCCTCCTTTACGGGCTCTCGGCTGGACAGCCGTGTCCCCCCCACATGGGCATGTCTGTGTGGTGGCCTGTGCGTGCCCCGTCGCACCAGCGCAGTGGGGCTCCAACGGTCCAGTCCGCATGGGTGTGGGTGTTTTCACTTTTCCTCTTTTCCTGCAATAGATCCCTCCTGCCCACAATCTGAATGGATGTATTAATTGATCACAGCAACTGAGGACAAGTTAAGAGAAGGTGACTTCAGTAGCTGCTACCAAGCATGCTCAATTCATCTGTGTATGTTCAGTAGTAGAAAAGTACTAATTTCTCATACATACCAGTTTATCACACTACACCAGTATTCCATGCCCTGAGGAGGAGGTGAGCACAGGACTGGAGCCTCCTGCATCTTCCAAGGCTAGCAACCCCCATGCCCTCCTGAAACAGCGGCCATGGGGAAGGGGACCCACCCTTCTGGGAAGAGGCGTGCAGCCCATGGGCCTGGGTTCTGTGGGAGAGGAGTTGGGGCTAGTGGGCTAGAGCAGCAGGAACTGGGAGCTTGTAGAGTTCTAGGGGGATGGGGAATTTAATGTATTTTCCCTTCAAAAAACAGGGACATTCTTGGTTCAAAAAAGCTACCGTTTAAGAGATGAGTTACGTCTCTTTTTGAACTTCACTCATGCCCCAAAATCATGGAAATTTTAAGTTAAGTGTCCCACCTTAACTTGCATGCCATGTAAGCAGTAAAGATATTGTACAGCTCACTTATAACCTAGGATCCATGCCCCCAGAGTTTGCCTTCGTCTTTCAGTCCCAGTCCTCTTCCTCTGCAGGTTGGGTGCAACATTGACCCCCTGCTTTCCCTATATGCTTTCATTTGGGTTGGGGAGAACAGGACAACTAAGTACTGGGGGACTGTATATGATGGGGAAAGAATTGATTAATATAGGACATGGACAGGGAGACAAGATTGGGGGCAGTCAGGCAGAGGGGCCAGCCAGGTGCTGGGGGAGTGTTAATGGGGGAGAAAGTTCTGGATTGAGCAATCACAGCAAAAGCTACTTTAGTCAGAAACAGACCATTCATCTGTGCACGCATGACAAGGAAACTTACCTACTTTTTCACTATTTTCACTAGTTCCCATACAGTAATTGCCATTGTTCAGATTTGTACTTCTGGTAACTCTTCCATGGTAGGAGCAGCCACACACTACGTAACATTCCTTTCATGATACTTCTTTGCTTGTGTTCAATCGCAAGTTCACTATGTAACTTTTATCATTTCCCCTACTGGTCCTTGTTTTGGCTCCTTCTAAACTGTTTTTTGATTGATGTTTTTCAAGGGCTAGCCCTTGCTTTCTGAAACAGGAAGCTGTTGCAAAATGCTGGAAACTGATGAAAATACTGGAAACTAACTGGTGGGAAATACTAAAAACTACCAAAATTTACTGAAAATGATCAGAAATTACAAAAGAAATACCAAAAATTTCTAAAATATGGTGGAGAATCATACGGGCTGATGTTGACAACAGCGGAAGCATGGATTCAGTGACTAGTGAGAAAATACCAACAAACTGTTGTAAGTGCTCCTGAAATTTAGGTATTTCCCCATGGTACAGGAACAGTCGTTCTTGCCTCAGCTCTAGGGACAAGGCTGAGAAATGGGTGATGTTTATGCATGGACGAGACTGGGGGCCAGGCAGGGGTAGGGTAAGTGTCAAGAGAGGTATATATGGGGGGCGGGGGACAAGCCAGAGATATGGGTGATGAATATCAATGGGCGAGGCTGGGGGGGCAGGCAGGGATGGGGAGCAGTGTTTGTATGGGGAAGGGGCAACCAGGTGCTGGGAGAGAATTTATTTAATTTAATCAAATGTATAAGCCACCCTTCCTGTTGTACCTCGGGGCAGCATACAATTAATCAAAACATCTAAAAAATTCCCTTATCCCACAACTCTTCCCTATCCTCCCCACCCAACCCTATCCCTGCCTGCCAAACACCTGGTCAAACTTGTTTCCGGAGAATGAGCAGGCTCAGGCTTAGATGAATCTCCAAGGGGAAGGAGTTCCATAATTGTGTGGAGAGAGGCTGAGAAATGGGTGATGTGTATTCAGGGACACGGTTTGGGTGACAGCCAGAGATGGGGGCTAAGTGTATGTTTTTCATATGTGCTTTCGGTTGGGATGGGGACAATGGGATATTCAAGTACTGGGGGTTGTATATGGTGGGGAACCATATACAACGTTATATGTATAAGGTTGATGAATACAGGATGGATAGCTTGAACCCCCTATGAGGGCTGTACCTGAGGAAAAAACAGATGGAAACCAATCCTCAATCAGGAGCCACAACACTATATGTGAGCCTGTACAACAACATCTTTACTGCTTACATGGCATGAAAGTTAAGGCGGGAGCCTTAACTTAAAATTTCCATGCTTTTTGGAGGATCAGTGAATCTGAAAGAGCCTGAACTCCTCTCTTAAACTGTAGTTTATTTTATTCAAGGATGGGTGGATTGCTTTCCACAGGGGCAGTGGCCATTGCAAAAGTCCCCAACAGGTAGAACCTCCTTGTTAAATTATATGGGATCTTCAAGGAGAAGAAAGGAATTCTTGCTGTAGGCAAAGGATAGCCTGCCTTGGAGCAGTAGTTTGAACTGGATGATTCTGAAGGTGCCTTCCAACCCTACAATTCTATTATGGTGTTGTAGGCAGAGTATAGTCTACCATGGAGCAGGGGGTTGAGATCCCCTGCAACTGTACTATTTTATGATTCTATTATCAGAAGTTTAGAAGTGTGCTTTATGCAGCTGTAAAGATTGTCTTTTACAGGCCAAATGTTGTATTTCTGATTTCTATTAGGGTTTCAATATTAATTTTTCTGTTGTTTGTGTGTGCGTGTGCGTGTTTGAGTGTAATGGGGTATAGTCCTCTCTGTGTGCATGCACACACATGCAAAGGTGATGATCGTACAATAAACAGTAAAGGACCCTGGTATCAGCAAGACCCAGAGCACCATGCAGAGAAATCTCATATCCTGGCTACATCCATCCAGTTCCCTGGCTACAGTTCCACCTCCAGCTGCCTGAGGAAGCAGGCCAAACCCCTGAACCACAAAGACCTGAAAGATCTAAAGTAATCAATATGCAATGCGATGCAAAATGCAATCCACTCCTATAATCACCGTTGTTGGGATTAAACTCCCCCCTGACCAGGACAACATACTATGAAATGGGAAAGACACTCAAACTGCTAGACTAACAATTAACATCAAAGTAGAAGTGGAAATTGAGAGTCACAAAGCACAGTCATGCATACCAGAAAATTGCAGGACATTTTGGGGGGGTTTCAAATATGGATGTTGGAAAGGGGGGGTGGGGGTGTTTATTTGTGTTTTATCCAAATGCACAACCCTAGTTTACACTGGTTTAAATTTATACCCGTTTTTGTTAAACCAGTTTCAGAAAACAAACGTACACAGTGTTTGTACTACTCCCCAGGGATAACATGATGGCTACACTATTGCTCATTATTCTAGTTTGGGAACAACAGCTTGGGTGGGTATCCTAGTAGACCATCAGGGAAAGGGAAGCTCTCTAAATTGATTCAAGAAAATCAAATGTCAATACATAAACTAAACTGATCTAAGCAGTCCTAGTTTAACTGACCTAGTTAATCTGGTCTAACAGGAAGGATCTATTTCATTTTTTGTGTGAACTGACACTTCCTTCAGAGAAGTTAGACCAGATCAAGGAGCTGTGGCAACAGGAGCCTGTGGCGACGTGACTCTCCGGGGAGGCAGGGAACCCGCAAGGGAACCCTTCTACCTGCACCATAGGGTGCCGGAGATGGCGGTCCCCCATCTCCACCCCCCGCAACCATGGAGGCCCCTGACACAGGGAATGGATTGGGTACTTCTCCCAAGAGAAAGAGATTGGCCACTGTCAGAGACAGAATTCTGGGCTTGATGGACCATTGGTCTGACCCAGTATGGCACTACTTACTTATGTTCTAATGATAGGGTATAATTAATCCAGTCCTGAAGACTTGAATTCATTTAAAGTAGCCAGCTATTCTATGACCACCTCTTTATCTTTTCTGGCTTTCAATCCCCTCTTTGTTCATACCCCTGCTGCGAGACGTAACACATTTTCTGTGAAGACTGAGGTAAAATATGAGTTCAGAAGTTTTACCTTCTCTTTGTCTCCTACTAATATTTCACCATCTTCACTGACCAGTGGACCCACATTTCCTCATTCTTCTTCATACTTCTGATATACTTACAAAACCCCTTTTTGTTTTGTTTGTAGCATCCCTCCCTAGCCTTACTTCATTTTGTGCCTTAGTCTCATTTCACTACACTTGAGTCTCAGTAGCTGAATCACAGCTGCTCCTCAGAATCTCAGTAGCCAGGACAACTTACAATGGTTCTGCCAGCCGACCACAAAGCAGGAGAGATTTGTGTGTGCACATGCATATATATGTATCTTGGGCCTCGCAGCAATAGGAAGATTTTAGTCTGCAGCGCTTGGGTTTGGGAATGTTGCCCACCTCTGATATATGGGCTTCAGGTGAACAAATTTTTATAAAATAAGAACAAACACAAGCTTTCACCTCAGCTCTGATCACCAATGCACTGTGCTGTTGCAAAACCAGAACCCTAATTTTGCTAGGCCAGACACATATGATATTACTCACGTTGTATACGTGTCTCTGAATGCAGACCTATTAGTTTAATAAGAAGTCATTTAAAAGTAACATTTCATTCAGATCTGCCAAACTGGGTAAGATCAATGGTCCATCTGCCCAATATCCTATCTCTGTCAATGGCCAGCCACCACTGGATGTTTCTGAGGAAGAGCACAAAAACAGTATACAGAGGGACCCATCCCTTGTTATGTATCCCCAGCTTCCAGAAGTCAAAGGTCACATCCCCCTAAAAGTCTTGGCTAATAGCTATTGATGGTCCCATCGTCAATGAATTTGTCCAAACTTTTAAAAAACCTATTTACATTATTGGCCTTTACAACTTCCTATGGCAAAGAGTTTTACAGGTTAACTGTTCCTTGGATGGAAAAAATACTTCATTTCCTTTGCTTTCAACCTGCAGCATATGTAAGGGTGTTAGAATCCTGAAAATATCTATCCAACTTAGAAAAGTATATGACATTTTGAGTGCTTATCTGTATAGAACCTCCAAGTCTTTTGAGATTCATCCACCAGATGCAGAATTTTGATAAGCAGCTATATATGGAGCTTGATCTATCATTTTATCATGATTGACTGAGATGGATTGATCACATTGCTTGAGATGGATCCTGGCACTGCATCCAGCAAGTACCATTTTAAAGGGATTTTAATTTTTTTTAACCCTTATAGGGTTATTCATTAGTGTTCAATTTGCTGGCACTAGTGGTGAAGTGAGGGAAGTTCCCAGAGCTGCTATCACTGCTACTCCTTCCAGTGGAACCAGAGCCTGACAGGCAAAGAGAGGGAAGGAGACATGCCCATGTTCAGAAGAGGGAGAGCAGGTTTGGAAGTCTCAAGCAGGGTTGGGGGTAGGGCTTTCAGGGAACAGGGACCCCTTAGCAAAGACCTAGTGAGCGAGTACCATGAAGGGCCAAGAACTGATCCAGAGGCTGTCCTTATATACAAGTTTCCCTTATTACTTATCCATGTTAAGGGGCTGTCTGCCTCTTACTTCAGAATGTTCCCCCTCATAGCTATTCATGATTGGGGCTTTTTCTGCTTAGTCAGTGGGGGCCTGCCCTGACTGATAGGGTCTGGTCCACCCCTCCCTCCGGAGGGGGGGGTCTGACCCTTTGGCCCTGGGTTAGCCCACATCCTTCTAAGAGGCATCTGGTTATCAGATAAGGCCATTTCTACTTGCTCTTACAGTTTGACTCTGGTATCAGGTCCTGATCTTCCCTTTGTCTCTCGATGTTCTTGTGAATTATTGTTTGGGAACACAGGGTTTCTGCTCTTCTCAGCATCACTGCTTCCTCCTCTGACCAGTTTGATTATCTTCCCTACTAACACTTCATGTTCTTCTAAATCAATGAATTAACACATGTGCTTAGTAGTGTCTTGCCTAATTTCTAACATTCTACATAGTCCTAAATAGCAGCTACAATGGTCTTCACAAAAGTTACATTCACAGTGTTACAGTCTGATACATCCAGTGTAGATTTTTAGTTACACTTCAAGAAGAGTGAGTTACAGTAACATTCAATGTCTGTTCTGGCACATTTGTGTCAGAAGAAGTACTTCTAATGCAGTCACATTGTAGCAGGGAAATTAGCATCTTATTTGGGCCTATATCATAACAGGATGAGGTGAACAGGTGCATAAGCAAGTGAGAAGTTGTTCCACCCAATTTCCTGTTGGTACCGGCATGTCCTATATACTAGTTGGCATCTAATCAGGAAGTTGGGAGGCAGAGTTGGAGCAAATAGGAAACAGCTGGGAATAGCCATAGCATGGCATGGCAAGGACTGAGAGGACATAGGAAGAGAGGTGGAGAGGACAGACTGGGCTGAGGATTGGCCTGGGTGGTGGTGTCAGCGGCTGGGACCACCACTTCAAACTGCTGAGGGTTCAAGAGCTTGAGGCCTTACAGTATTCCCCCTCACCCCCTGCCTAGGGGGCAGCCCACCAGGTGCCACCAACTCCTTTTTGTCCCCAGAACACAGAAGAAACACCGGGCACCAACAAACATGGCAGAGGTACAGTGCAGACTTAGAACAAGCAGGAGATAATATAGCCCCCAGCTGGCAGGGCACTCTCTGCCTGGAGCGAACACCCAGAGCATCACAGCCAGAAGGTGTGGTCAGCAGCAGGAACCCAGCAGCCATTAGAATCATACTTCCCAGGCAGTCCTGCTCCTGGCTCCTCCCCCTCCCTTTCTGGCCCTGGCTCTGCCTGGCCTGGCCTGACCATCTGTGATGTAAGGTGGGTCACTCTCCAGAGTGAACACCCAAAGCATCATAGCCAGGAGGTGTGGCCAGTAGCAGGCAATGGGTTCCAATGGGAGCCCCACAGCCATTAGAATCAATAGCCTGGCAGGGCACTTTGAAAAAACGCCTCCCAGGGCAGACCCTCTAGCTTCTCCTCCCCCCCCCTTCAATGGGCAGAGCCAGACTGCAGTTTCAGTGGAGCTAGTTTTCTGCACCTGGCCACAGCTGCAGCTGCCTGCTCTTGTCTGGTAAGTTTCAGGGCCCTTGGGCTCCACTTAAATTAATTATTTGTTTTTCTTCCCCTGGGCAGATTGGAAGCCTGGAGTGGGGAGGGAAGATTGCAGGGAGCTGTGTGCTTTAAGATTAAATTGTGTTCCCTGCTTGTCCTCCATGTGTTGGGGGGTGGGGTGGGGCTTGCTTCTAACCTGCTGCTTCTTAAGTGACTTGACTGACAGAACTCAGTTCAGTTTATTTAATGGCACTGGCTCTCGCCCTGGCCCAAAACAGACAGATAGACAAGGAAACAAACAAACAGGTCATGAAACAAAACATAACACAAAACATAACACAAACATACCTTAAATACCTTAAATGAAACAAGCTATAATACAGATAATAATATCTGGGTGTCAGGAATTAGTAGCACCCCAGAGCAAGACTATTGGGTAATGTTGACAAAGTTCCCCTGTTGGTCTAAAGATAGAAGAATAACATCTACTGTGGACACAGCAACCAGGGCAACATTGGCCCATGTCCTTACTGGTAAAATATACAACCGTAACCATACAGATGAAAATAGGGTAGACCCATCCAATATTGACGATAACGTTAAAATTGTCTTGTAGAGCACAAAAATTAAAATATAAGGTATACAAGATGTAAAACACTATTAATAATTACAGTTTTAGTTTTGCGGCATTGGACTTTCGCTATGACCAATAGCCGCAAAAATATACGCGAACACTTAAGGTGAAGCAAAGCAGAATAAAATAAAAACCCTAACAAAGTAAAACAAAACTTGTGGAGCATAAACATAGCTAGGAGTATAATTGATAACCATCAATATAAAGGCAGCAACTGCAGGATTAGAGAGGCAGAGGACCATCTGGCCCCCCGACCCCTAACTGGGCTCATCCTATCCAGACTGCCCGTATCCTCATAGCCAGCAAAGCAAACAGCGCTACTGACTGAATAGTTTCTTCATCCTGAGAAGCAAGTATGGTCAGAAATCTGGCAGGAGTCGGGATGTACAAGTGGGACTGCCAAAGTGGCTCAAGCCAAATAGCCCTAATGCTCTCATACAGAGACCAACTAAAAAGAACATGGACCAGATCCTCCATCTCTAAGCCATTACAGGGACAAACTCAAAACTCACGAGAGATATTCGCATACCTTCCCTCAATAACCGCAGAGGGGAGAAGATGGAAACGCAAAAGGGTTAAGGCCCTACGAAGGGCAGGTCTAGATAATATGTCCAAGTAGATCTCGAAGTTGTAAGAGGTTTTTATAAGATAATAATGTGGAGAAACCTTCCAAGCAGGCAACTCAGCCAAATCATCTTGCCGTGCTATGTCAAATATTCTTTGCCGTAGCAGGAACTTTTGAAGATCGAAGGATTTGTCCTGAAAAAAGAGAAATGAGAACCCGAGTTCCCTCAAGCAAGAAGATATCCAGAAGAGCTATGGATAACTCCCCTGTCCTGCATACTCTAATTCCTCCTTCAGACATAAAGCCACCAAAGATTTACCATCCTGGTGGAATAGTTTGGTCCAAAACCGAAGAGCTTGAAGCTTGCAGAGATTGGCAATAGCTAGCGTCACTGTCTCTGCACAAATTATGGCAGCTGGAACACTCTGTGGGACTCTTAACAGTGCTCTTAAAAAGTTATTCTGAATTATTTCAAGGACATGAGTGTCTCCATCCGAAATTACATCAGCGCTGAAGATTAATAGTGACTAGACTTAAGCCCTAAATACTTCTAAAATAGATGAAATAGCAACTCCGGGGGAACCCGAAGCTAACCTCAAAATCCCTTTGGCCGCCACATTGGCTTTCAGGGATAAACATTTCCTGTGTTTGTACCATGCACCATTCTTGGAGAAGACAACACCCAGGTAGACATAGGAGTCTACTTGACTGAGTTTGTCATTCCCCATGTGCCAAATATGGCTAGTCATTTTTGCTCTCCCCAAAGCCATCACTTGGAATGTAAGTGGGTTGATTGTTAATTCATTCAAGGCACAATAGTCCTCAAGTAGCCCCAACTGGTGCATAAGGCCCTTCCTCATTTGGGACATAAGAACCAAATCGTCAGCATACATCAAAATATTCAATAATCTGTCCTGGACTCTTGGAGGGTGGGCGAATTCAGAAGAGAGGCACTGGGCCAAGTCACTCAAATAAAGATTGAAAATCGGGGGACCCAGGACACATCCCTGCCTGACTCCCCTTGCCACAATAAACAGACGAGACAATCTACCACGAGACCCTATCCTAACATTAGCTGTGTTGTTTGAGTGGATATAAACAAGTAGAGCAAGGAGATGCTCGTTTATGTCCCAGCCCAATAATTTCTTCCACAACCTGGGACGAGAGATCGAATCGAAGGCTTTACTGCAATCGATAAAGGCCAAGAAGAGAGACCCAGATCTAATAGTGGTGCACATTGTCAGTAGTAGATGTATTTTTCTTAAAGCCCACCTGTTCTTGAGGTATTAGATTCTGTTCCAAGGCCCAGGCCTCCAAATGTTTGAGGAGAACTTTAGAGTATAGCTCCCAATAATTGGGAGCAAACTTATAGGGTGGTAACAACAGGGATCCAGAGGATTCCCTTTCTTAAAAATAGGGATAATCACTGAAACACCCCATCCCTTGGGTATATGCAGTGACTGATTGATACAAGAAAAATACTTAGCCAATAACTTAGCCCACCAGAAGGGGCAGGTACACAGTACCTCCGAGACAATAAAGTCTCCCCCCGAGGCTTTGTTGACCTTCAGGGTCTTTATCGCGACCAGCACCTCTGATGGACTCATCCCCAAACTGCAAGATCCCCCTATATGTAAATGCAATGAGCGGATCAGTTCAGAAGCCTCCACATCCACCGTTACAGCCCCTATACTAAAGAGCTGTTGGAAGAAAGTGATTCACATCTCCTCCTCTATTTGTGATTGGCATAAACCAGGGGGAGCACCAATTTTCTTGTTAACCAAAGCCCAGAAGGCTTTGGTATTCTTGGTCAGAGCAGCAACCTTGAGCCTGGCCCAAATGCCTTTTGCACAATCTAACTTCTTAGTTGCAATAAGCAATTTATATCTGCATTTGGCCTCCCGCAATTGGAGGGCAGATTTCTCTGACGGGTCTATAACCCAGTCACATTTCATATGCGCCAGAGCCTGTTTTGCTACCCTGCACTCACGATCAAACCAGCGCACACCCTTCAGTTCCCTAAATTTACTAGGGCACAACAGCACCTGGGAACCCAGGGCGGAGATAATACTATTATAAAACTGGTCAAGAACTTCAATATCTTGGGTGTCTTCCCTCAAAAATGTGGAATATAGAGTATTCATTTCCTGGCTGGTCAAGAAGTCATGGACCTGAACACAAAAGGTAGGGCTCCACCTAACTCGAGTCCTGCCTCCCTCTAACTGGGGGATCTCCCATCTAGCAGGGAAAATAGCCAAATTGTCATAACCATTGATCAATACCATTAAGGCCCAATGGTCACTTTCTACCCGTGGGATTAGGGTAAAATCTGCGAAGTTAGATCTTTGCAAAGTAGAACGACAATATAATCGATCGTGCTTCTTCCTTTAAAGTTAAGAAAGGAAAAATCCCCATCTGGATCGGATGGCCCAGTACCATTGAGGACCATTAAACAGTGAGACTGTAGTAGCTCAAACAGGCACAAACCAGCCTCATTGCCTTCCAGGTCCCTTGATCTCCTACATACCGCCCAATCACACCCATCTGGAAGCCAGTTGGTCTCTAAATCGCAAAAAGCACCCAACCTGGCATTCCAGTCCCCGACCATAACAAGAAGAGCATCGGGAAATTGTCCATCCAAACAATCAAGCAGGTCCAATTCCAAATGTCTGCATTATATATAATATCTTGACATAACAAGCGGAATATAAAGATTAATAAGTAATATTGGTGGTCTGCCTGAAATATTCCATACCCCTACAAAAAAGTTCCCACAGGCCTGGGGTATAATTCTAAATGTACCTCCCAGCATCTCAGAGATCAGGAAGGCTAAGCCTCCTGAACATCTCCCCCTGATGGTGTCCTTAAACCCCGGTGATAAATACACCTGCCCTATTACCTACTGGCCACAAACAATCTCTGGGTGCAATCTCTGGGAGAGTTGTGGTTCCGGCACCCCTTGAATTCCAGAGTGGCCGCTCTTTTCTGGTGCCGGCTGATCCTTTTCAGCTGGCTAACTTGGAAGAAGCTGGCTTAACTCTGGATTTATATACTTCCATCTCCGCTCCGGGCAGTCAACGGCCTGCTTTGAAGTGGAAGCTGGACTTATCTGGTGCCGACCCTTCTGGTCTGCCCTTTAAAGACCATAATGTTCAGAGACCCAAGTTGGGGGTTGTCATCCAGAGCTCGGATCCCCTTTTAGGAGTGGGGCAGGTGATTTTTTGGCCCCGGGTGTACATGCTTCCTCTGCATTGACTCAGATTGTACCTAGTAAAGTACCTGGTGCTTTACAAAGTAATGGAATAGAGATGATTCCTGCCTTAGGGCTTACAATCTAAGAGACTGGGGCAGGGGGAGATGAAGGAAGGGGAACAGAGGGAGAGACAAGGAGTGTATCATTCATGAAGATGCAAGGTCCCACGTGCACGTGCTTGGCTTGGTTACATCAAGAATGATGACTGGCTGGTCCGTGTGGTGAGGATATGAGTACACAGACCTCAGGTAACAGATTGTACTGAATGGAGGGTATCAGCAGGAGTTAGGTGAGGGGAGCGAGGAGTCGGGAAGTGCAGAGCAGAAGAGGTGGGTCTTGAGGAAGGATTTGAAGGTACGAAGGGAGGGGGTGAGGCATATGTGGGCAGGGAGGGAATTCCAGGCATGGGGGGCAGCTAGGGAGAAAGAATGAAGGCGGTTAGGGGAGCTGGGGAGATGTGGGAGGGCAAGAGAGGGGACAGAGGAGGAGCAGAGTTCACGGACTGGAGTACGGAGCAAAATTAGTGCAGAGAGGTAGGGAGGAGCAAGGTTGTGAAGAGCTTTATAGGTGAAGACTAGGAACTTGTGCAAGACTCGTTCAGGAAGGGAGAGCCAGTGAAGAGAGGAGAGGAGGGGCTGCACGTGGTCAAAGCGATGGGCGAGGTGGATGACCCTGGCAGCAGAGTTTTGGACAAAGATAAGGGGAGAAAGGGGAGAGTGGGGGAGGCCAGTGAGAAGAAGGTTACAGTAATCGAGGTGAGAGATGACCAAGGCGTGAACAAGGGTTTGGGCAGAGGAGACAGAGAGAAAAGGGCAAATCTTAGCAATGTTATAGAGGGAGAAGCGACAGGATTTGGCAACAGAGTCGATGTAGGGTTTAAAAGAAAGGGGTGAGTCAAAGATGAAGCCTAAGCTACGGGCTTAGGGGACGGGAAGGATGGTGACTCCATCGATGAGGATCAACAGGGAAGAGGAAGAGGAAGGATGAGGGGGGAAGATAAGGAGTTCATTTTTAGCCATGTTGAGTTGACGTTGAGACATCCAGGTAGTAGGGATGGCTGAACAGAATGCGGTTTGGATGTCCGGTCATTCGGTTCGAAACCCGAGTTCAGGTTCGGTGGTTCGGTTCAGCCGAGTTTGGGTTGGCCGAACTTGGCCAAACAGTCAAAAACAGCACTATCGAAACCAAAACAAAACCGAAACTTGCCAGAAACTGAAAACGAAACTTAGGGTTTTTTCCCTGAAAAGACGTTTTTCCTGCCCCCAAACTCATCCGAACTCATCTGAACCCAACCAAACTGTTTGGTCATTCGAGAGTTTGGTTTGGACGTTCAGTTCAGATGTCCGAACAAACCGAGTTTGGTCCGAAATCCGAACATCCGAACCGCCTTCGCCCATCCCTATCAGGTAGAGATGTCAGAGAGACAGCTGGTGAGGTGAGCTTTAACAGATAGAGAGAGAGAAGGAGTAGAGAGATAGAGTTGAGTGTCATCAGCATAGCAACTAGACAGGATACAGAATGAGGAACTAGACAGGGACAAGATTGGTGACTAGGTAGGATACAAGGGATCAGAGACCAGAGAGGAATACAGGGCTAGAGACCAGAGTAAGGCATAGGACAAGAAGCTATACTGGAACAAGACTGGAGACTTGAGAAAGACATGGACTAGAGAACAGGCTGGCACAGAGCTAGAAACATGAGACCAGAGCAGGTACAAGACACAGGACTAGACAGACAAAACAAGGGCTAGACAAGCAGAACAAGAGACTCAGACAAGGAGGAAAGAGACTAGAGGGACAGAAAAAGAGACCAGAGGGACACACCAAGGGACTGGGTGAACACAATAAGAGACTAGACAACAGAGTGCAAGACAGGCTGGACAGGGCACAAGACAGACTGGAAAAGGGACAAGATGGGCTGGACAAGAGACAAAGAGCAGGCAGAATGAAACACAGGACAAGAAGAAGGAGGGAGAGAACGGGCAGGACGAAACACTGGGTGACACACAGAGTGAGACACATGACAAGAGTTAGGGGCAGCCAGCAGGTGCCGGGCAGCAGTCTTGGTTGCTGCCAAAGGGCACTGGGATGTGTTCTCTGGGGCTGCTGGCAATGACTGGACAGTAGGCTCAGGAGCTGCTGGCAGGTGCCAGGAGTGGACTCAGGAGTAGACCTGAAACAAAAAATCTCAGTGAGTGCTGCTTCCATTGGAATTAGCAAATTCATCAAGATTCTCACAACATTGGAAACTTACTGGTTTTCCCGCTATTTTCACCATTTCCCAAATTTTTTTGCACATTGAATGGGGCTCCCATGGGTCAGCCCCAAGCCCCCTGTGTGCCCCACATGCACCCCCAGGGGCTGTGGAGATGAAAACTTGCCAGCTAAGCACTGGAGAATGCTGGAAATTGCCAAAAGTGCTGTAAAATTGCTGTAAAACCTGTAAAATTCCCAGAAAGTGACAAGTCCTGGAAAATTATTTTAAAAGTCCCAGAAAGTGACAAAAAAGTCCTGGAAAGTGATGAAAAAATTTTACAGAAACATGAAATGGCTGGATACCGATGAAGTGCTAATGGACACACACAAGCACTCCTGAAAGGTCAGTATTTCCTTTAGGAACAGGAACACTTTCATCTTAGCCCTACTCAGGAGTTTCTGGGGTTGTCAGAAACAGCCAGAAAGCAGGGTCTGGAACTGCCAGCAATGAGATCTGGTGCTGTGGGCATAAGCTGGGTGGCTGGAGCTTGATTCTGGGCACCTGGAAGGCTAGCGCTGGAGCCTGGGCCTTCTGGCTAACTGGAACTGGTGTCTTGGGCTTCTGCAGAGACTGGGTGGCAGGGGGTGGCTCCTGCAGAGACTGGATGGCAGGGAACAGTAGCCGTGGTGTTTGAGGGGCCAACTTCGGAGCAGCCTGCAGGGCTAGTTTCCAAACAGCTGGCTTCCGAGGGGCCAACTTCTGTGAAGACTGGATTGTTGGACCTGACTTTTGAGGAGGTGGGGCTTCTGAGGCCAGCTCCTGTGGTGACTGGAGAGTTGGGACTGGCAGCAGTGGGGTCTGAGGGGCCGGCATACAAAGCTTCTGTGAAATCTGCCAGCTGACTTCTGAGGGCCCAGCTTCTATGAAGATTGGAAGGTTGGGGCCTTCTTCTGAATAGTCAGAGGTGGGGCCTGGAGCTCCTGGAAGGCCATATTCTCCTCCTTCGGGATATAGACCTGCATCTGAAAGAGCTGTACAGAGGCCATGAGGTCTGTCCTCCTGGTGAGGGCATCTGGAGCTGAATTCTGCATAGTCTGAGGAGCCTGAGCCGACTTCTGTGGAGCAGTCTGGGGTGCCTGTGATGCAGGACCCAGGGCCTGGAAGTAGCAGGCTTCATAAATCGCCACCCTTGATAAATTTCTCTTTGCTGGGAGGTGGGCTTAGGTGCCCCTGGGTCCCCCTGGCAGTAAGCCAGCATGCAATAACAGGTAACCAGTCTGCAGCGCTGGGTCCCTGTAGGAGGGACTCACTAGGGGAGATACTAGGGGTTGACATTGTCACTGGTTTGAGGGTCCAACTCCCCACTTTCCTGGGTTGAGTGACTCAGTTTCCCTCACTTGCAGCCCACCTGAACCAGTTCTCTCTCTGGTTGGTCCAGTTCTGCAAAGGGGAGAATCCTTTTGCCACCCACGGTCCAGAAAGCTTCCCGTTACCACACTCTCTCTCTGGGTTCGCAAGAGCTTGCAAGCTCAAGTTACTCACTTGTGTTTCCAATGTTAGACCACAGACACTTCTTAATAAAAGGTAAGAAAAAAGTTTATATAAGCCAAGATAATTTGATACAGAGTGGCTAAAGAAATGAAAAGTATTATAACGCATTCCTATTCTATACTGGGTGAATCCCTATATAAATCTTACCCTATAAAAAGTCCATATTTGAGGTTATTCTCAGTCAGTGATGTAAATGACTGGGTACTGATCTCTTAGCTGGTAGAAAGCAAAGTTCTTCCTCTCACTGCATATCTTCCAGTAGACTCGCATGCTGGCATGCAAGATGCAGATGATATCAGCTCTCGCTCCAAGAGATAGCAGAAGATGATCCTCCTCTTTGTCTTGTCTATTGGCTTAAATAGCATTTCAGAGTCTTTGTTTCCCTTCCTGCCTTGGGGGAAACTGGAGAGGTCATGCCTGTCCGCACATAGGCAAAGCCAGCAGGTAGGCACACAGGCAAACTTAATTTGCACCTGAATGAGTTTCTGTCTGGTGTCTCCTCTGAAAACACATCCTTTATCTCTCTCCATTTCCTGGAGGGATTTCCCAACTGTCAGTTTGCACTACATGATTACATGAAGCGAGTTGTCAGTTCTCAACATTACATCCATGTTTAACCTTTAGCTTTACATACAACATTACCTGTTTTAATATTATCATATTGGATGTTTTAAACTGTTTTTATTATGTTTTTATTGTTGTAAGCCGCCCCGGGCTGCTTTTGCAGGAGGGGCGGGGTATAAATCCTTGAAATAAATAAATATAAATAAAATATATGCTAGACCTATAGTTCAATATCTCTCCTGTGTGGCTTTATGTTCCTTCGTGACGGACATTCTTGGCCAGGGTCAAGCGGAGCTGGGGACTCCTAACCCAGGGGATTCTGTCCTATCCCCAGACATATGGAGATTGGGCAGAGCTGGAGAAGTCCAGGGGAAGGGCCAGAGAAGGGGAGGACAAGCCTGGGAATCGGAGAAGGGATTAGAGTCAAGGGAAAGTGAGACTTCTCAGTCATTGTTCAGCTGGGAAGGCTCCACAGGGGAAGACCAGATCTTAGAACAGTGGTTCCCTAACGGGTCTGCGGACCCCTTGAGGGTTGATGAAGTATTCTGTGGGGATCAACAGCATGACCCAGCTGCTGCAAGTCACATGGTTCTGTAAATGTATACAAATTAGTTGGGGGTACTTGGCTTTTCGCTAAAGTTGAAAAGGGGCACACAGCCACACAAAAATTGTGAACCACTGTCTTAGAGTGTACGACTCATCACTGCAGTCTTAGGGAAGCAAGGGGAAAACCTGAAGCCTGAACACTAGAGTCAGGAGGTAACACAGAAGCTAAGGACCAAAGAGCTAGGGAGTCAGGGCCCAAGGCAGCAAGGGAACTAAGGAACTATACATTTTATTTATTTATTTATTTATTTTAGCAATTTAATGCCTCACCCAACTCTACCACAGGCGGCTCAGGGCAGCTTACAATAAAATCATATAAATAAAACAACATCATCACAATAAAATCATTTAAATATAAAACGACATTCCCACCCAACTTAAAAATATAACAAAACACACACCCTCCCATAACTCCCTCCCCCGCCCCCATAATCACCCTCCCCCGTCCCCTCCACCAAAGGCCTGGTGGAACAGCCAGGTCTTACACAAGTAACACAAAGTCAACAGGAGGGAGTTCCACAGCCAGGGTACGGTCACCGAGAACACCCTCTCCATAGTGGCCCCCCAATTAACTCCGGGGACCTGAAGGAAGACGACCCCAGCAGACCACAGGCATCAATCCAGGACCCGGGGAGTGAGGCGATACCGCAGATAGGCATTCAAGGGAGAAGATAGCAAGAACCATAGGGTCAGACATAGGGGAGGCAGGAACCACAAACAAAGAATCAAGGAAACATGAAGGTAGGAGTCTGGGATAGAGGAGAAAGGTGGGAAGAAGTGAACAGGTGCATAAGCAAGTGAGGAGTTGTAACACTCAACTTCCTGCTGGCACCAGTATGTCCTATATACTAGCTGGCATCCAATCAGGAAGTTGGGAGGCAGAGCAGGAGCAAACAGGAAACAGCTGGGAATCGCCATGACATGGCAAGGACTGAGAGGACACAGGAAAAGAGGTGGGGAGGACAGACTGGGCAGTGAAACCCTGGGGCTAGGATTTAAAGACCTGGGGCCTTACATGCTCCATTTAAGCAAGGCCCTACTCCCTTTCGATCAAAGTCTGAGAGAAGATTTCAACCTTTGAGTGTGCCCCATGTTTAGGTGTATTCTGAAGCCTGTGTCCTGTGATAGGGCCCTTCCTTCTCCTCTCATTAATGCCAGTGTAGGTCAGGAATAGCTGATATGAAACCAATGGAGTTACACCAGTCTGGAACTGACACCAGCTGTAAAGCAAGAGGTGCTGGTCTAGAGTGATAGTGTTTGCATACCTCTCAACATTTGATGGAGAGTAATAAGTACACTTCATGTCACCCCTAATTTGCATGTGTTCATGAAAAATTGTAATAACCCACTGATTCACTTTTGGACTGAGCTGAAAAAATGGGGGGAGGGGTGAGAGGACCTGTGTACACATATGTTTGTATGTGCAGGACTGATGGTTTGACCTAAAATTGAGCCTATTAATAAGTCAAAATTCTCAAATGTGTGCATTGACTTTGGCTTTAAAGGTTTAGCTTTAAAGTCACTCAGAGGATAACAGGGGGAAGCAGCTACATTCCCTTTCAGTATGCTAAAGCATCATCTCACACAAGACACTCACACCTCTCCTACCATGTTTAGTTTTCATCTTTATCCCAGACACACAGTTCCCTCCTGCTGCTGGGTGCTACCTTTCTTTGTTCTTTGATAGTGGTGCTTACCCCAAGCTTGTTAAAGTGAAAAAGGTGCCCCCCCCACACTTGCTATGAATAAACAATAACAACCAACAGGGCAGAAAGTCAGTTAAGCCTTTCTTCAGCTGGATTAATGAGGAGTTAATGGCCCCCTTTGTCTGATGAACCCTGTACAAAATCATACACTGGTGGAAAGATGGTACAAGATAACAATACCCACCACTGTACTGGCCAAAAAAGTACTGTTGGAGGATATGTGCTTAAGGCCTTAGCAGAACACTTTGCCTTCCCCGGGCAAACTATAAGCAAGTAAGAAGTGCTTACAGGCAACCTGTCCAAACAGCATTTCTTAAACATTACTATGAAAGGCAGGACACTTCTGGGGCTTTATTGCATTCCTTGGAGGTTATTAATAGTCATGGGGATGAAGGAGCCTATGATGCTGTGGTCTCTCTTGACAGGAAATATACCACAAGGCATCCTAAGCCAGTAAAGGCAAGGTGTAGCAGGATGTGGTCATGCCTGGGTAATTCCTCGCAGGATCAGACCCCGCCATGTCACTGTCTAGTTGGGAATAAGCTCACAGATAATGGCTCTTTAAGGGAACTGGCTTAACTGTCCTTTATTCTATTTATCAGGTTAAGTCTTTCCACCATACAGTCTCTACACAGTATTAGTAGACAAGAATCTCACTCACAGGGTATAATCCAAAACCTGACTTACGCTGTTGGCAGGTGCAGTGCCGAGCTGGGAGGCGTGAGCTCAGTTGCTCAGGTGTGCCGTGCGCGCAGCAGGCTGTTTCGGAAGGGGCGCACCAGTGCCCCATGCAGCTTGCTGTGCCGACGGTACGCGCACACACCTGAGCACAGGCGTACTCAAACTGCTCCTCACGTCAGCGCAGTTTATCAGGGGGTGTTGGGTTGCACCCTACAGAACTCAGGTTCTGTAGAGCCAGACACTACCTCTGGGTTTCAATAGTCCTTCATAGGCTTCCAACCAGGCAATCCCATGCTGGCTGGCAAGGCTCCCAATATCTCTGGGCCAGCCATAGTCCATCTGCAGCCCAAAGCCCCCCACCCCCATGACCCCAACAGAGTTTTTCAGGAGAGCCCCCTCCTATGGCCACACTCAGGCAACTGACCTGTCTAGGCTTTATAGGGTTTGGGCATGCTCAGACGGGCCCATTCAAACTGCGTATGCTCAGGCACTTAGACGAGAGTTAAAGCTTTAGGGCTGGCTCAGCCATGCCCTATTCCAGCTGTCTTCTATTGAGGCACTTTCCTCCTTCAGGTGCAGCACTTGCAGCCTCGCCAGCCCAGTTGCCAGCTGTCGCTAGCTTCTTAAAGGACCCACAGTGCCCTCAGGCTGCACCCTGACACACAAGGACTTCAGATGTTCTGACCATTGTTCAACCCACTCCTACTGTCTAGACCTTGACAGCACATGTGTGCACGCATGTGCACGCACACGCATACGCATGTACGTCTTGTTTTATTAGAGATGCTTGCCTGCCCTTATTGATTGTAGAAAATATAAATGTGTCTCCAACTCAATGAGACTGCTCTTAAGCAGGGTGGCTGCTAATTCAATTAAAATATGTGCTAGCTAGTTTTGTGATGTTAGCCAGCATTCACCAGGGAACATAGTCATTTTAAGGCCACTAAACTTATTCTGCTGCTGACCCTCCAGCTATGTTTGAACCATCTCCTCCAGGGTCAAAAGGTTGGTCCATTATCCTGCTTTGCTACCCTAACCTCTTAAAAGTATTTGCTGGAAGCCTGTTAATTAGACAACTCGGTGAGTTTTAGGGGGACAGGGAATGACAATTTTAACTAACAGTGGGTCTGGGCCTTTTTGAATACAAGAACAAGGGGAAAAGACACATTTTTTTTCTGGCTAACTCTTAATGTATGCTAGGATATCTAGTAGGAATTGCTTGCAGAGAAATAAATGGCATTGGTGGGTGATGAAATGCTGAAGCAAAGCAGAGGCATTTAGTCACTGGAAAAGTCATCCACTGCAAAAATATAACCCTGCACCAAGGACCTTACTTCCTCCTATTTAGTGACAAGAAGATTAAAGATTAAAATATTTGTTGCCACCCACTGCTATTATGTAGGTGAGTTGTTGTTTTGGAGGAAAGTGGAGTGTTCCTCAGATATGTTAAAACATGGAGAAGACTCACATAAAAATGGAGTATAATGTGGGACAGACAGATGAGGTTTCACTTTAAGTTTAGTATCAAGCCTTTGCAGGAATTCCTTGTGTCAAAGGGCGCAGGAATGACCTTTTGATTGCTCGTGGATTGCACCCAGGACAGTGGATCAGTCAAAATGTTAGCAAGGGTCCCTTCTGGCCTAAAGTTCCATGAATGCACCATGCAGTTCCTTCTTATAGGCCAAATGCACAGACTAGTCTGTGCACAAGAGAGAGAAAATGGTTCTATAGTTAGTACATTGAGCTGAGATGTGGAAGACGGTGGCTCAATTTCTAGCTTCAGCATAGACTCCTTTCAGTAACTTTGTCAACTCAATCCATAGGTGACTGGTAACTGTCGATAGTGGGGTGGGGGCACAGGAGTGGGGGGTTGGCAGGGGTTCTATAGGGCTTCTGAAAATCTGGGGGGGAACATGCCCCCCGTGCCCACCACCCCACGGGGCGCCTATGACTCTCTCAGGCACTCTAAACTTCACTTCCACATGTAGAACAAATAAGATGATAATAAAGCTTTCTTCCTCCAGCCATCTTTGCCTATCTTGTCCTTATAGGTTAGAGACTTGAGGACTGTCTCTTCTAGTGTATGTGTCCCTTCACCCAAAGACAAAGGGCTCTGATGCCAGCTCAGAGTTTTGTAACAGAAAAAAGCAGAAAAGAAAGGCAAGATCCTTGGTGATACATATTTCCACACATCTCATCCCTGCCTGATTAGCAGAGACTATTTATTTATTTAATTATTTTAATTTTTACCCTGCCCTTCCTGCCTACGGTGACCCAGGGCGGATTACAATATCAAAATATAATACAATATCAAGATGTAATACAAATAAAAAACAACCCAAAAATATAAAAGTACCCCACAACTCTACACCATTCCCCCCAACCCCTCTCCACCCCAACTCCCCCAAACTCCTAACTTACTCCTATCCTCTCACAACACCCCTCTCCCCTAACCCTCACTGCCAAACACCATCGTGAATAAGATAGTTTTACACTGCCTCCTAAAGGCACTCAAGCTCGGACATGAACAAACCTCCCGGGGGAGGGAGTTCCACAACTGCGGAGTAGCAGCTGAGAACATCCTCCTTGCTGTGGAGACCAGGTTGAAAACTGGTACCTCCAGACAGGCGTCCCGGGCTGACCGCAAAGGCCGCAATGGGACACGGTAGGCTAGTCGATCTGCCAGATAAGTGAGTCCCACTGTGGGTCTCACCGACTAGTGCCAGTGAGAAATGAAACAAATATTTGCAGCAAATACTGTATCCAATGAATTTGCCCGCTTCTATTCAACAAAGCAGATATTACATCCCACTTCATCAGATATCCACTTTGCTTATTTTGGTTCAATCATATTGATATTTCAGTTACTTCATTTCAGCCCAAATGAAGTAACTGAAATAACCAAACTGAAATAACCCAAAGAAACAATGTGACAGGGTGTGGCATTCGTGCTGGCCCTTTAAGAGAGGTAGCACCACCAGGTTCAAGGTACTGCCCAAGGCACAGGCGCTATAGTTAGTAAGGGACAGTGCCTGATTGCCTGCCATGGGTGTGGCTGAAACCAGCCCAGGGGGATAAAACCTAAGCCAGAGCTCAGTGCTAGGGAGAACACAGGAAGGCAGGAGTTAGGTGCCGCTCTGTCTCCAGACCAAGCCTGACCCAGAGGGTGTTGCAGTATGCAAAACGAAATAAGCAGATATGCAACTATCTATTTTGGTTGCAGTTATCATCCTGATATCTGGATGGCTCCTGATTGGTCTCACACTGGATGGCCATCTCCAGTCTACCCAGCTGTGAATGGGTACCTCTTCCATTGGGTTGGAGAAGTCAAAGGTGGTCCAACATGGTGCTGAACATATCACTCCATTGTGCACCACAGGCCACAGGCATGAGCATACTTTAACTACACCAGCCTGATAGCCATGTGAGTTGGGACCAACTTTGACATTTTGACTCTCCAAAACTGAATATTGTCCACAAATACAACATCCACCATTTGTTTTTGCTTTAGTGCCAATTACTGGCCTTGCTCCCTGAGCATGCAGATTCTTGCATTCTCTTCACACCACTGCATAGACAACAAGTGGCTACTGCCAATAAGGGTTTTAGTGTATAGACTAGACCAAAGAGGGCCCAAGACCCTTCTTCACTTCTACAGTTAATGGTATCTGAGGGTTTTTGAACAACATTTTTCAGACTTGAGAAGAGCACAGAGCCCTCCATAAAGGAAAATATTCCCTCTTTCCAGGAATCCAGCTAACAAAAGCACCTTGTCAGCACCAGGTGCAAAAAGCCCAAGGTAATTGTCGATAATTGTGAGATCCTTGTTAACGCTATTGTTAGATCAGTCAGAGATGTGCACGGCATCCATTCGTGTTAAAGGGAGTTACATGCACACATTGAGGGGAGAATAGGGCCATTTATGTTTCGCTTCCTTGACGTAAAATGTATTGAGCTCACACACTACTAGGTGGCTGTTTTTACAATATCCAGCATTTGCATGTGTAAAAATGTGACATTCAGAGTTTCTCACTAGTTGTTCATGACCAATTAGATTTCTGCAGTCAGCATCGCCTTGGGAGGGAGATAATTTTCTAGCATCAAAGGAAGATACATATGATGAAATATTGGATTTCATATGCAGATTAACTCACCTTTCTCTCTCTCTCTCTCTCTCTCTTTTTAAACTGCTTTGGGAGTGAATGCTTTTGCAAAGTTAGACATTTATTTAGCTTAGAAGGGTTTAAATAATAATAATACCAGACTAATGTTTATTATTTATTTTATTTATTTATACAAATTTATATCCCGCCCCTCCTGCAACGCAGCCTGGGGCGGCTCACAACCATAAAACAATTAAAACAATAAAATACATTAAAAATTCAGATAAAAACAATCAAATATTCAATATAAATATTAAACAGGGCTAGACAAAACAAATGGGTAGGGGATTAAAAAAAACCCCTCCCTACCCTCCCCCAAAGGCCTGGGCAAACAGCCAGGTCTTACAGTTCCGCCGAAATGTTAAAAGGCTTGGGGCCAGGTGAGCTTCCTCCGGAAGGGAGTTTCACAGCCGCGGCCCTACAACCGAGAATGCCCTCTCCATCGTGACCCCCGTTTAACACGAGGGACCTCCAAGAGGGCACCCCCGGCAGACCGCAGGAGCCGCCCTGGAGCGCGAAAGGCGAGGCGGTCCCTAAGGTATGAGGGGCCAAGACCGTATAGGGCTTTATAGATCATCACTAGGGTTGAGTTTCTGTATGTGAGTTTCTGTATGATGTCTTCCATCTGGATGATCTCAAAGCACTTTACAAACTTTAATTACATTATTGCCAGAGTCCTCAATACCACTTACTCACAAGCAGATCCATTGAAACTGATGAAGTAATGAAGTACAGTTTAGGTCCTCAGTGACTGAAAAGAAAAGTTTGAAATGTGATCTGAGATATGATCTCAAAAGCCAGAAAACAAATCAATAGAGTCCAACATTTATTTGTTAAACAATCTTTGGAATTTTAACCCACTCTCATGATTTTTGGTCACTTGAGGTCAACAGTAGTGAATTCACTAAACAGGAGGTTTCCAGATTGTTCTCTGATAGAAAGAAGGCTTATGCAATTATCCAGGATGCATGTCTGTATTCTGTGGCTGCTTTTAGACGAGCGGTCTGGGAAGTGCGTTCTTCAACACAGTGAGAGAAAAAGCCGCTCAGGGTGCATATACACACACTGGAAGTGGCCGCCCACCGTAGGGATCGACGGTGAGTGCAGCCTCCTGCAGCCTCTTTAAAGACGCATTCTGGAAACCCCAATATCGAGGTTTCCAGACTGCATCTTCAGAGAGACCGCAGGAGGCCACGCACACCATTGATTCCTATGGCAGGCGGCCACTTCCAGTGTGTAAATGCACCCCGCATGACTTTTCCTCCTGCTGTGTTGAAGAACACACTTCCCAGGCCACTCATCTAAAAACAGCCTGTGTGTCCATCTCCTTAATTTTAATCCCACAGGTCACTTTCAGACAAATTTGGCACAGGTGCAGAAGGTCCAAAGGGACTCCAAATTTTATAACAGTAAAAGCTCTGTGTGAGCCTATGCTTAGTTCCTCCCCCTTGCTCTGTGTGAACCTATGCTTAGTTCCTTCCCCCCGCTCTGTGTAGTCCCCCTTGTCTTGTGTGTGTTCCATACGTATTAGTCCCCCTTGTCTTGTGCGTGTTCCATACGTCTTAGTTCCCCCCTGCTCAGTGTGAGCCTAGGCTTGGTTCTCCTTGCTTCCAGGGTACTGGTTAACCCGCCAGCTTCCCTGCCTTGAGTATCCCGGCCTGTACCCTTGTGGCTGGGTTCTTCCTAACTCCCCTTCCACTCGTTACCCCTGCGAAGTTTCCCATTTGTGGGATCCTATCTTACTTCCCTGTGGTGGGTTCCCCCTCTGGCTTCGGACCCTGACCTTGATGATGAGTCACGTACCTTCTTAGACCAGCGTGCCTGGTAGCAATGCTGAGTACATAATCTCTCGGGTATGAGAGAGCGACTGAGAGGTTTCAGAGAGTTGCCTTGAGGACACCCTTTTCCCTCCTGTGCCGGGGCCTTGATTCCTCCCACCTTGTTTCCCTCTCCCCAGCTCTGTCCCTTGGAGCCTGATAGCCCTGGCCTTCCTTCTCCCTCCTTGTTCCCCCCACGGCTCCGTACCCTGGAGCCTGACAACATCAAGCATCCCCCCTGACAACCACCATCACCCTCAATAACTTTGGATTACACAAGCTGATTTCAACCGTATTCAGCAGAGGGAAAAAGAAACCAAAAGTAAGTAAGGATCCAAATTTTTGTAATAATAGACACCTGGAGAGAACATATGGTCTCTTTTCTATCCTACACACACACACACACCCCAAAAAAAAAATAAAAAAAAATCCTACTTATTTATGTTGGCAATTATCTCCTCTTCTGAAATGAGTTTTGTTAGGTCAGGTGTCTGTTACACATATTTGACTATCTAGACCCAAATGTGAGTGAATATCAGGCTCTATGGAAAATCTGGCTCAGTAATAAGGGGGCTGAGTTATCATGACACTCTTCCTTTTTCCAAACCAGCCAGCTGAGGCAATAAGGCAAGACACTCAAGGGACAGCAGAGCTATTTCTATGCAGAAGTTGGGTATGCGTTCTCGGAGCCCACAGAGGAATTCCATGTGACCATAAACTAGTGGTATTAAAAGCATAACATGTTTTTTGCTTCCATGGTCATAATATGATTTTACCCACAATGTCAAGCTGAAGCATGTTCTACCACAGCTGGCCACAGGTGCATATTAAGTATTTACTGCTGAATGGCAGTTCTTAAACACCTTTACCTTCCTCTCAAGACAACTAAAGAAATGCTAAGGAAGAACATTATGTGATTATCTCCATGTGCAGAAAGTTACACACATAAAGGCCATTTTTACACGGATGGCCCCACCCACCGCTGGGTGTTCCGGCGGGTGTGCTGTGGGGGGGCTGTCCATGGAAACAGGCTGGTGGGGGGATGGGTGTGCACCAGGTGTTCGTCCATGTTAACACCATGGACAGTGAGTGTTTGTGCGTGCGCACTCCCGGCGCACACCCATCTCCACCTATCCCCACCCACAGAGCTATCCAGAAAACCGGTGGAGGTGGGTGGGTGTCCATGTAAAGATACACACACACACACCTCCACCCACCATGGCAGAATACCCACCCACCCCCCGTCTCTGTAAAAATGGCCAAAGTCTTCCATATCAAAAAGGAAAACATGTCTCTGTGAAAGTTGATGTAGCAGTGGTGTGGTAATGCTTGGACGAAACGGTGAGTTGAGGACAAAGTGGAAGACATGACTGTAAAGTTACTTGGTTTTGTCACTTGAGACTTAAAGGGACACTTCACTACAGGGGTAAGTGTGAAGAATAAAGAGAACACTCATGCAAATAAGTGCCAGCAGCTAAATCACCTCAGGCTGTGATCTTGTCAACTCTCATAAACTAAGCAGGGTCAGCCCAGGTCAGCATTTGGATGGAAGAAATCCAAAAACCATGAAGGGAGTGAGTTTGGTGATTGTGTGTGGTATACTAGTCTTTCCCTTTTGACTATGTATTGAACTGCTGCCCCAGCACTGTGCAGGAGACATTATGGAGTTATAAGGGCCATCTTTCAAGTGAATAAGCTAAAGCGAGCTAGTTGTTTGGGATTTCATAGTGATTTTTCATGAGTGGGTTAATACGCTTAGCATCCTAGCCAAATTCTCCTCATAAGTTGATATTAGGCTTCTCTGCACTTCAGTTTGCGGAATTTCATTGAAAGCATTCTACAAAATGCACACTATTTTTTAGGGATGGGCAAACTGATCACGGTCCGGGTTCAAGAGTTCAGTTCGGTTTGGGCGTTCAGTTCAGTCCTTGGATCCGGTCACCGAGTTTGGGTTCAGGCGTTCGGTTCAGTCAAGTTCAGTTCGGTTCGGCCGTTTGGAAAAAGTATCACGAGAGCCCGTGATCGTACCGGAAACAGGAAATTTGAGTGCATGCGGAGCTTGTGTGGGTGAAAGTGTGTGTGTGTGTGGCTGTTCGGTTCGTGTGCTCTGTGGTTGGTTTGGCTGGCTGGGTTTGTTTTGGCGTGTTGTTGGTGAGTGTTTGTGGTGGGTGACTGACTTGACTGTGTGGCTAGTGTTGACTTGGTTAAAAAAATAATAATAATAATGCAGAAGACGCCAGTCATTCTGATTAAATGCCGGTGGGCCAAGTTGGTGGTTCCGGAACTGGTGGTGGAGGACGAAGAGGTTGCTGCCCCAGCCCCTGGACCTTCAGTGGTGGAGGTCCTGGAGCCAGTGGTGGAGGAGCAAGCGGCAGGCACAGGAGGAGCGGCCAGGTTTGTAAACTTTTTTTTTACTTTGAGGGCAAGAAAGGCTCTATCTGTTAGATCGAGCCCACTGGCGTGCGGGTGTGGGTGTGTGTGTGTGTGGTGTGGGCATCAGTTGGGCAAAAACAGTGGGCATCAGCGGGTGGCAGCAGATGTCTGCCACAAAGACAGAGGGTACTGTAGTGTGAGGAACTCTTCTAGCAGTCAGGCACGAGCAGCACCCCCACCCAAACATGTGCCAGGCTAGCAAGGGTCTCCACTCTCCAGTTGCCATCCCATTTCCTATGCACCCCCAAATAAGGGCAGGATTTGCACATGCCAGCCACCAGGGTCTTTCCAGTTGCCATCCATAGCGCCCCAAGGAGGGCAGGATTTGCACGTGCCAGCCAGCCACGGTCTCCCCATTGCCATCCCTCCGCAGCACCCAAAGAAGGGCAGGATTTGCATGTGCCAGCCAGGGTCTCCCCCCTCCACAGCACCCAAAGAAGGGCAGGATTTGCACATGCCAGCCAGCCAGGGTCTCCCCATTGCCATCCCTCCCCAGCACACAAAGAAGGGCAGGATTTGCACGTGCCAGCAAGGGTCTCACCATTGCCATCCCTCCCCAGCACCCAAAGAAGGGCAGGATTTGCACGTGCCAGTAAGGGTCTTATCTCCATTGCCATCCCTCCCTAGCACCCACCCAAAGAAGGGCATGATTATTGCATGTGCCAACCAGGGTCTCTCCATTTGCCATTCCTAGCACCCCAAGAAGGGAGGACCTGAGGCATCATCATAAATGCATGACATTACTTAGGTGTTGTTTATGTGTTCCTGTTTCAGAGAGGAATCGGATGCCGGCGCTGGTGCCACGCCACGCAGGACACTCAGGCAGAGGTTGCCAGTGCCACCCCCAGACATTGGGTGGTCAAGGTCCAATGTCTGGAAGTTTTATGATAAGGAGAATAGGTTCACCGTCTGCCAGGTAAGACATGGGGGCTGGAACAACAGGGTATGCATGCATACATTGCCCTCTATGACCTGTTATGAACGGAAGTCCCCTGCAGAGAGAGACTGCCGCTACCCACTTGTGGAGACAGAATGCAGGCAGGGCTTGACACAGACCATTGGTCTGACGCAGTATAGCACTTCTTATGTTCCTATCTTTTTATATTCTTTAGACCTGCCAAAAAAGATTCAAAAAGGCCAGGGAGGGGACCACATCAGGCCTAACTGCCCATATCGAGAAGACCCATGAGCAGAAGGTGGCTCAGGTGCAGGAGTCTGGCGGCGTGGCTGTGGAACAGCAGAAGAAGGGGGGAAGGCAAGCCAGAAGCGGGGTAACCTACAAAGTCCTTCCCCCCCCGCCCCCTCCATCTCTGATGTGGAGCCCACCCAGGGGCAGGAGGAGTCTTCGGCGGCAAGGGCCTTTCGAGGCCAGGTGCAGGGGACCAGCCGGGACTTTGTGGCTGTTCTCCAAGTAACGGAGAACTGACTGGTGGAACAGTTCCAGGTGGTCGAGTTGCAGGAGAAGAAGGTGGAGGCGTACTCAGACTACATCTCCACCGAGAGGGTCGACCTGGAGCTCTTCCGCCAGTCGGTCTCCAACTGGTGGGTGGTCGTGTCAGGTGGAGTAGAATACGCTGTGGAACGCGGATATGAAATGCCTGCAGGTGCGCCCCCTGCCCCTAGGTCCCCTGCACCACTTATGCCTTTCCCCCAAATTCCGGGGGGCAGGCCCAAAGACTGAGTCCTTAGTGCATAAGTTTCCTTTCTATTTTAAAATGTTTGGTTTTTTTTAATAATTTTGTTGTTTTGTTGAGTAAAGTTATATTTCTTGTTGTTGTTATGAGCTGACCTGTCCAATCTTTTATCCCTCTGTGTTTAAGTTCTGGCTGGCAGGTGGCAGAATCGCATACAGCTTGTCGATCCCTACCAGCAGCACCTGCCACCCCATGTAGCATAGTTATTAACCGAAAGATATGCCAGCAGCAGGGTCTCAACTTGCAGACAGCCCCCCAGGAGGTGCAGGGCTTGTGTTTGTGTGGGTGGGTGTGACAGAGAGAAAGAGAGACAGGCTCCTTGGCAGCAGGCAGCAGGCGAAGGAAGCTGGTAGTCGGAGGGACTTTTATTTCCAGCAGCTTCAGTGGGCATCCATGGGTGGGTGCGAAGGAGTAGTCTGTAGCCTGCTGGGGGGGCAAGGCTGGAGTGCGGGCACTGGGCTTCCAGATGCAGTGGAATGGAATGCAGCCCCCAGTGACTGGAATGATGGTCCCAGAATCTAGTTGATGGTTCCTGGGATGGGCGGGCATGACTGATTCAGGGATAGTGGAATGACAGCCTAAAGCCTATTGGGCACACTTCATTCAATCATGAAATAGGTGGTAGCAGCAGGTACAGGAATGCACACAGGCAGGCAGGCACATATAATATGTTGTTTTATATTTCATCTCATTATGGTAGGTTTGCTGCGTGCTGGATGTGGGGAATGGGCATTGGGCACATGAGCACAGATGGGAGTTCTTCCTGGTTCTGGCAGGTGGCAACCAGGGTAGCTGGATACACCTACTACTCCCCCTTCAACACCCATCTCTCTCGTTCTAGCGGGCAGTCTCTCTCTCTCTCTCCCCCCCCCTCTCTCTGGCCATATAGTGGAGGTGACAGCATGGGTGGGATCATGTCTGTCTATCCTTCTAGCAGTGGGGAGACTTTCTCTCTCTCTTATTTCTCTCTCTCTCTTGGCAGCAAGCTGGGTACGCAGACAGGCAGTGTGGCATGAGAGGTGGTAGGGCAGGCAGACTGGGACATTGGCAGCAGGGGACTCAGATAGGCTAGCAACAACTGTGCAGCGCAAGAGAGAGAGAGCCAGTCAGTGTCACATAGGCGGGCCGATACCGTGTATCCATAGGCCGGCTGGCAGGCTTACAGTTTGCTTCCCAATGCCACCCTGCATCATGAGGTCAGTCAGATAAGGCAGCCGAGGCCATCTAGTATGAGAAAGAGGGAGAGGGAGAGAGGCAGGGCAGGTGCCAGGCACTGGGAGGGAGGGACAGAACCTCAGAAGCATAGGAGCAGTAGCCCTAGCCCAGATTGAGGAGGAGGAGGAGCCCCATCCCGACTTCCCCTGGCATGGGATGGCGTGTGCCACTGCAGCATCGCTCCTTGTCCAGGGGCAGCTCAGGGAATCCCAGCAGTGTGAGGTTCACCTTCAAAAAGAGCAACTGCTCCACCAACTTGGCCCCCGGTCTCAGGCGGTGCAAGGAGCAAATGTCCCTCGCCACAGAGAACACCCACTCACTGGGAACACTGGTTGCTGGGAAGCACAATAATCCCCTGGACACTTTGGACAGGGCCAGCCACATGTCGGTCTTGCTGGCCCAGTAGGCCAAGGGATCGCTGCTGGGACTGATGCACGGCTCCTCGTCCAGGTATGTCTCCACGGCTGCTGAGGCACCATCATACTCCCTCTGGTAGCTCTGGGTGGGCTTATCTAATATTATATATATATATCTCTATACTAAATCTAACTGCTATTAACTATTCTAAAACCTATTGAACTAAATGGAATATCCTAATAATTAACTACAAAGGCATTGTCCTACAAACACACTGTATCTCTATCTATCTCTATAACTAAGCTAACTACTATGTATATCTATCTAGTAACTATCTATCTAATAACTATCTATCTATATATACAATATTACACAGGGGGAAACACAAAGAACACAGGGAGGGGTACAAAACTGAAATGAAAATCAATCTAATAATAATCCTACTCTAAATAAATCCAAAACTTAAAACAGGGGAAGGGAATCAGGGATGGAATAAGAGGGAGAGGGAAAGGATTCAATGGAGGGGGGAGGGAGGAAGGAAGATTGAACACAGTGAACACAGGGAGGGGTAAAAACAAAAAATAACACCTAAATCTATCTAATATAATCTAAATAAATGATAATATGGAGGTAAATGGGTTGGATGGGTGAAATAGGAGGAGGATGGCAATGGATTAGGAATAGGAAGGAACAAAAACTGCTGGGAGAGAGGGAGCCTTCTGAAACGCCTGCTGTTCAGGAACAGTGACTAGCTCAGAAGGTGTTGGGAAGGGGGGAGGCAATCAGTTTTGTTTCTTGCTGCGCCCACCTCACTGCAAGCCCCATTGACTCCATGCAGCCTAGCCCATGGCCAATCGCAGACTGCGAAGCCAGTGGTCTGAGGTGAAAAGGGATGGTGATTGGGCAGGCTGGCTGCTACTCCAAGCCTCTCCACCCCTGGTGCCTGGAAGTCTGCTCCTCAGCTGACTCCCCCTCCCTGTCACGTTTTGTCTTCCAGTGACACATTTTTGCCACCCAAATTCACCCGAACGCGATCCAAACTGTTCCGTCATTTCGACGTTCGGAATCGAGTTCGGTTCGGTCAGTTCGGGTTTGGTCGTCCGAACAGGCTGAGTTCGGGCCGAACTCCGAACTTCCGAACCACGTTCGCCCATCCCTACTATTTTTTGACCAGCTCTTCTTTGACCTCAACTATCCATATCCATTCTCTAGTATTGCCACAGTCCCAACTGGCTTCTTCCAGAGCTGCTCACTCTTTATTGACTGTCAGTGAGAAGAAGAGGAAATGATGTCTCACTGCTGCATACATGACAGGTAGGAAGTAAAAACGTCCTGGACTTCTTGTGGGTCTGGAGGAAGTGGGTACAAGGTTGACAAGCTGGTGCAGCTTGAACACAAGCTCTCTGATCACAGGCACACCTTCTTACCCTGGAACCTTACTCACCTTCTGCTGATCCACTTCTAATTGGTCACACACAAGTTACCTCCGATGGACCATTGTAAGGCCTCAGAAGGAAGTAGTGAGTGTCTGCTCGATGTGATGACTACTTGACTTATTCTGTGAGGCAAACAGGCTCATAAGTATAATATCGACACTGGAGGTGTGAGCAGCCTGCATGACAAGCAGGGCAATTGTGTTTGTCTTCACAAGTTCATGCACTTCACAGACATTTTCTCACCAGAATTGCAGTTACTCCTCTCTAATATTAGGACTTCAGTCACTCTGCTAAGGCTGTTTTCCAATGTTACCTGGGAGGGGTGGGACCTTTCACACTGCAGGTCTCTAATTGCGAGGATTAGCACACATCAGAATGCACTAACTCCCAGCACATGAGAACATTCATGCATGATCAGGTCCTCAAACGTAACCTTTACAAGGAGAGGTGTTCTCTCGCACTAAAAGGGGATTAGTGCATTCTGACGGGCGCTAATCCTCGCAATTAGAGAGCGGTGGTGGCGTTTGCAAACGTTTTCACCGCTCCCGGGTAACAATGGAAAGCAGCCTTAGTCTTCGTACATCTTCAGTTAACAAACCCAGGGGGAAGACCTGGAACAAACCTTATTTCTACAGGAGGGGAGAAAAAATATTCCTGGGAGAAGGGGGACTGGGCAGTACCCCATCAAGCCCCTCCTTAGCTACAGGCTTGGAGACACATGTAGCATTTTTTACTCTGTTGCTCGTTTTTTGCCACAGGCCCTGCTCATGAATCCTGGCTCAGCTCTCTTGATACCTGGCTTCTGACTCAGCTTTGCCTTATTGATCCCAATAGTGATTTCTGATCCTGATTTCGATATCTGGCTTCCACAGACTTTAATGGATGGAGGATTGCATCCTTAGTGGAGCTGAAAACAGATATACCTGTCGATATTGTCTCAACCCGGTAAGATTACCAGTAGCACTCAATGGTTCACCCAATGGACAGATTTACCATTTTTGTCCCAATTTCCTGACTCCCAGGACTGATTTTCTGAATTCTGGTACCAAGTTTTATACTTTCCATTCTAATTCTTGTACCAGTTTTACTGATCAAGGTGAATCAGTAACTTGATAATAACAATACCAGGTATTTTCAGGTAATCGGGTGCTCAACTGGTACTTGGGTAGTTGACCAGGCACTCGACATGGCACTCAAAATTGCACATATTACTAACAAGTAACAAATGAGCTACCTGTTTCAGCTCAGACCCTTAGTTCAGAGTGGGCTTGCTGTACTGGTCCCAGGGCTTTCCCACAGATGAGGTTGCACCACATTGGCAGGGGTGGGGCAAAGGGGTTGTCTCGCTGCTCTCTGACGTAGCCTCGCCTCTTACAGAGCATCACAGTGTTAATGCTCCATAGGGGGTGGGCCCGCACCATAAAGGCGTGGAGCAAATGGAGATGCCACACCCATTTCTGGCATGGTCTCACCCCTTACGGTGCATCATTATGCTCAATGGGGGTAGGGCCACATCAGAAAGCATGCAAGAAAGTCCTTACGGCCTGTCCACTTTCTGACATGACTGCCCACTGTTGTCCCGGAAGCCCTGATTTCTCTGGATTACTGAGAGTGGCCTTCAGCTGATTCCAGAAAATTGGGGTTTCCCCCAGAGACTGGAAACTCTGGATCCAAACCTGGAGTCTCCAGGCAAAACTCAGAAAGGTGGCACCTGTAGCTGTTTCCAAACAGGAGAGAGAAGAGACAAGATACCTAGCACTGGACCAATTTCTGTTGGTGAGAATATGCAAGCTTTCTTCCCTATTTTTACCGACAGCAATGAAAGGTATCATCTTAACTGCTCCGCATCAGTGATCTTACATATTATGCTGAGAATCTTACCTTCAAATTTCAGTTTACAACCATGTTTTCACAGCACACTCTGTGCAGTACATACAAATCCAGGCACAACAAAAACATGCGAGGAAATTATGGAGACTGCACATTATCATCCTTCTTAATGACTCCATAATATATGGTTAGTGCCAATAAACATCCTGAAGAGGATTAGTTGCTGAGTCTGGGCTGTAACTGCTTCTCTGACATTAATAACTCAGCTGTTTTGGATTTCAAGAAATGCTAAAAGCAGTGTGCCCGTGTTATTGACTATGGAATCCAAGATTTCATTAAACCAACAACACAGCCAATTTTAGTTGTAGGATTGATTTACAAAGGAAAGAGTGCATCTGGAAGTGGCTAGTATACCTTTTGTTCCTCCTCTGTAATAGAAATTGCCAACTGATTTAAATTAGACTTATACAGATTCAGTCCTGGGCTGTGAACTTGTAGAGCAAGTTAATAAGTCTGAGGAATAAAGCTGCGTACAGCCAAAGGCGTAGCTAGGTTGGAATGTGTCCTAGTGTAGAAGATGGAATGGGGTCCCCCCCACCCAGAAGCAGGAATGCAGCTGCACCCGGGAGCATGGCCTCCCCTCCCCCAGGCTCATGGGCCCTGGTATTACTGCCCAGCCTGCACCTATGAAGGCTAATAAGGGCAAATCATTGGACACTAAATGGGTACACTTTAATGCCTGATGGTTTGGGTATCACAGTTTTGACAAATACATTTGTTTTTGCAGGTACCTACTTCAGCAGTACTTAATCTTTGGATCTTCTGAGATCTCCCCTGGCTCCTGGTCCCCACTGCTCTTCTCAGCTCCATTTGCGCAGTGAACATACAATGAATCCGGCCTCAGTGCAAGGTATTGGACTAGATTACCCTTGAGGCCCATTCAACCTGTGATGCTCTAATGAACCTCTGGGGTCATCTAGTCCAACTCTTTGGTCTGACTCAGTTAGGCAACTCCTTATATAAGTACAGGGTATCCTGTGTCAGACCAATGGTCCATCTTAGTCGTGTTGTCACAACCTGACATGCCAGCAGGGTTTCAAATCCAGCTTTCCAGGGTCTCCAGCAGAGGCCTCACCCAGGCATGCTACCAGAGATCCTGAATCGAAGATGCCGGAGATTGAACTTGGGACCTTTTACACGAAACGATGTGCTCTACCACCTGAGCCACCTACTTAAAGCTTCCGTGACAGGTACCTGTGTCCAGACATGGACCTTCTCCTGGCTGTGGCAGGCAATGAAGAGTCCACAACATGGAAGGAGCCTTTTCAAGGAACTCCAACTTTATTACTTATAACTTCTGGCCATATGTCCCACGTGACCAGAAGTCTGGGGGCAGGACCAAAGGTGTAAATGCAAAGCAATCTACCTATAAGACCACAGATGTCACCTAATAGAAATATTAAGACCTACCCATTGCTAGTGTAATTCCAAATGAAATCAGTGGATTTACATCTGGTGAAAATTTGGCCAGTTGGCAGCACAAATAACACTACAGGTCTAAGAGTTTTGGTTAAGACTTTCAAGGGAGTTAGGCACTCAGCTTTCACTGAAATTCAGTAGGCAGGATCCTAAATCCTCCAAGTGCCTTTGAAAGTGTTAGCATTGGGTTTTCATACCTTACCACCTAAAGTGTAACGCTAAAATGGGTACCTGCAAAAATGGGCAAACCCATCGAATCTACAATAGATGGTCTGAAAATGGCAGTTTGGGTGATAACTGATATCCATTTGAATGCCACTGGGTATGTGTTTTGGTTATTATGCTTCTTCAGTTTGGTTATCTCGGTATTTTGGCCATTTTGATATTTTGTTTGCGTCCTTTGGGGCAATATTTGCACTTCTGTGTGTGTGCAATTGCTGAAAATGACAGCAACTGAAATGACCAAAATAACTAAACCTAGAAACTGGAAACCCACGAAATCTGAAATGGAATAACTCCCCAAAAAACTGGATATGCAAATACCCATTTTGGTCAGGATATTCTGGGTAGCCAAAGAGCTACCTAGAATAGAAATGCAAGTTGTCTCCACAAATAATAAACCCTCTACCCATTTCAGCTCTACCAGTGTTACCACAGCCACCAGCTCTGCTGTGCAGTGCACAGAAGAACTAAACATCGCTCCCTTCCTTCTGAATACTGCTTCCTTAACCTTTAGATATTTTGCCTATCTTGGTCACTGGCTCGGGTCACAAGGTTATATTTAAGGGTGTTTCAGACAGACACTTATCCCAGGATAACAACGCTAATCCCGGGATGTGATGTCCGTCTAAATGCTGTCATCCGTGAATATTTATTTATTTATTTTATTTTTAAAACGTATACCCCACCCCTCCTGCCACAGGATAACAAACTTTGTAGGTTTTATAACACCCAGTTATTAAACTATCCCGGGATTATGTCTATCTGAACGACTATTCCGGGATAGTCAACTATCCCGGTGATTAGCGCCACAGAGTCCAATGGCAAAACCCGACAGCCTCTTTAGGCATTTTCTGCCTCTATGGTATCTAGGAGCACCTGACTGTGGGGCGATTGTATTACCACCATGATCGTTCCACAATGCATTGCCGAGCAAGTACCCGCAGAACAAAAGGATGAGTTTCTATTCTCTTCAACTCAGAAATCAGAAAAATGAAGAAAATAAGATTTTCTTCAATCCCAGAAATCAGTGCACTGAGCACAAATAAAAAGCACCATGGGATTGATATTCATCCCAAATCCTGGAATAACAGCAATGTTCTGTTCAGATGGACTATCCCAGAATTAAGTTATCCCAGGATAGAAATGTCCATCTAAAGGTGTTTCCAGATGGACACTTATCCCGGGATAAGACCATTATCACCATGATAGTTTGTCCGTCTAAACGCTGTCAACAGTGATTATTATCCCAGGATAACAAAAATATCAGGGTGTTATAAAACCCCAATCGCTGGGGTTTATAACAACTGGTTCTTAAACTAGCCCGGGATAATGTCCGCCTGAACGACATATCCCAGAATAGTCAACTATCCCGGTGATTAGTGGCACAGAGTTTAATGGCAAGGTATGTGCTCAGAAATGCTCAGACTTATATGACAGAGGACGTGATGTTACAGAGAAAGGACGTGACATTTGAGTCCCAGAAAACATCGAGCTGAACTCAGCAGAAAAGCACTGCAGAATTTTTAATTCATCCCAGAGACTCTAATCAAAATGTACTGTTCACATGGACTATCCCGAAATTAAGTTACCCCGGGATAAAAATGTCATATAAACAGGTACCACTTTGTTATCCTGGGATAATAATAATCACTGGAGATTATTCTAATTATCCTGGAATAGCTTGTCTGTCTGAAAATGCCCTAAACAGGTATCACTTTGTAATCCCTGGATAATAAGCACTGGATAGTTTTCTAGTTATCCCTGGATAGTTTGTCCATCTGAAAACAGCTTAAATCTCAAAAGGGGGATCACATAAGCAAGAAGCTTGGCAACCTCTGTTATAGAATAAGACCCTGAGGGTGAAATCCTCCACCCATTGAAGTCAATGGCAAAACTCCCATTGACTTTCATGTTCGAGGATTATCCTGTGAATTCCTTTTGCTCCATAGTAAAGAGTTCCAATTCTGCTACTCTGTAAGAGCACAGACTTTTTGTGATGTGTGCGTGTGCACACAAATTTATTTTTAACCTATGTACTCTCTTAAACAAGCATAAAAAACCCCCATGAAAATATCTCCTCTGATTTTAGTTCTAATCATAATTTCCTTCAAGCTTCAACAAAACGCTCCAACGTGTTTGATCAAGCGCATATTAAAGAGAAATATTGTGCTATCCGTGCCAACTGGACCACCTACACTTAGGTGTCACTATAATTATCGTCAAGTATTATTGTTACAAGAGTGCACGGATCACGTAGATCTTTCTTTTAATACGGCAGTGGCCAATTTAATGGAACATTACTGATTAACACAGCCAGCACAGAGTCTGCTAGCGCACCTTTAGCAAAACTTTGTTACACTTGAATGAATTACACAGAACACCTCTTGAATGCCTAGTGGCTGGCGTTGCGCCAGAGTCTTTAAAAATTGAAAATGTAGCTTGCTTTCTCCTTTTTCATAAAGAAATCTGAAAACAGAAGCACTGACCTTGGCAAGCCTCATACGGCAAAGTTTTCCAATAGGCAAAAACACTATAAATCAAACCAGAATAATTTGGTGTATGATTTCCCCCTCCCCCTCCTCCCATCAGCCTGCAAGAATTTCACCTATGGACTATTTTATGTTTTTATTAAAGGGAATGTTTTTAAAAGCCAACATCATTCGAGCACGGTGCTGAGCCAATTCAAGTTTCATCCTCACCTTTTGCATTTGCCTAACACCCTGGCTCTCTGCTCCATGAAAATGCAATTTATTTCTCTTGCAAAAGCCATTATGACCAAGGAGAGCAAACAAAAGAACCTGCAAAACTGAAAATGGGTAATAAAGTCACCTACAACCCAGAATCCACCACCCAGCAACTTTCCCCTGAAGCTGAAAAAAAATAAACGTTGCCTTCCTTTCCCTCTGAGCTATTAGGAGTTCAGTATTATTTATCACACGACTTGCAAATCTTAAAAGGTTACAGTTTATTCACCATACATGGCTTGAGGGGGAACTACTGATTCTGCTGTGAATTGCAATCAGCAGATGTTTTAAAAGGGGAAACCCTAAAAAACAGTGTTTGAAACCTTTTTGACTGGTAAGGAGGTTATCTCCTGCTTATCTGCAGGACCGCCTCACTCCCCATGTGCCCATGCAACCCTTGAGATCGTCCGTGGGAGCCTTTTTGGAGGTTCCCCGGGTGAGGCGAGTGACCACCAATGTTAGATCTTTTTCGGTGGCCGCCCACATGCTGTGGAATTCGCTCCTGGAGGAGGCTTGGTTGGCTCCCACTCTCCTGCTGTTTCGGCGTGTATGTAAGGCCCGGCTGTTCCGTCAGGCTTTTGGTGAGGGGTAGGGGTGGGGGTTTCCCCACGTTGTATTGTATTTTAAATTGTTTTAAATTGTTTTGGTTTTTTTAAAAAAATTATTGAATGTTGTTCACTGCCCCGGGCTGCCCTGTGGGCAGGAGGGGCAGGATATAAATTTTAAATAAATAAATAAATAAATAAATAAATAATTTAAAATGGGGAATGCCACCTGGTTTGGTTGTGGAGAGGGAAAAATCACTTTTTTTTAAAAGAAATTGACCTACATATATGATAATACTCTAATCAGTTATTTATTAATTATTATTATTAATTAATATTATTTGTATAGCACCAGCTGTGTACCTTTTACAGAACAATAAGATAGATTGGGTTCCTGCCTACGGCTTACAATCTAATAGACATGGAGGGGGGAGACAAGGAGAGGGGACATAGGGAGACACAAGGGATAAACTTTTATTTATTTAAAATAAAAGTTATTTTAAATGAGTCTTTCTGGCCTGTTTAATGCTTTCTTCCATGTCTCCTTGTGCATAGAACCAATGTTCCCAGTCTGTGGGTTGTGATCCTTAGCAAGAGCATAGCTATAATGTTGGGCTTTTAGAGGGTGAGGATAAGAGGTTTAAATGGGAATTTTATATGGTTTATTTTTATTGATTTTTATATTTTTTGCTTGTAAGCCACCTTGAGCCTGCAGGAAAGGGCAGGTTATAAATTCAAATAAATAAATAACCAGGGCAGGTGGAGCAGAGGATCTTGCTCTCTGGTACAGCTGCATCCCCTGCTGCTGGGAGGGTTGCGGGGGGACCCAGTTCCATCATCTGTACCCGGACCCGCACCAACCTTGCTACACTCCCGATCCCAAATACGGTTGTGGAGTCATGACGTAGTGCTGAAACAAGAATCAAATTGATTCTTGCAATAATTTAATGAGAATCGAGAATTGCTGCTGAGATTTTGCAGATTTTTTGAACCCAATTGAGATCTTGGACGAAACTCGATTTATCAGTTACTGCAAGTTACTGTTTATCGTTTACCGTGTTTACCAGTTATTGCGGGTTAATGCCATTTATCGGTTGTATCGGTATTGCAATTTACCATGTGCCATGTTTACCAGTTACTGTGATTTGCAATTTACCGTGTTTCTTGGTTATTTGGTTTATTGGTTACTGTGTTTCTTGGTTATTGGTTTATGACCATGTTTTTTGGTTATTGGTTTATTGGTTATTGCTTACTGGTTAATGGTTTTTTATTGGTTAGTAGTAGTAGTAGTAGTTTTTATTAAAAGATTGTGAGGCCAAAGGCCCATTACAACCAGTTAAAACAATAGCCATGTAATCTGGCACCACCATATAAAATCAATAAATTACATATGACTATAGACAGGCCCAAACAAAGTCATAAACATAAAATACATAATCAAGTAGCAATTCCCATAATACTATACCGCACTTATAACAATCCGGGCGATACCACAATAATTAATGAGCAAACTAGGAGGACAGACTCAGCAACCAACGTCTCTCCAAGTGGCACGCCCACTTTGCCAGATTAAGCAGACGTGGAAGGGTCTTTGACTGCATACATAATTGAAAAAGCTGTAGTGGGGGCAAAAAAAGGCGATCATGGATCCAAGGGGGCAAATACAATTCCCGCCAATAAGATGGTATTTTATTGGTTATTGGTTAATAGTTTATTGGTTTAGTGCCATGTTTATTGGTTTTTTGGTTAATGGTTTTTTGGTTTATTGGTCCTTTACTTACTGGTTTGTAACCATGTTTACTGGTTATTGGTTTATTGGTTACCACTTACTAGGGATGGGACACCAGGGAGGATACCAGATTTACAGGTATCGGATCTCCCCGGTATTGGATTTACTGGTATCGGCATACCAGATTTTTAACGTTGGTCGCTTTGCTGGGTTTTTTACATTGCGGCCATTTACTTCAATGGCCGCAATGTAAAAAAACCTGGTAAAGCGGCCAATGTTAAAATCCAGTATGCCGATACCGGTGAATATCTGATTAATCCGATACACCTGACTATCAGGTGTATCGGATTTATCCGATATCGATATTTCCACCCCTACCACTAACCATGTTTATTGGTTATTGGATGTGGCACACAGGCAACCTGGTAAACAACAACCCAATAAATGGTAACCAACAACCCAGTAACCGGTAACTAGGTAACTGGCAATCCAATGGTAAACGACAATCTGGTAAACAGTAAATGGTAATTCGAGAAAAGATTCTTGACCGAGAATTGTCAAGAGGTGGCAATTTTCTCAGTTATTGTTTCTCATTTAAAACTAGATGAGAATTGCAATTCTTGGCAATAACCGAGAAAAAGTCAAAATCAAGTTTCTGCCCTAGTCATGAGCCTCACAAATGTTTGATAAACTTTCCATGTTTTTGTTGTCATCCAGTGTCTCATTATATTTAAGTCTCAAAATGCAGTCACGTAGGCAAATTTTTGTGAACCACTGGTATAGAATGCCCTTTCGCAGAATCAGCTCTGTGTTTTGCGGCACCTAGGCAAAGGTTTAAAATGGGCCCTTACGTTTTATCATCAGATATGCTAGTAGTCTAGACCTAGATACCTTGCTATTTGACTCACCAGTCCAAAAACATACTCACCTCATCCCTTGGCATAAGGGGTTGGAGGTGTCATCATGGCACAGAAGTGTGTATTCTTTTAAAATATTTTCTTTAAGAGCAGCTATGGGGCTCTCTATGCCCAACTATAAGTGGTTTGCAAGTCTCCTCCCTCTCCTTCTCATTCCGGCCATGATTCGACACAACACTTAGATATGTATGCTTAGCTTTAAGCATGGACTGAAGTCCTATTAACTTTATAACTGGCTGTCAAAATTTGAATTGGCTCCAGTGGGACTTACACATATGGTCAGTGAAGTAATCACAATTCCGAGTGAGCGAGGAACATTTTGCCCCTGGGAAGCCCTGGCCCCGAAGCCTGCCCCCAGAATAGGGTGGCCAAGCAGAGGACACTTATGAGAAATACAGGTTGCAGGGCTGCTTTGGCGCCAATGCATCCCTGAAACCTGTATTTCTCATGTGTCCTGTAAAATTTGCATATCTGGCCACCCTACCCCAGAGGCAGCAGTCACCCCTCCACCAGTCACCAGACACACACACACACACACACACATGTATACAAGGCCTCCAGCAATGCTCCCCACCCACACACACACACAGGGTTCACCACCACTAACCTCACTCCTAACACTGGTGCTAGGAGTGAGCATGGCCCCCCTATGAGGCCCCTCCTGCAGTGCAGGAGGCAGGACCATGCAAGCTCACATTCGTATGTCACCCTGGCCTAGGCCCTGACAGGTCTTTTTGGTGGCCGGGCCAGATCCTGCCCAGGGTGAGGACCCTCACCCCAGGCAGGTTCAAAACATGACAAAGCAATGCATCATCATGCTTAAAGATACCCACTCTTGCCACCCCTTGGTATTTGAATTTGCCAGGCAGCATAGCAATTGCTCTATTCCTGTTCTGTGATTTGCAGGTTACAGCTGTCATTCCCAGGAGTTTGCCTTATGATTAGTGTGCACCACTCCTTATCAGTTCAGAAACCAGTCTCCATGCCTGCTCACATTAAAAAAAAAAGAAAAAAGCTGCCATTTTTCTCCTTTTGTCACAAGCATCTGAGCTGGAGTTGTTAAGCAGGTGGTCCTACTTCACAGCCCCATAACTGAGGAGGGCTATGCACTTTTCTCCCGCTCCACACAACTTACTATACTCCTGGACATGCTTAAATGCTTTGCTGATCTCCAGCCTGAAAGCTCCCCTCTGCCATTTTGGTTAGGCTACAGGAGAGGTGGGGGGAAATAACAGAACCCTAATTGAATAGAGCTGCCAAGATGCCTTTGTGAGTAATCGTATGGCATCATTGTAACCCTTATCCTTCCTTTTCCCTCCTCCTCCTCCTCATTTTCCGTCTAGACTTTCACTCTTCCTTGTTGTGTCATGTCTGAATTAAGCCTCCAGTTTGCACAAATGGGCCTCTGAACCTACTAAAGTCAAATCTTGATAGTTCAGCCAGGAGATCAAGGTCTTTGGCTGTAAACTCATCAAGGAAGGGTCGTGGTCTTTATTGGATTTTGTAGCGGGGATTGGAATGTAGGAAATAATCACTGCTTAATAAACAATAATAGTCTTATTTCATTTTCATATTTTTCCTTGGCCTGGAAAACTCCCTCTGTCCTAGGCCTGCCTTTTCCCTGAGTAATGTTTCTAGATTCAGCATTGCCTGCAGAGACTTTTAATTCAGTGAATCCGAAGCATTACTTGTTGGAAATTGTAGTCAGAAAGGCAGAAAATAGATGAACCAGATGCCTGGTGCTTTTAAAATGACGCGCAGGCAAAGACATGGTAGCGGGGAGGAGCCCAATGCCAGCAGTAGCGCCAGTGTAAATGGGGTTCTGACACATCTTTGCTTGTGCATGACAGGGCTGGATTTTACGCTCTGTCATGCACAAGGCTAGCCATGGCAGATCCCCGTTTGCACCAGCACTACTGCCAGCATCGGACTCCTCCCCACTGCCGCATCTTTGCCTGTGTCAGATGTGAATGTGGCCTTACATACAGACCAAATGGCAACAAAGTTGGTACAGAAAGGGCATTGGCTGCAACTTTTATTGAATATTGCCATCATCCATGGCATCCCATTTCAGGGCACGCCTTGCTACATCCTGGGGCGCCCCAATATCAGGGGTTCTGGCCGTTACAGACCAGTGTGCAGCCCCTCACAGGGCATACTCTGTGCCAATATCAGAGAGGGAACCACAACTGGCTTCAATGCCAGCCAAGATTTTGTGGTAGGGAGTGAAGCAACTGCATCCAGCTTCCCCGCTTTTGTTGGTCCCGCCCATAAAGGACCATCCTTGTCTCTGATAGTGGCAAGAGAAGTGGGAACAGGAGGAGGAAGCCCCATCCAGCCACAGAGAGCCTGCTCTGGGGCAGAGGGAGCCAGAGTGGTGCAGTGGATAAGGTGCTGGGCTTAGACCTGGGAAACCAGCATTCAAATCCCACCTTAGCCATGAACTCATTGGGTGGCCTTAGGCAAGTCTCAGCCTCAGTTCCCCATCTGTAAAAATGGGATTGTGTGTCTGTCTCTCTTCCTGTGTTTCCTCATCCTTTTTAATCTTAGATTGTAAGGCCACTTTGCAGGGACCTGTCTGTAACTTAGGCCCTTTTCACACAGGTGTGCCCCCCCCTCGCATGTGGGAGGTGCCCATGTGAACGCTGCAGTGGGTGCAGGGGTGTGTGTGTGTGCCTGTGGGAACACTGCAGGTGTGCTCCTGCACTCCACGCACCTCCCATCACCCATGCATGGAGTAATGGGCTCCAATGCGGGTTGCTCTGTGCATGGAGATGGGTGTGTGACTGTGGGAATAGCCGCACACCCACTCCATCCACTGTGGGAACCCCCCCATCCCTCCACCCCCCCAGGGCCTGTGTAAAGCGCTGTGTACACCTGGTAGTGCTATAGAAATGATAAGTAGTAGTAGTGAGTGTTAGCCTGAGTGTTTACAGTTTGAGTACCTCAGCCACCACTAACCACTTCTGTGCCATCAACTGTAGATATTTATTTCTTAATTTATTCATACATATACCTCGCCCTTCTCCTAAGGCTAAAGGCAATTATTTGTCAGCCAGATTGCCAGATTTCTGCTTGCAAATGCAACATATCTCAATATCACAGCATTTTCTGATACTGCATGGTGCACCTGTGTATAGAATATGCCGTTTTGGGAATCAGCAAACACTAGAATGCAGGCCTGCATCATTTACTTAATGATTCAACAGAACACCTGACATAAACCCAAAGGGTTTTGACTTTTTGAGGCAGGCTTTTAAAAAAAATATAAATCTTCGTTGGGCTTCTTGGTCCAGTCTGTGCATACCTCTGTGTAGGCTCATTCAGTGGGTAAAAAATAACATGCAGGCAGTGAGGCAACTTCCCAGCTCAGGACAAAAAAACACACCACAACACCAACCAGTGGGGAAAAAAAGGAGAGCCATCCCACCGCCTGCACGACCCAAATGGGGGGGGGGGAGGGACCATAACAAACATGTGGGCGGCTGGCCCTGCCCCACTCCCGTTGCCCCACCCCTACCATGACATGCAGCCATGGTGGCCCCCACCCTACGGTGGCAATGACAGTGCTGAATAAATGTGCTGGGCCACGTTGGCCTCTGTGGGCAGCCCTTGGCCTGAGCTGAATCTCCGAGATCTTCCCAAGGACGTATTCCAAGCCAGCTGCCTACCCATCCTGGGGCAGTCGTGGGCCAACATGTGGTGGCATGGGACCACAGATGTGGATGAGTCCCATGCCAGCGCAGGCCAACACAGGCCAGCATTTTATTTGCTTTTACCCAGCGTCTTACAATCAAGCAATTAATCATAATAAGTCTGCCATATTCTTCACTAAATCCTAGAAAAGACTGTAGAATCTGTAGGTTGCAGGGCTGAAGTCAGGTAGACTAAACACATTTTTTATCACAAACAATCTGTGTCTATTCTGTGTTCAGATACAATACGGCCGGCACACTGTCCACAGCTACAGCCCATTGGCGCATAGGTGATCCAAAGTCTTCAACAATGGGGTCTCATGTTCCTAGAAATGATAAGTCATCTAAGTAGACTAGAATTTTCAAGGATTTCATATCCCCATCAACTTCCCCAACAACCATGGTGCCTTTTGCTTCAGACAGGGGTAGAGACTGGGAGTTGGTAGTCCTGCCCACTTATTAGTGCAGAGTACCATTTGTAGTGCCTCACCATACCAAAGGAGCCACTCTTTGGGGCTCTAACCAAAAGCCACTGTATCCTTCCTTCTGTAGAGCATGCTTGAAATTTGTAGTCCTTTAGCCACGGGGCTGCAATACCCATTATAGGGCTTACACAAACATTGGGGGCAGGGGGGGGGCATTTAAAAATGTCCTGATTTATGCACCTCAAAAATTTTGGTCTGCTGTTATTTAGCCATGTTTCTGTAAAATGTGTGTGCGTGTGTGTTGTCATTATGGATGTCATTATTAACACAACTTCTTCCTTCTTTGAAGGGAAAAAATAGAATCAATTTATGTTGCTGGATATAAATGTGCCATTTTCCTGTACGTGTTCTGGCAGAGTAAGGAAAATTATTCCAGATACAGGGAATATCATGAGATGGCTTGCCAAAATGTGCACATTCAGCAAAACTTTCCTTCCTACCATCTTTAAATAAGGCTGACTCCCAAATGTCTAAGCAGCCTGTACCTACCAAGGCAATAGAGGTCTCAGAAATCCTTAAGCTAGACAGTAATGTCATTGGTTAGTTCTAGAGCTGATACAAGTGCTCACCAAAATGAGAAAATCTGTTCTTTTTTTATTTTATTTATTTATTTCAGCAGTCTTGTATCCCGCACTAGGGCTGATGCGGCAGCAGCTGTTACCGCTCCGCGATTCCATTCCTAAACCTCAGCATCCCAGGTTGCGCCTCGCAGAATTCCGCGTGGTACTCTGCAATTCTGCATTTTTTTCGCTACAAGAATTTGCAGATGCGGAATGTATGTGTTTCGCCGATTTCTTCATTGTTACCGTTGCCGTATACAATCAGCGGTCTTTCCCCGCGTTCCGCCAATTTAATATATGAGCCACAGG
>QEPC01000407.1:785468-808165 GCA_003113815.1 Sphenodon punctatus
CGGCTCCTGCTCAAGAAACCATTGCTTGATGTTGACTCCCTTGCCAACTATCAGCCTGTCTCTAACCTTCCCTTTTTAGGGAAGGTTATTGAACAGGTAGTGGCTCGACAGCTACAGAAGCATCTGGATTGTATCGGTTTTCTTGATCCCTCACAGTCTAGATTTCATCCAGGTTATGGCACAGAGACTGCTCTTGTGGCATTGGTCGATGACCTGCACCAGGAATTGGATCAGGGTCACTCGACCCTGCTGATTCTATTAGATCTGTCAGCTGCATTTGATACCCTTGACCATGAGATGTTGGTGATGCACCTGCAGGACTATGCAGGGGTGGGCAGGACAGTTCTTGAATGGTTCTGTTCCTTCCTGGCTGGAAGAACTCAGCAAGTGGTGCTTGGGGATCATTTTCATCATACCGAGACCTCTCGTGTGGAGTCCTGCAGGGTTCTGTCTTGTCCCCTCTCCTGTTCAACGTGTATATGCAGCCGCTCAGCAAAGTTGTCAGGGGGTTTGGTGTGCGGTGTCATCCGTATGCAGATGACACCCTGCTTTACCTCTCTTTTTCATCAGACCCAGGTCCAGCACTCTCAGTGCTTACTTGGTGTCTGGCAGCTATGTGGGACTGGATGAGGTCTAACCTGGATGAGGCTGAAACCTGACAATACAGAGGTGATGCTGGTGGGTAAGACGGTGGAGATGACGGCCCCTACTATTGACAGGATCTGTCCTCCACTGGTCTTCCAGGTGCGGCGTCCTGGGCTGCTCTTTGATTCACAACTCTGTTTGGATGTCCAGTTGGAGGCTGGGACAAGGAGTGCTTTTCACCAATTACATCTGGTGTGACGGCTTCAGCCGTATGTTTCAGACTCTGACCTGGCCACTGTCATCCATGCCTTCCTCACCTCTAGACTGGACTATTGTAGCGCGTTCTACATGGGGCTACCCATGGTGACAGTTCAAAGACTGCAGCTGGTGCAGAATGTGGAGGCCCGTCTCTTGGTGGGATTGGGCTGCTGGGAGCATATTGTTTAACATGTATCTGCAGCCGTTAGGGGAGATCGTGAGAGGGTTTCAGGGCATGCAGTGTTATCAGTATGCTGATGACACTCAGCTCTACCGCTCCTTTTCCATCGACCCAGGCCATGCAGTCTCCCTATTTTCCCAGTGCCTGTCAGCTGTGGGGGCTTGGATGAGGTTGAGCCATCTGCAATTGAATCCGGACAAGATGGAGGTGATGTTAGTGGGAGAGGGCTTGGGGGACCTGGGAGTGGTTGAATCTCCTCTTGTTGGGGGGGGTCACCCTCCCATGGTCCCTCAGGTGCAGAGTCTGGGTGTGCTCCTCAATTCACGGCTCAGCCTGGAATCTCAGGTTGTGACTTTGGCGGGGAATGCGTTTCGGCAGTTACATCTTGTCCGACGGCTTCGGCCGTATCTCTCAGACTCTGACCTCGCCACTGTCATCCATGCCTTCATCACCTCAAGGCTGGATTACTGCAACACACTCTATGTGGGGCTGCCCGAGAAGCTGGTCTGGAGGCTGCAGCTGGTGCAGAATGCCACAACCCATCTCCTTACGGGGGTGGGTCGCAGGGAGCATATGACACCAGTGCTCCGGGCTCTGCACTGGCTGCCTATAAAGCACCGAGCCAGGTTCAGCCAGGGGCAGCCACCGATGTTAGATCTTTTTCAGTGGCTGCCCCTGGCTGTGGAACTCACTCCCGGATGAGGCTCGGCTAGCTCCCATTCTCCTGTCATTTCGGTGTTTGTGTAAGACCTGGCTATTCCGCAAGGCCTTTGGCGAGGGGGGGGGGTTGTTCCCCTGTATTGTATATTTTAAACGGTTTTTAATTGTTTTATTGTTTTTATACTGTTGTTCGCCGCCCCATGCTGCCCTGTGGACAGGAGGGGTAGGATATAAATTTTATATCCATAAATAAAATAAAAAATAAATATTACACCAGTTCTCCAATCTCTGCACTGGCTAATGTAGTCTTCTGGGCCCGATTCAAGGTGTTGGTTCTTGTCTACAAAGTCCTAAATGGTCTACCCCTACCTATTGGCATGACCGCCTCACCCCTCGGGTCCTCGATCGCCCCTTGTGGTCATCCGGGGGTGCCCTCCTCAAGGTCCCCTGAGTAGTCTTCTGGGGGGCCATGACGGAGAGTAGAGGGCATTCTCGGTGGCCACACCACAGCTTTGGAACTCCCTTCCAGTGGGGGCTTGATTGGCCCTGGATCTCCCCTCTTTTTGATGTAGTTGTAAGACCTGGCTGTTCCGTGTGGCATTTGGCGGGGGAGATGGGTGTAGAGAATGGGTTGGGGGGGTTACATCCTCCTTGTCATAAGTTGTTTTATATGTTTTAATGTTTATTTGCTTATTGTAAGCCATCCCAAGCTGCTGTGTCAGGAGGGGCAGGGTATCAAGATTTTTTTATAAATAAATAAATAAAATTAAAATAGAACTGGAAATGACCTCAAGGGGCATCTAGTCCAGCCCCCCTACACCAGTGTACTCTAAAGATTCCGCAATCAAAAGTGGGGGGACCAACTGTTATTACATTTAAAGCCAATGCTATGGGGGGTTGGAAGAATCTGACTTATAGGTTTGTAACACATGATGCATTCATAGGACCGGATAACAAAACTGAAGAATAATGGTGGTGGAATAGTGAAAATCAAGGGCAGATACTGAATCACTCTTGCAGAAATGTCTGGGGTGGCAGGAGTGGTTCATATATAAAAAAGGGTGTGAGTGAGCGAAAGTTTTCAAAAACCTCTACGTGACTTAAGGACCAAAGTCCCATTCTTTCAATGAGCAGTATGGCCATAATCTGCAAACCGTTTAGCCCAGAGTAGCTCCATGGGGGCTACGCTGGTGTAAATGATTTGTAGATTGCAAATTTAGTCTCCTGAGTGTATACATCCTTTTTGTAAAGGAAAAGCCATTCAGAAATGTCCTTGACCCCCTTTCACTGCCATACTCAAGCAGCTCTACTTCATAAAAGGAAATTGTTCGAGACTCTTTGGCTGTTGGGTATGAAGGAAAATTCCTACCAAATGTTTCAGCTCTCACAAACCTCTGGCACCACTCTTAGTACAAACAGACATGACAGCGGACCACTGTGGCCCACTTAGTCACATTTTGCACTGGACCTCACCTGCACGTATGTGCAAGCGCTGCCAGATAATGGCCGGGATTGCCCCAGGCAATGTTTGTTTGTTTACATTTCTACCCCACCCTTCCCCAAAGCCTCAGGACAGCTAGCCTGGGCTCTGACCTTAGGAAACCTCCCAAGTCACAGCCCAGGCTAAGACCCGCCTGACCAGGCTACAGCAGGCTATCATGTCTGTTCCCAGGCCAGCAGAGATGGGCACAGTGTGGGGGCAGGGCCAGCTGGCCGCATGTTTGGCATGCTTCCCACCTGCCTCAGGACCCTGGCTGCAGGCACGTGGGTTCGGCACCCCAACCCAGTCTAGATTGGGATTCCCGGCCCCCATCCCTGCTGCGCATCTATTTTTATCCTCTGTCCTACTGGTTATAAGCCACTTTGGGTGATATAACTATTCACCCAATATTGGTTTTAGGATTTAAAGAATTTTAATATTGTAGTCTGTTGTCTATCTTGACTGAGGAGGGAACCTTTTCTCTCCCTCCCATGGGTCACTTTGAAAATTGGTACGAGCTCTGCACAGTTGGGGACAGGAATGTGCTCAGGTTAGAGGAAGAAAAGGGAAGGTCCTTTCATGAATCTATTCCACGGATCCATTCCAAGTTCTTGAATGCATGCCCTTCTCCCACTCCCTTCCCCTGTGCTCACTCTTTCAGGGCTTCAGGGTAGACTTTGGATCCATGGGCCAGATCCAGGAATAGGAAAGGGGCCAAGTAAAAAAAAACAGCTGCAGACCAGATTTGGCCCAGTTCCTGAGCTAGACATTAAATTCTGTGCTCATAACAGTGCTACCTTAGTCAGTCAACCTCTCTCTCTCTCTCCCCTAGTGCATTTTCCTTACCCTCACAGAGAAGAAGCATCAGTCATTAGGCTTCCATCCCCCTGATGATTATATTAATTGGAGTTTAATTACCTCCAGCTTTCCAATACAATACAACCTGGCGCTCATTTACTCCCACAATTATTAAAATTCAGAAGATTTAAAATAAGGATGCATTTGCATCGGCACACAATGAGGATGAAGTCAGGTCAGCCCTAATTAATTTCACTGTCGTTTACTTTTGAAATGCCTCCACCTCCTTTAAAAAAAAAAAAAAAACACTTTTAACTGCTCTTAATAACTATGCTAATAATCCATTCTTAAATAGGTGGTAAAGACTTGAAGCAGCCCTTATTGTGGTAAATGGTAAAGTTTTAATCACAGTCAATGGGGGAAGAGTGGGATCCAACCCTTAGATCACCCTTGCTAGGAAGGCATCCTTCTCATGTCCCAGGAAGCCCCCTAAAGCCCAAGGGGTTGCCTCAAGGTTACTATATGGCGGTGAGTGGTGACTTCTGTGAGAGAAGCACCATGGCTACTGTGGTGTGGTCGTGGGTATTAGGAAGGGGAGGCAAGAGAGGCACTTGCTCAAGTCAAACTTGCCAGCTTCTCTTAAAACTATAGCTGCTGGAGGCATTTGAGATCATTAGGTTAGCTTCCATTATTTTATTTTTTTAAAAGCATCATTATCCCTCATTGATAAGGAGGAAGCCATGTAAATGCAACTCCAGTACCTCCTAAAAGCTCAACGGCCATAGTATGTGGTCATAGGATGAAAACAGACATGCACCTTAACTTCACTTTTTAATACAGCTTTAACAAACCTGGAACACAGGCCTGGAGTGGAGCTGCTGTCCATCTGCTTGGTGGATGGACACTGCATCTCTTATTTCAGCTGGGGGTTGCTCCAGGCAATGCCATAGAACTGCAGACGGCAGCCTAGAATGTCCGACGATCTACCTGAAACTCTTTGGTGTGGGGAAGGAGATGTCATGCAGGCGGACTGTGGGCTGTGGAAGCTGTTGGGTCTGTGCAAACCCAGAACAGGCAGTGCTGGATGTGGGAGATGTGGGGCTGGCTGCCATCCCTGGAGCAGGTCTGGGGGTGGGTTCTGTCTAAAAACACCCATTATTTATTTGTTTGTTTAGCAGAAGCAATGTGCCTGGCACTGAATAGTTTGGGTTAGAGACATTTATTTTATTTTATTTTATTTTATTTATTTATTTATTTATTACATTTTTCTCCACCCCTGCTTATAATCTAGAATGGCCATGGGGAGAGGCAAAAAGAGGAGGAGAATGTAGGGAGACACAGGGGTGCATCAATGAAGACGAGAATGTGAAATGCATGTTTTATCTTAGTCACAAGGGAGGAGGACAGTCCTAAAGACAGTGGGACAGTGTGAGGGAAAGCATAACTGAGCGATCAGTGAAGGGGGAGTTGCAGAAGGCCTGACAGATTTGAAGGTTGGGGCGGGACCAGAGTATGTGTTCCCTTGAGTCACCTGACCAGCCCCAACCAATCATGTGCCCATTTTTTCCTAATAGCCCTACCTGGGCTGCTTAAGCCGTTTGAGCCACAGGGGGCAAAGCTATTGGGGCCAGCGGTCTCTTGGAGCAGGTGCAGCTATAATATCAGACACGTACCCACCTGCAGATTGGTCACCTGTTTGTACAGAAGGTTCACCCAACAGGAACAGGAAGTTGGGTAGAACAATGTTGCTTGAGTTTGTGCTTCTGTCCTGCTCTGTGTTTAACCTTCCTGGCCTGCCAGCCTTGTTCTCAGTCTTGCCTGACGCTAGTTCTGCCTGCTCTCCTTGCTTGCCCTCAGTCTCACCTTACCCTGATGCCTTGCCTTCTTCCCAGCCTTGCCCACTTCCAGTTCTCATTTGGCCTGGACCAATTCTGACCTGATCCTATAGCTACTCTGCTTGATCCAACAAAATCTGCCCGCATCCCGGAGCCCAGTAGCCACAGTGCCAGCAAGGATTGAAGCCACCCAACTAGAGGTGAATCAACAATTCACTATAAGTGCTATTTCCATTGGAAACAGACCATTCACCATTTTCTGTGCGATGTGAAAATGTACCCGTTTCATAGTTCCCATTCAGGAATCACCTTTGTTCAGTATGTCTGGTACTTTGATACATGCAGAAGTAATTACCTAATTATTTTAGTAATTCTTTAGTAAATAAGTAAGTACTAATTCCCTAATTCTTGACTACTGTAATTACAATAGAAATGTACTACTCATACTCTAACCCTATCTAACACTACTTACTTTGATCCTATTCCTCACCCTAAGCTATCCTACATCAAATAAACAAAAGGTAATAGCAATTAGTCTTTGTACACTGCCTCTGGATTGGAAATGACCAAACAGATATTGGCAGAAAGTGATGGAAATTAATTGACAAAAGTGATAGAAACTGATGAGGACCTGACCTTTGACCCACACCCTTGGGGCCCTGAGCAGAGTGGCTGATGCCTCCACACCAGTGAGGCACAGTCTGTTGAGGGCCCAGGACTAGCACTGATGACCATTCATCATGCTGGTCAAGCCACACAAACACCCCTCAGCCTTGCTCCATGCTGTTAGCTTCCTGCTTGACTGCCATCCTCTAAACAAGGCCAGTCAGTAGCCACAGGAAGCTGAGAGGATCATCTGTCTCACTTTCTGGTTCCTGTTCCACTTGTCTGTGGGATCCATGTCTCCACGCTCCCTTGGACTGGCTCTCCACCCCCTGAACTCTGTATGTGTCTTGGACCAGCTGGAAGCCAGTCCTTCAGACCCTTTCCCTTGTACCCGGCCCTTCTGACTCTGCCTCATCTGCCTGGTCCTGATCTGAATCTGCCTCTGCCCATCCTGACCTGATCTGCATCTGTACCCATCTGTCCATCCTGATCTGCATCTGTCCAGTGTGCTCGTCTGTTCAGATCTGCATCTATCTGTCTCCCTGGTCCGTTTGTTTGTTCCTGGACCCCTGGAACTGATCCTGCACCAACTCACCCAGACCTGAGACCATGGACCTGCACTGGCTCACCTGGGCCCGATCCTGTATCTACTCTCCTCACCTTAGCCCCTGAAATCTGACAAAGTGATGGAAAATGAGAGGGGAAATATGGAAGTTGCAGAAACTGATGAAAAATCACCATCAGCAATTCTGAATCCAATGGAAGCACAAAAACAATCTGGAATGCAAAAATATCAACACTTGTTCATCCACATTCCCCAGATATCGGAATTTACTGACAGTTTGGAAATAGCCATTCCCCATCCAGCACTACATCCAACTTGTACAGCCACTACCAGCCCACATGATGGTCCATGAGAAATTCTGTGGGTTGGCTGATCCATTGGTCCAAGACATTCAGAAACCACTAGTCTGACTGAACCCCTCCATGATAGAGTTATTGTATATGCTTTTTGCCTAAGAAAGGTGCAGGCAGAATCTTTTGTTGCATTAATGTCAATGGCAAGACTTCCCTTGGCTTCAGTGGAACCAGGATTTCACCCCTCCTGTACGATAGAATGAAAGTAGTAATCTGTGGTAACACAATGTACATTAAGCACTATTGAAACTGACCATTTACAAACTTACAGATAACTGGGTAAAATGGAAAGCTCTGCATCAGCGGAGCAATCAACACTCTGAGAAATATATTTAAAACTCTGCAGAGTTAGTTACCATTGAAAATAACATGGGAGGCAAGATAAATGGCCTCAGAAATAGTCCTTGGGGAAAGCTAGTAAATTACATCAATAGAACTTACTTACTTCACCCCCTCCCACCTAAGCCTTATTCAGTCCTCTCTCTGGGCTAATAAAGGATCTTTATAGTGTTAAACAAAATGGAATTATAGCTGTTTGCTAAATAGAAATGCTGGATGTGGAGAAAACTTAGATGACATTTCATTGCACTAGAAAATGGAAGGAGCAGTGCTTTATGGATGGCATTCTAATTACCAAGTGTCATGATCCACTAGGCCAGAAGTTCCCAAACTGGGTTGGAAAGCAGGGTCGTACCATCTATGGTTGGTGTCATGCTCTTGACTGAAATTTGACATATCTTGCATGTTTTTTCTTGCTGTCTGGGGTGATGTAACTGTAGGAGGAAAAGGGGGAATCTAGCCACTATATAAATTAGTCATTGGGGTGCCAGCTGGTTTGAGAGAGAAACCAGCACATTTTATTTTATTGTTTTATTCATTTTTGAATTTGTCTTAACAAACAACTATTTAACTATTGGGCATGATGCAAAGTCCTTCTTCAATGACAATTAAATAGCAGCCAGCTGTTTCTGTAGCTGAAGTAGCAGAGTCTTGAAAAACAAACTTGAAAGTTGGGGTTCAAGGCTGCTTTATATGAGGGGGCTGTAATAGGTGAATGATTAATGGTTTTCTTGTCCTTGACAGAGTTTTAGGGAGCAGGGGAGAAGGCTTTGGTGGCCAAGTTAGCAGAGTTGTCGCTCATCAGTTTTAACTGTTGCTACTCCATTCCCTGTAATCACAGAACATGACTGTCCTCAGTTCTTAAATGTAAAGAGGGATTATTAAACTGTATAATGCATCTTGTCCACACTCCACAGATTGTATCCTGGTTAATAGCTGATGGTGTGATCCCATGCCCCGGGCACACTGTGCGCATTCTATGCGTGCGTGCAAAGTGCACGCATCTCCATAGGGATTGCATTGTGCCGCACGGATCCCGTGCGGGACCTGTTCGGATCTCACACAGATCCCACATGGATCCCACTTGGGATTGCGGCCAATGTCATGATGATGCAATAATTTCTCTTCTCATAAATGCAATAGCAGATCACCAGGCTTTCCAATCCTTCTCATTCTTAGGCCCAAACTGCCCCCAACTCCCTATTTCATAAATGTTGCCTCTAATTCATATGAAAAAGTGTTATAAAAATGAACATTTTTTAAAGGGAATGTGACAGTGAGTAAGTGACAGGATGAAGTAAGTCCTGGAAGTCAGGCACATGCCATACAGCTGGTCCCATTAGGGCTATATAAGCAGGAAGGGCCATAGAAAGAGTGGTAGGTGCACTGAAGCTACTGGTTGGGGATAATTCTGTGGAGAGGTTTTGGCTGTAGAAACCAAGCAGATGAGAAACTTGGAGCCACTGGTACCCCAAGTAAGGAACCAATGTGCCTAAAAGCCAAGGCACCTGCTTATTTTAGGTGCTATGGTTTATAGTTTATTGAGACAATCTGCGTAACCCAGGAGCCTGCCTCTTCTGGTATTGGGGGAGAGACATTACCTATTGGACTGGTTGTATATGTGAAGGCACTGTAAATAAGGATTTCTGGAGCAGAAACTGGTGCTCCATGCTTTTGTGACGGATATCTGGCAGCATCATGGGCCCTGTTCCTGCAGCAAATCATCCACCATGAGAGCTGATCTGATGGGATTTAATCCTGTGAAACACACTTTGGGTGCAATTCTCACTCCTGAAAGTCAGACCCATTAACTTCAATGAGGACAGGATTTGACCTTTCATCTCCCAAATGATACTATAATTCCAAAAGACTGGAGCAGAGAATTAAGCCCAGTGACCGTAGTGTTAGGAATCCCATTCTCCATCAAGAATGTACGTGCGTGTGTGTGTGTGTGTGTGTGTGTGTGTGCATGCGTAAATATCTCCTCTGTTAGGCATTAGGAAGCAGCTGTGCACAAAAATACTTATCTTTATCTTCCAGTTCTTAGACTCTTCAAGTGCTACTGACCCAGAAATATCAAGAAGTCCAGGTGATCCCTGAGAAGGCATATTCTTTAAAAGTGTTGGAATAAGACAAGGGATTTTCACAGTGAAACACAAAGGGTGCTCTTTTACAGACGTGGTGGCTGCCCACCCCTGAAGCTGTCCCGGGGTGCACCCCCGTGTCCACCCACTTCTAGCCTCACCTTGGTCTGGTGAGACTTGGTAGTTTCCCAAGCCCACAGTCTCCCCCACACATGTACCATATAGAGTTATGAGTGATCACCAAACACTCTAGGCTAGTGCCTGCAACTCCATGCTATTGCCCAAAGCAAGAGACAGTCAGGAGTGGAGCTGCAGCATGGATACGCCCATCAGACAGGCAACAGCTCCACTTTCAACCAGTTTGGCACTCCAACATGTTCTGGAGCACTAGCTCCTGGACTGCCTTGGACACCTGGCGGACTGCCTTTAGATGGACCAGCTGACCCGGGAGTTAACTGGGCTGGCTTGGACAGAACCAGAGCTGTCATCCATCTAAAAGCACCCAAAGTAACATCTCACATGCTTTGAAAACAAAAGTGGGTGTGATCCAGAAGTCATGCACACATGACTTCCATATGATTTCCACAGAGTTTAGTTTACACACATGCCACAGTACCCATAACGTGGGTGGGTTGCATGCACGTGCTCATCTGCAGGGCTTGGAATCAGCCCCAGTGAAGTCATTAGCCTTTTCTTTTTTCAAGATATAGTGGCATTAAAAGCTCCTATTGCTGGGGCTGGCAAATCTTGGGAGTTGCTGTAGGTATCTTACTCCTTTGTAATTCTGTAATGAGGGGGTTGTTATTAGCAGAGCTGTGTTCAGCCTCTTCCAGTGCAAAGTAATTATTAGTTCGATTCTTTTCTGTTATGAATAGTGGAGACCTTAGAAACCAGACAGGCTAATGTACTGAGGCAGTATTATACCGTAGCAGGGAGACGATTATTGTACTGGAAGGTATGACAGGGTGTAAAAGAGAAATTCTAATAGTTAACTAGAACAGTGGTTTTCAAACGGGTAATGGGGTGGGGGGGAGCGACACAAAGTAGGCTGGGGGGAGAGGGATGCAAGCAGCAGCACAGCTGGCCAGCAAAGCAGCACCTACCTCTAAGCTAGGGAGAATTTCCAAAATGGTGGCATAGCAAGGGAAAGAGGGAGTCAGAGAAGAAGAGAGAGGGGAAGCAACAAGAGGATGAGAAAGGGAAGAGAGCGAGAGGAAGGGTGTTTTTAGACAAGCACCCCCCCACCCATCACGCATGTTGCAGGGCTGCAGAGGGGTGGGTAATGCGTGGAGAGGCGCTTGTGTAAAAACACCCAATAAAGATGTAAGTGTGTTCGGGGAAGTGGCCTGAACTACCACAACAAGAAGAGGGGTGCCTGCTAAAGAAAGTTTGAGAACCACTGAACTAGAGCACTGCCAAATTCAGCGCCTTCAGTTCAACTAACTTTTCCATTGGCTCCAGTGACTCCTAGCCCCTGTGATTCATTTTGGCTTTCCAACAGGGCTTGAATAATACATTGGGATGCAAAAAACAAATTAATAAAAAAACACTACAACCTGTTGCTGCAGTTTTGGTTGCAGGAGATATTTAAATGAAAGAAGAGCATCCATAGGAGAGCTCCTTAGGGCACAAGGGTACAAGCAGAAGATGTAGGGCTCTTTGTGACGATGATACCATGGTAACAGATTCATTTGACAGGGTAGGCAGTGGCTTCTTCTTGTTGCCTTGAATTATGTCAGGCATGAAAGGGTGGAGGAGACGGACTCCCCCTTGAGGCTGGGGCACAGAGGATAAGTCCCCTCCCTCAATTCAGGCCCTGTTTCCAAGGGGAGGGGGAGAGTGAGCCACCTATTTCTTGGGGAATGTTTCCCATGCTATGGTACCAACGGTTGTGAGGCTGAATCTCACTTTCACTGATTTTGCTTCCTCTGCACTTAATTATTATTTTCTTGCAGCCAACACCCTGGGTTTCAAACCCAGAGCCCTGGGCTGCTCTGACTCGGCACCTCTAGGAAAGTTGTTTGCTAAACCCTGTTGTCGACACACCCACAAATAACACACAGAGACATGTATTTGGTTGTAAAACGCCGCATTCTTTAATCAAATCCAAATTCTTTAGGCTGGTGGGTAATTGCATTTTGCAATTCTGGGTCCAGTATGCCAACAACTAAATAACTTTTTTAACTCTGGGATTATCCTGGATGTGCTTTCCAGTGACAATCCCGTTAAGTTCAACACTCCCCTCTTTCTACAACCCTTGGTTTGGCCGAAAGGGGGTGCTAGCCCACTGTGGGCTCAAGTAAGGAGACAATGCCCAACGGGTATGAAGACAGTGCCTGTCCCTACTCCCCCATTGGGTAACCGCTCCCAGGGAGCCTGACCCTCATGCATGCCGTGCCATGCATTACACAAGGTGTCATCTCCCCATCTCTTAAGGAGATGACTCTTCTTATTCTATATCCTACCTATTTAACCTGTCTTTGCATACTGGACCCCTGCCACATAGGGGCAGTCATTTATAACCATCCCAACACCCAGCACCTATCCAACCAACAATTTTTCCAGATGTCCAGTCAATGCTGCCAGGTACATCTCATTCCCCTTTGGGGACAAATGAACTCCATCAGGCCGGTAAAGTTCTGGTTTCGTATGAACAATTCCTATATGTCCCCAACTAGATCCCCCTAAACTGTCTACAAACTTAACAATTTCCTTATTAATGGCCTTCCTGGCTTTGTCTAATTTACCCGATTTTTTAGCTTTGTCCCATCTAATCCTTGGCATCCAATTTGTCCATACAATATGGACCCCTAGAAACCATCGCTTGATCGTGCTTAGGTCTCTCTTAATTTGAATCACTAAATTAACTCCCTTTCTGGTTGCTAGGTCATTTCCCCCCAAATGAATGACGAGTATCTGTGGTATCGTGTCATTCCCTATACCCCTGAGCGTTGGGAGTAGTTGACTCCATCTCATGCCACTCATGCCAGCCCATTTAAGGTTGATCTTTCCATCAAGGCCCAAGTGTTTTCCCCCAGGGGCTCTTGCTGCGACTGCACCTGCCCAACGAACCAGATTGTGCCCAGCGATCCACCCGTTACTTCGTACAGGATCTCCTCGCGAAACAGAAACATACTCTTAGTAATGGTATGGTCGAATGTATTTTTTGTAAGCCTCTGATCTCCACCTCCCCACTGCCTTAATGGCTTGTTCTGGGAGCCCAGCCGCTGCGGCTGTGTTGGCTGCTCCTATCCTAAAGGAATGCAAACCGAATTCGCCCGGGGGCAATCCCATTTCTTTTAGTGCTAACCTCATCACAGCCATACACTGTGAGGTGGTAACCGACATCCCACCCCTGTGTAGAAAAAGTGCACCAGCTCCTGATGGGCGCATTTCTAGGTACCGCCTACTCTGTTCAACTGGACAAATCCCTGGTGGACTGCTTCGGTACAGCCTCACGATGGTGCCTTTCCCCTTTTGGTCAGTCTTGGATATTCTCAATCAGATAAGGACTCTGTCAGCGGTGAGCTCAATGTCTCCCACCGCCAATGCCCTGTTGGCACTGTCCTTACGCGACCCGCTGACCACCTCACGGATACAAAAACCTCCAAAATACATTATCACATATATTGGTGTAAACACTTGGGCCTCGTAACTGTTGTAACAGACATTGTTCAACTTTTCAACTATGCCTTTCAGAATTGGGGTTGTAATTCGTGCCCGGATCTGAGGGTAGGTCCTCCCAGTTCGGGCCCAAGCCTCGAGCATATGTTTAAGATAAAAAACCCTTTCAATCCTTTTAGTTTGTTAATGAATGTGAGGGCCGCTATTTTTCCCCTTATTGTGCCCACAGCCAATCCCATCCTATGAAGGTGAGTGGCAAATTGTAGTACCTCAGGCTCAGTAATAGGAAATCCATCTAACCCTCCATTTTTGTGCCGGTATGTCTGAAATTCACGATATGCCCTACCGTAGGCGGTCTGGGTTCTAAAAGCTAGGGAGCCTTGTACGATGTTTTCCAGTTCTAAATCCCAAGGGTCCAGAGGCGGGGGGCAGCGGGTCTGGGTCTGCTCTTGCCCACGGTGCTAGCTCTCGGAAACGGTCCATCTGGAACCGAGAAAGGGCATCGGCAATGCCATTGTCGATTCCAGGGACGTGCTGGGCCCGGAATACTATGTTGTGTTTCAAACAGGTAAGGACCAAGTTCCTGACTAAGGCCATTACTCTGGGGGATCGGGAAGATAACGAATTCACGACATGCACCACGGCCAGATTATCGCACCAAAACATTACGGTGCGGTTGGTAAATTGTGTTGTCCATACAAGGGATGCCACTAGTATGGGGAATAACTCCAAAAAACGTTGGGTCCCTTGTGACCCCTGATGCATGCCATTCATCCAGCCACCTTGCCACGCACCACCTGGTATGGAAGTAAACCCCAAAACCTGCCCCGCCGGCTGCATCAGATTGTACTTGTAACTCTGCTCTAAGGTATAGCCTCGCCATCCAAAAGCTAACCCCATTGAAGCTGTTTAGAAATGTAAGCCACACTCGTAAATCTTGCTTCATTTCTCCATTAACCCGTATCCTGTGATGAGGGGAGAGTTCACCTCTCAACTTCCCAAAAAGTCAAGACAAAAAGGCCCTGCCAGGTGTGACTACACGACAAGCGAAATTAAGGCTACCCACTAGTGACTACAGTGCACGCACTGTTATCTTGCGTGCCCCCAGGCACTCTTTGATCTTTCATAACTGATAGCTTATCCTCCGGGAGTCTAGATAACATTCCCTCCGTGTCGAGTTCAGTTCCCAAATATGTTCATTTGGTGGCTGGCCCCTCGGTTTTTTCAGGTGCCAGCGGTACTCCCAATTCTCCGGCTGTTTCTTCAAACACTCGTAAAGCCGTTTCACATTCCTCTGTGCCTACGTGGCCCATCACCAAAAAATCATCGAAGTATTTGGTAATGTCCCCCGCCAGCCTTTTTTGCTGGAAAACCCATTCTATAAGGGAACTGAACTGCTCGAAGGCTGAACAAGGTATCGAGCATCCCACTGGCATAGCTCAATCAAAATAATAAGAACACTCAAAGTGAAAGCCTAGTAGGTGAAAGCTAGTGGGATGTACTGGTAACAGCCTGAATGCTGACTTTATGTCGCACTTGACAATTAGGACGCCCTTTCCCATTGTTTTGACTTTTATCACGGCCTCATCAAATGACACGTACTTAACGGTGGCTAGTTCTTTAGGAATGGCGTCGTTGACAGATCTCCCATGGGGGTAAGAGAGGTGATGGATCATGCGATACTCGCCTTTTGCCTTCTTTGGGATGATTCCCAATGGCAAGACTATCATGTTCTCCATTGGGGGTCGCCCAAACGGCCCTGCAACCCTACATTCAGCAACTTCTTTAGCTATTTTTTGCCTTACTAAATGCTCCATGCCAATTATTGATTTTAAATTCCTGACTATACCCTGTTTCTGCATTGACCCAGCCGGGATTATAAAACCTTCCGTAAACCCTCGGATAATATAATTGACTTCTTCCGGGTCGGGATGACCTGCAAGGGCCATCACCAGACAATTAATTTTGACTGGTGTCGATCCCCTTTGCAGGGCGGGGTGCAGGGGGGGCGGGTCTGGCCTCCCTTGCCATATCCCCTGCTCTGCCCGTATCCTCCCCTCTTTCTTTTTTGGCTGGGTCAAAAACAATTGATCTCGGCGTGTCCGCACCCACAATTGGAGCAACTATGGCGAAAACGACACGTGGCTCTATTACATCATCCTGCTCTATTGTATTCCCAGCAAGCGCCGGGTGACTGCCTTGCCCTGAGGCTTTCGCTCCGAAATGGCTCATTTGCTGGGGCGACCCCACCCCGAACCAATGGGTGTCCACTGTCTGCCCGGGGGGCCCTGGTGACATCGACCATGCACTCTAACCACAGGTCTGTGGCGTGCATGTCCCATCTTAACCCCGGTGTCGTGGCTGCCCTATGACAAAAAGCTTCATCATATCTCAGCCATCCACCTGCTGGGCCCATCCCATATGCCCGTCTGATAATGTTGTCATACTTGTGGAACTCCAACCCCCTAGTTGGGTTAGCCTGTAACACCACTCCCATGTACACCACCCATGCGGCTGTCCAATTCTCCCAATTTCGATCTGCTTTCGGGCGGTGGAATTTCTCTTTGTCCTTCTCCTCCTGTTCTGAGTGATCCAATATTTGATCACTAAAAAGCAGGGCGAAAATGTCCACATATTCACCCTTCAATATTTTTTCCTTCGTATTGAGGGGTAAATGCGATCCAAACGGGGCTGCCACACAAGGTATAGCCCCCCCTGGTGGCGGAGGGGGCAGGCTCGTGGTTCCCCCTCCTGATGAACCCTGTTCCATGGGAACTTTGTCCCCTCCCCCTTTTCCTGTGCTGGAGCTAGGCCTGCTTGCTGTGTTATGTTCTCCATACTCTAGTGCGGCCCCGCTATTTTGTCCCAGGTTGGGTGCCGCTGCTGGTGTTACCCATACCCATGATCTGTCAAGTTTTATCAACCGGGGTGCAGGAGGCTGCCCTGTTCCTGCAATACCTCCCCCCATGCCCTGCTGGGTTGTACTCTCAGCCTGATCTGGCTGCTGTCCTGCCCCAACCCCTTGTTGTAGGGCGGCGTGGGATTCTTCCCTTACTCTTACTACCTGCCCCTCCAATGGTGGCCGGTCCCGCCCCACATAGGCCCCATCAGGCTCACCTGCCAACTCACCTCCTTGGTTGGAAACCTGGATCGGTCCCCGTACTGCTTCTTGTTCGGGCGGTTGCCGGTATATGTCCTGTCTTGTCCCACGCAGTTCTCTCTCTAGGGCTAAGATCCTGTCCCACATTTCTGTCTCTGTGGGGTACCATGGTTGTTCCGGTGGTTCGATGCGCCTCCTCCTTGCTTCCGGCGGTCCGTCTGCCTGTACGGGAACATAAACCCCCCGTGCGGTGGGTACTGGGCCCTGCCTGCCCAACCCCATCCCGTCTCCTTGCTGGTACATCAGGGGATCATTGGCCCCTTGTTGATGGGCCATCCATCCAGGAACCCCATAATGATCTGAGGCCCCCATACTCTGACCTCCTGACCCTTGGGGCCCTGCCGGCCCCCCGGGCTACAGGGCCTGCATCAGAGGCCCCATATTGATTGTCTGGTCCCTCTCTGCTTCCCCCAGTGGCTCCGCACTCCCTCATGCTCTTGCATCTGGCGCATATCGTGGTGGTGCTAGCCCCCTAACTATTACACTACTACCCCTTTCATTTTCATTTACTGGGGGACAGTTGGGAGTTCCCCCCCTCTTCCCTGTATCTAGCCAGGGCCTGGGTTGCCCTCACGCTGTGCCTCCTCCCATGGAGGGGGGTGTCCATGCTGTCCAGGCCCTCCCCCATACTCTTGCTGCCTCATGGCCCCTCCTTGTGCCTCCCCAGGGTCTAATCCTGCCGGGGGTCCCCTCGCCCCGGCAGGGCCACGAGCCCTAACAGGGCCTCGCATTCTAACAGGCGGGCCATCATCATTTCTTGGGGGGGAGGGTTTCTCCCTCTCTGCCCCACTTTCTGCCCCCTGGGGTTCTTCCCCGCTCCTGGCCTGGTTCTGTCGGGCCTCCGCGGCCTTCTTCTTCGCTCCGGCTGCCGCTCCCTTCCTCCATGCCATTGTTTTTGCCCCCTGAGGACTCAGTAAGGCGCGTGGGTCAGCAGCAAATTTCCTTTGCTGCTGACTCTTCACCTAAGCCCGACGAACTGGCGCGCTTTCAACAGCGCCTCAGGAGCCCGCCCTTCCTAAAAGGGGCAGGGCTCCAGCTCCCATGCAGTGGCGTCTTGCCGCTGCATCCAGGGATGGTTGCCAGGCAACCGCAACATGTACGAGGAAGCCTTCTAACAGGCTTCCTCATAGTGGCCTTCTCCTGCACTCCCCCCAGCTTGTCTGGTGAAAGGGGTGGGGGGAGGCGCGACAATCACCCCTTCGCCACCATTCGGCGGCGAAGGGGACTTCTGCAAGAATAACATTGCTCCCAACCTACAGCCCTAGTATCTGATTGGATGGTGGGGCTTTCACTCTATTGTCTACCAGGTCTTATATAAAAAGGAAGCAGGCAGCATCTGTTCAATGGGATGGTTGCTCAGTGTGTGAGGACTCTGTACCCCAGACTTGCCTCTAGCCTTGACCTCAACCCTGCTTGCATGGCTACCAGGGTTCAGACCTGGTTGTTGTTTCTCACTGACTCTTGATACTGATTTCTTTGTCTTTTGTTCCTGAAGTCAGACCCCCTCAGCTACTCACTTATAAGCTCCTGGCTTCTGATTTGACTTCGCCTTGACCTCTGACTTCAGCCCTAGAAAATATGACCTAAGTGCCAATATTCAAAAACAAAATAATGAGAACACACTTTTTGATGAAAGAATAAGATAGATAAGTGACATACTGGAATTAAAATGCTTCAGAGAGCAGAGACACAGGCAGTGATGTACAAGCCACTTACTTCAGAGTGGTTCCAACGTCAGATCTGGCAGAAATAGATTTAGGAGACTGCAAAAATTTGGCTGGAGAGAAGGCAAATGGGTTTGAGATCAGGTAAAAAGAGAACACCTCTTACTAGCAGCAACAAGAGAAAAGTTGTTAGCAAAAGCAGGTGAAATCTTGAGCTCTAAGCTGGAGTTGGTAGTTGAAAACCAAGAAGCTAGTTTAAAGCAGCAGATAACATTCATAACATTGTTGAATCGAACAGGAATCCAGCTGATCCAATCCTCATTCTACCTGCCCTGAAAGAACCGACTTCATTTCCAGACCTATCACTGACTAGTCATTGGATGTTTTTACACACACATTTCTGCTGCATGTTTGCTGTTACATCCTGAACTTCCTGTGTGTCTAAATCCCTCACCCAGATCTTAAACATCTGGCTCTTTGAACTTCTGCATAGAACTTCTCCCAGAACTTTTGTGTGTAAAAGTTCTCCTGGTAAACTGCTTTGCTCCAGGCAGCTGTGGTAACTTTCCTTGGCAGTCTATCACGTCTACGGCTGCGGTTACTTTAGGCTGCCTCAGGGTAGTGTTTGTGTGAAAAATGCATCCAGGAACTGCCTCAGGGCAGTGTGGGTGAGAGAGAGTGAGAGAGGGTGAGGAATGCATCCAGAACTTACTTGTGGACTTGTAAACCCAGAAGATTGAAAGACCAGCACTTTAAGGTGTGTGTAAAAATGCACACTGTGTTGCCTGGGTCAGTCATACAAAATTAAGCTGTGTGTACCTCAACATTAGGGACAATATCTTAAATACCTTTACAAAAAGCTTTGTTTGTTCTCCTATTTCACCTTTCACAATATATCTTAGTGCTATGTATTTCTCTTGGCTGCTTGCATGGAGCCCTTTCTCATGTTTTGCACCATATGGAACAGCTTGCACACCAGGGGAAGCTAAACAGATTAGGGCTCTTCCGCTTAGAAAAGAAATGACTGAGAAGGAACGATAGAGGTTTATAAATCATGAATGGCGTAGAGAAGACAAAGTGGGAAGGGAACTGCTGCTTATGCTTTCTCCTTATATTAAAGCTAGGGAACCTCCAATGACATTAACAGGCAGTAGATTTAGAACAAAATAAAGGAAGTATTTTTTTCCCACATAGTGTACAGTTAAACCTGTGGAACTCATAGCCAGGGGGTAGAATGACGCAGCCAATAATATAACTTAGGTTTTGTTTTTTTTAAAGGATTAGATAAATCAATGGAGGATAAGTCCATACATGGCTACTAACCAGGAGGGTCAGAGGACACAGTTTCAGACTACTGGATGCTGGGAGTGAACAACAGGAATGGGTGGGTGACTCCATTTATACCTGGTTTCTGTTTCTTTCCGCCAAGGCATTCGATATTTATCATTGTCAGGGATGGGATTCTGGGCTAGATGGACAAATGGCAGGGCCCTGTGAATTCTGTGCTGCTGCAGTCATAGTCTTTTATGCAGACTTGTACATTTGGGCAAGTTGTCACAGAAATTGCCTCTGCCAAGACAGATTTACAGAATGACTGGAGAGTGTTATGAGTGAACCAATGAGGTGTTGGNGAGGACTCAGTAAGGCGCGTGGGTCAGCAGCAAATTTCCTTTGCTGCTGACTCTTCACCTAAGCCCGACGAACTGGCGCGCTTTCAACAGCGCCTCAGGAGCCCGCCCTTCCTAAAAGGGGCAGGGCTCCAGCTCCCATGCAGTGGCGTCTTGCCGCTGCATCCAGGGATGGTTGCCAGGCAACCGCAACATGTACGAGGAAGCCTTCTAACAGGCTTCCTCATAGCGGCCTTCTCCTGCACTCCCCCCAGCTTGTCTGGTGAAAGGGGTGGGGGGAGGCGCGACAATCACCCCTTCGCCACCATTCGGCGGCGAAGGGGACTTCTGCAAGAATAACATTGCTCCCAACCTACAGCCCTAGTATCTGATTGGATGGTGGGGCTTTCACTCTATTGTCTACCAGGTCTTATATAAAAAGGAAGCAGGCAGCATCTGTTCAATGGGATGGTTGCTCAGTGTGTGAGGACTCTGTACCCCAGCCTTGCCTCTAGCCTTGACCTCAACCCTGCTTGCATGGCTACCAGGGTTCAGACCTGGTTGTTGTTTCTCACTGACTCTTGATACTGATTTCTTTGTCTTTTGTTCCTGAAGTCAGACCCCCTCAGCTATTCACTTATAAGCTCCTGGCTTCTGATTTGACTTCGCCTTGACCTCTGACTTCAGCCCTAGAAAATATGACCTAAGTGCCAATATTCAAAAACAAAATAATGAGAACACACTTTTTGATGAAAGAATAAGATAGATAAGTGACATACTGGAATTAAAATGCTTCAGAGAGCAGAGACACAGGCAGTGATGTACAAGCCACTTACTTCAGAGTGGTTCCAACGTCAGATCTGGCAGAAATAGATTTAGGAGACTGCAAAAATTTGGCTGGAGAGAAGGCAAATGGGTTTGAGATCAGGTAAAAAGAGAACACCTCTTACTAGCAGCAACAAGAGAAAAGTTGTTAGCAAAAGCAGGTGAAATCTTGAGCTCTAAGCTGGAGTTGGTAGTTGAAACCCAAGAAGCTAGTTTAAAGCAGCAGATAACATTCATAACATTGTTGAATCGAACAGGAATCCAGCTGATCCAATCCTCATTCTACCTGCCCTGAAAGAACCGACTTCATTTCCAGACCTATCACTGACTAGTCATTGGATGTTTTTACACACACATTTCTCCTGCATGTTTGCTGTTACATCCTGAACTTCCTGTGTGTCTAAATCCCTCACCCAGATCTTAAACATCTGGCTCTTTGAACTTCTGCATAGAACTTCTCCCAGAACTTTTGTGTGTAAAAGTTCTCCTGGTAAACTGCTTTGCTCCAGGCAGCTGTGGTAACTTTCCTTGGCAGTCTATCACGTCTACGGCTGCGGTTACTTTAGGCTGCCTCAGGGTAGTGTTTGTGTGAAAAATGCATCCAGGAACTGCCTCAGGGCAGTGTGGGTGAGAGAGAGTGAGAGAGGGTGAGGAATGCATCCAGAACTTACTTGTGGACTTGTAAACCCAGAAGATTGAAAGACCAGCACTTTAAGGTGTGTGTAAAAATGCACACTGTGTTGCCTGGGTCAGTCATACAAAATTAAGCTGTGTGTACCTCAACATTAGGGACAATATCTTAAATACCTTTACAAAAAGCTTTGTTTGTTCTCCTATTTCACCTTTCACAATATATCTTAGTGCTATGTATTTCTCTTGGCTGCTTGCATGGAGCCCTTTCTCATGTTTTGCACCATATGGAACAGCTTGCACACCAGGGGAAGCTAAACAGATTAGGGCTCTTCCGCTTAGAAAAGAAATGACTGAGAAGGAACGATAGAGGTTTATAAATCATGAATGGCGTAGAGAAGACAAAGTGGGAAGGGAACTGCTGCTTATGCTTTCTCCTTATATTAAAGCTAGGGAACCTCCAATGACATTAACAGGCAGTAGATTTAGAACAAAATAAAGGAAGTATTTTTTTCCCACATAGTGTACAGTTAAACCTGTGGAACTCATAGCCAGGGGGTAGAATGACGCAGCCAATAATATAACTTAGGTTTTGTTTTTTTTAAAGTATTAGATAAATCAATGGAGGATAAGTCCATACATGGCTACTAACCAGGAGGGTCAGAGGACACAGTTTCAGACTACTGGATGCTGGGAGTGAACAACAGGAATGGGTGGGTGACTCCATTTATACCTGGTTTCTGTTTCTTTCCGCCAAGGCATTCGATATTTATCATTGTCAGGGATGGGATTCTGGGCTAGATGGACAAATGGCAGGGCCCTGTGAATTCTGTGCTGCTGCAGTCATAGTCTTTTATGCAGACTTGTACATTTGGGCAAGTTGTCACAGAAATTGCCTCTGCCAAGACAGATTTACAGAATGACTGGAGAGTGTTATGAGTGAACCAATGAGGTGTTGGCACTGTGGGCTAACCAATGGGTAGAGCTGCAACTGGGCACCTGAAGATCCAGGCACCCCCAACAAACCTGGGGTGCCCAAATCAAACCGGCCCCACTCAGATACAATTGATGCCCAAATGGAACCCAATGGGCTGCTCGAACACACCAGTTAGCCTTTGAAAATGACACGCCCCAGCCGGGACTACAACGGTCCCAGCTGGGGGTTGCAAGTTTCAAAGGCCACTCCCCACCCCCACCCAGTGCATCTCACCTTTGATAGAAGATGAAGGGCCAAGAAGCCACACTTGAAATTGACAAGCACCAGCCAGCCTTTGAAAGTGAGCTCTCAGGCGCTGTGGGAGGAAGCACTGTCGTCTTCAAAAGTGACAGTCCCCCCATGGGACGACTGCAGAGCCAGACTCCACAGTGCTCTTGGCTGGCACTTGTCAGTTTCAAAAGTGACTACCCAGCCACAGCACCTATCAGAATTCTTGGGGGGGGGGG
>QEPC01000407.1:808430-827151 GCA_003113815.1 Sphenodon punctatus
CGGGGCGGGGGGAGAAGACTCAGGTCCACCTTTGAAACTGTCAAGCTGCAGCTGAAGCGCTGCAGAACCGGGCTCCGCAGCACTTCCAACTGGGGCTCGTCAGTTTCACTGGGTAATGCTCGCCTTTTCAGGCATTGGGCACCCAGCTGGTCCTCAGGTAGCCCATCAGGTGTCCAATGGGGTGCCCAAAAATGCAGGCATTACTCACGGGTACTGATTTTAGTATCCAATGCAGCTCTACCAATGGGGTATTCTGGGGCTATGGAGCTCTGTGCTACAGCTGTTGAGGAGCAGCACACAACCACTCAGGAGACAGAAACACACACACACCATGCTAATAGAGCCTTGTGGTATTTTGTGAAGGTTTTTTCACACATGACAAACTCAAGATGGATAAAATGGCATGCTTGGAATTCATTTACATTCAAAATTTGTATAATCTAAGATTGTGTTAATTTTCCTAATTGATTCTGCTTGTGGAAGCTGGGTTTTCTACTTACAGAATTTGGATTTCCCCAATTGCAAAATTTGGGGGTGGAATTGTGGAATATGTTGGGCCTTGCGTACAGGTCCTTGCTTCACACTCTGATCTTGTCTCTGACTGGCTCCTTTGGATTGGGTGACTGGTAATATGGACACCCAGGGGTTGATTCCCCAGACCAGACTCTACCATCAGCCCCTCAGAATTACTGTCTCAAGGCTGGAATCCGGACACAAGTATCCTTGAAGCAGGGATGAATAGTGTTTTTTATCCACCTTGCCAAACCCGATTTGAAGCAAGTAAAATTAACAACTATGGTATATGCTAGGGCTGTGCATTCAAGTTTCAGCAAAATACGAATCAGTGCAAAAAAGATTTTTCCAGGTTCCATATTCAAATTATGAATACTAGGTCTGTGTATTCGGGTTTCAAGTGAACCCAACATTTCTCAAAAAGCATACTATCCAATATCTTGAATTGGGCCCCCAAAACTGCAGCGCACAGCTAGCTTGGAGCTGTTGACTCAGCTTTGCCGCCTGCTTGGGGAACCTGTAGTGAGCCCTCCCCACCTGCAGGGGCTGCTGCTGTCTAAGAACTGGAGTCTCCAGCACTGCAGCCAGGCCCAGTCAAGCCAGGGAGAAATAGGGAGTCCTTGGCACCTTCGCTCCAACCTCCTCAAGTCAGCAACCCCTCCCATAAGCCAGTGACCTCCCTGGGCAAGCCTGCTCATTCCAACCAAGGGATCCTACTTTCCACAAGCCAGTGACTCCCCTCTGATCCAGAAATACCCCCCCAAGTCAGAGCTATGCCTTATTCCCCAGAGACCCCCCTCCCATAGCTAGCCCCATGTCCTATTCCCACTCCTCAAACCAGCAACCTCCTCTGAATCTAGTCCCATGACCCATTATCCCCCAAGCCAGTGACCACTCCAACAAGCCAGCAACTCCCCACTCAAGCCAGCCCCATGTTCCATTCTTCCCTGTCCCAAGCCAGCCACATGTCCTCATTCTCCCTCAAACCAGCGATCCCCCTGAGTTAGACCTATGCCCCATTCCACCACCCTCCCCAAGCTAACAACCTCCTCACCAAGCTAGCCATATTCTACACCCTCCACATTGTTCCCAGTATTCCCCTTTTAAAATTGGTAGCAGACTTAGCAGCAATTTTTACTTCATTTTCCTTTACTTATAGGCCTGTCAAACTGGCAGAACCTCACTGCACTTCTCCACCAAAATAATCCATACACAGAGATGTGTGTTCATTGTGTTTTCCACATCAGCAATGATGAAAAAAATGCAGTAAACACAGGCAAATATACAAATACAAATAAATGCAAAAAATACAATTACAAATGCAGACAAATAAAAATAGGTAATCTCATCCACGCAGTCTTAGTATATGCTCTGGTTTCAGGTTTAGATAGATTTTTAAATCTGGCACATTGGACCTCTCAGCCATCCTTCTACTTAAAGTTAATGCACTTACCCACTGCACCACCCAGTCAATTGATGATATAGTCCATTGGTCTGAGACAGTATGGCAGTTCTTATACTCTTAACTTATCACATTTCATCTGTGGCATTAAACTGCGTTTTCCATTTACAGGGCTCTCTTTTGAAATAGTAAAATACTTTCATTTTTTGCCAGTGTTTCTCACTACACATAGTAAGCATCTTGAACGTTGATATCTTCAGGAATGTTATGTCTCTATTGTACTTTTAATCCTCTTGGCTAAATCACTGGTGTCCATTACACACAGGGAGAGGTCCTGAGGTTGGCCCTTCCTGTGATCCTTTCTTTTTAATCTCATTCTTAGCAAACAAGCTGCTGCTAAGAGCGAATTCTTGAGCAATTTCCTATCAAACAAGCAGTCTGATAGCCAATTTAATGACTCCATTCTTTAGCCAATAATCTCTAGCATGAAACTGTATGGCAGATGCTTTCGAAAAAGCTAAACTATGTCATCAATTGACTTGGTGGTGCAGTGGTCTAGTACATTAACCTTAAGTAGCAGGATGGCTGAGCGATCTGAGGTGCCAGACTTAAAATTTGGTCTAAAGCTGAACTGAATAGCTGCAACAAATGCTGTATTTGTTGATTTTACCTGCTCTGAATTGAGTCTGAAACAGCAGATAAAAACACTCTTTATTACTTCTTGGTTAGGATATTCATTTCAGGTTTCTGGGTTGGTTTTTCTGGATTTTCTTCTCATTTCAGATGTTTGGTTGAATAACTGATTAATTATTATTAATTATTATTATTATAAGCATTTATATAGCGTAAGTGATGTACCTGGTGCTTTATTGCCAAAAACCCAAGAAAAGATTGAGTATTTGAAAAGAAATATCCAAAAATATGAATTCACAAATGTCGTTTTGGGTGCAGATATGTATACAGACATTCAGGGCGCTTTCTCACATTACCTGGGAGGGTGGGAAACGTCCACAATTGCAATCATGGCTCTGTTCTTGCGGGAATTAGCGCACACGACAATGTGCTATTCTGCTTTTATCCCAAGAGAACACTCATGCATGACCGAGTCCGCAAATGTAGCTCTTACAAGAACAGATGTTCTTGAAGGATAAAAACAAAATAGCGCATTTTCATGTGTGTTAATTCCCACGAGAACAGAGCCACAATTGCAATCGCAGACATTCCCCACCCCCCAGGTAATGTGAGAAAGCACCCTCACACTGCTGTTAGAAAATTATAATAGTATTCGTGAGTTTGTTTCTTTTGTTTTGAGTTTTTAAAAAACCCACCAAACTGTTCATTACAACTCTGATTCTGACCTCCCCATCCGCTGGGGGTTCTCATGTCTAAATGGAGGTGCATAGGGTATATTTCAACAGATTAAGTAGTGTGGGGGAAATGTCACCAGCTCCTATTCCCAGCAGTAATTGTGGGGTTCTGGAGATCAATCCTCACTCTTGGTTCCAGTGCCCAGGAGGCAGGCAAAGTATAGTGCTGTCAAGCTCTTTTATTAGAGTACTGTACAGGAGTCAGATCCATGTCCAGATGAAACTGGCTAGGAATACAAACCTCTAATCACTGTACCATTCAGGTCACATGGCCTTAAACTTGGTTTTCCTGATTGGAATGTATAACAGATGGAATATTCAAATTAGAATGATTAACATGTTTTACAGTCAGGGAGTCTGAATGCATAGATTGCCATGAGGAGTTGTCCCACCCTGGGGTAACTCCCTGTAGGTGTGTAGTTGAAGATGGGGCCATTGAGTCTGATTAGGAGGAGTTTGGTGGCAAGACCTTAGGAGAGGCAATCAGTGGTGGCAACATCCAGCTAAGGTTGCCACCTTTTGCATTTTGACACTGAGTCCCCCATAGGCCCTGTGGAGGGGAGGGATTACCCTGGCTGGGGATGCTCCAGCTGTAGAAACAAACATTCCCATGGCCTCCCCCAGCCGGGGAGGGAGGGCAGGGGTGGGGAGTGATGTGCGGCTGCTCAGCCACATTCTTCAAGTCGCCCTACCCCCTGCCATGATGTACAGTTGTGACTGCCTACTACAGGCAGCCATGGCTCCGGATGTCAGTAGGAGCTGGGCCAGGAACACACATTCCTACCCGGCTCAACTGCTCTGCCCCGGCCAGGTAGGAGCCGGGCGAGGACTGTGGGCCCGGCTCATACCAAGTCCATACTTCCTGTCTGGCCGGGATAGAAACCGGACCCACATCTGGTGGGCTGCAAACAGACAGCCCACTGTGACACTGGCCCAACTGAGTCAAACTGGGCCAGTGTCACATATGTTTTTACCCATGGTCTGCCTAACATAAACATTTGTTCCCAGCAGGATTTTGTGAATGACACTCATTTGGAAAGTTAGACATTTGTAGATATGTTTAATTTCTAAGTTTCTTTAAACCAGACATACAACATATTAAATAATAAGCATATAAAGCATTGCTTCATTTGTAGAAATCTGCTTTTAGAGTTTCTAGATAGGGGATAAAGTTCCCCTTTGAGTTCATTCCCCATTAGGGAAAATTTCTTTAAAAACAACTTTCAGACATGTTCAAATCCCCACTCTTGATTTTTATCCTGTCTAATCCTGTGGATTGGGCTTGATGATTTTTGAGATCTCTCCCAGCCTTATAATTCTATAATGCCTAATACGTTTCCTTTTCTATGGCTGTTTCAGCTATAACGGAACAACTTCACTAAATTGGTTAAGCATGTCCTCCTTTGCATACTAAACTTTTCCTGACTGGCTGCTAAGCAATGCAGCTTTCATTCAGCTCTATAAAATTGTCCCCCGTGATTTTCTTGTGGCCAACATTTGACTAACTTGTCGGCAGTTCCTGTAGCTGATGTGTACTTTGTCCTCCTCTTTTGAATAAGTGTCTTGTGTTTGCAATTCTCCAGAGTCTGTTCTGAAATTAGCCAACTGTGGAGCACACATTTTTACATCCTTAAATGTGCTCACAGTATTTGCCACTGCTCCAAATACACTTTTGCCTATAAGATGCACAATTACTACATATTAATACCCAATTGCCCTGATGCCAAAGTGATTTTGTAGTGGTGACATTATGTACTCACAAAGTCTGAAGGAGGATCCAGTAGAAACCTTAGCAGATATTTCAAGGCATTTTTTCCCTCGAAGGTAGGAGGTTTTGCTTGCAACCTCCATATTTCAACTGTGGAACAATTTCTGTTATAAGAATTATTATTACTTTTTAAAGATCTCACGTCTTCATTGTTTGCAGAAGGCCTTTGACATTCATGAGAAAAATGCCTTGTGCATTTTAATACATGGATGACCACATGCTACTTTTTCAATGGGATCCTTGCATCATTCTGAACACAGGGTAAATGCAGGACAGGATAGAATTATGGATTGCATCAGCAACTTTAACTCTAGCATTTCCTAAGTTTGGAGTGTTTGACTTTGCATGATACCTGATTTTCTTTTAGCACAGTTTGTGTGCATAGTAAGAGTTATACATTAAGAAAACCCATTAAGAGCTTGTTCGCATGAATTATTTTTAGGAGAGACTCCCACAAGATCATCCCTATTCATAAAAAATCATCCATTCATGGATCTCCTCCTTTCCACATGAAGTAGAAGTTGACTGCTACGAATACAGCATCACGTCTTGGAGACACCCATTCCAGGCTCAGAGTGGGATTGCTGGGGCTATGGGTGGGACATGCACTCTACATTAGCATATAATATTAGAACAATGGCTTTTTAATTGTGCTAATCCCAGCATCAAGCCTGTAACATGGAGAAAGCACAGTGAAGAGCAACAGAGTTGGTCAAGGGATTGGAATGTCTTCCCTTCAAGGAGACACTAAAATGATTAGGGCTCTTCAGCTTTAAAAAGAGATGACTAAGGAAAAAGGGACATGTGAGAGGTTTATAACATCATGAATGGCTTGCATAAAATGAATAGGGAACTACGCTTTCCCATTTCTTATAGTATCAGAACAAGAGGACAGACACCCAATGAAATCATTAGGCAATAGGTTTAAAGTGAACAAAGGGAAATACTTTTCACAGAATGCACAATTAACCTGTGGGACTCATTAACTTGGGAAGTGTGTAAAAAAAAAAAAAATCTATTGCATTACGTACTCACCTGTATTATTATACTGCAATTTAAGGGGTAAAGGGATTATAGGCCTCATCCAGGATGATGCACTATGTGTCTTTGTGGTCTGACGCATGTCAGAACTGCGTCAGTTTAAGCAGACACACTGAGTTAGAGGCCTGCTCAGTTTGGAAATTCCAAGTCTGGGCCCAATGCAGCAAGACTTTTCTGAGCAGACACTCAATGTGACTGGGTGACTCTGCCCCCCATGGAATGTTATCTTCCATAAGGAGTGGACCTATGCTAGGGAAGGAGAGAAGCTAAGGTATTTTCCTGCCCCTTTCACAACATAGGCATGCTCCCAACAGAGCACCATGATGTCACAGTGCTTTGCAGTGGGCAGGTCTTCTTCCCACAGCTAGAGAGCCGACCCCATGGCCAAAGGCCTTGGGGAAGACCATACGGCCGACCCAGAGGAACCAGTCTTGTCTCCTCAGCCTCGGGTTGAGTCACAGGCCTCTACAATGAGTCTCCAAAGGGTCTTCAAGCACACCAACCTGCAATCCCTTCTCAAGAACGGTTCTTGTAGGTATTCCTTTGCAGACAGACCTACAGTTCCTAAGGACACCCTAGCCAGATGGCGCAAGAAGGGTTGCTACCCTCCCCAAGGAAGAACACTGGACAGTGCTAATTTCCATAATTTTGTGTTTATGTAATATATGCAGATTTAAGATAGTCTGTTACCTAATATTAAGAATGAGCTAAGAAAACCAAAGTTGGAGGTAGAGGATGGGTTCATGGTGTGCGAGTTTATGGTAAGTAAAAGAGGCTGGATTTTGCCTGGCAGGAAGCATCTGTCCCCCATCTCCCGCTTTCTCACCCTAACCTCCTCCTTTGATCTCCGCCTCTGGACCGATTCCCCCATGCACACTGATGGCCACTCCCTCAACCTCATCTTCTCCAGAAACTGCTCTGTTGCTGATCTCACCTTCAATTCTTGTCATAAATCTGACCAATTCCTCGCCTCCTTCAACCTCTCCCACCAACCCCACTTGTCTTCCCCCACTCCGCGCCCTTTCCATAATTTGCAGGCCATTACCCCTCTTGACTTCGCCTCCTCCCTCTCCCCCCTCCTTCCTTCAGTCTTCTCCTCTTCCCCAAACTCTGCCATCTCTTCTCTAAACACCTCTCTCACCTCAACCCTTGATTCTCTTGCTCCCCTCTCCTCCTGCCCCATCCGACCCCAAAACCCCCATCCTTGGCTCACCGCTAACATCCTCTACCTCCGCTCTTGCGCCCGGGCTGCCGAACACCTCTGGTGCAAATCCCACTCCCATCCTGACTTCCTCCACTATAAATTCTCCCTCTCCTCTGCTATCTCCATGGCTAGGCAACACTACTATGCCTCCAGGATCGAATCCTACTCTCGTGACCCTCGCCACCTTTTCTCTACCTGCGACTCCCTACTCAAGCCCCCCTGTCCACCTCCACCCTATCTGCTCAGGATCTTGCATCATTCTTCACCTCGAAGATCAACAAGATCCACCAGGACATTGCCTCCCACCCATCTCCTCTTCCCATTCCCTTACCACCCCTCCCTGTCTCTCCTCACCTCCTTCCCCCTGGCCTCCCTTGAGGAAGTCTCCACTCTGCTCTCTTCCTCAAGCCCCTCAACCTGACCTCTTGACCCAATCCCCTCCCCCCCTCCTGACCTCTATTGCTTTCACTGTTGCCCCCCTCCCCTGTTACATGTCATAAATCTCTCCCTCTCCACTGGCTCCTTCCCCTCCGCCTTCAAGCATGCCACTGTTTCTCCCATCCTCAAAAAGCCCACCCTGAACCCATCCGACCCCTCTAGTTACGGGCCGGTCTCCTCCCCTTCCCTTTGCCTCTAAGCTTCTGGAAAAGTATTGTCTACTCCTGCTGCCTGGACCTCCTCTCTGCCAACTCCTCCCTGGACCTTCTCCAATCTGGCTTCCGCCCCCTTCACTCCACTGAAATTGCCCTTGTCAAGATCACCAATGATCTACTTGTTGCTAAATCTAAGCACTTCTACTCCATTCTTGTGCTCCTTAACCTCTCTGCTGCCTTCGACACTGTCAGCCACTCACTCCTACTGAACTCGCTTTGCTCCTTGGGCTTCTGCGGCTCTGTCCTTGAATGGTTCTCCTCCTATCTCTTTGACCGCTCCTTTAATGTGTCTTTCCAATTCCAGCTCCTCCCGCCCCCTTTCAGTTGGGGTTCCCCAAAGCTCTGTCCTGGGCCCTCTACTCTTCTTTATCTACACCCTTTCCCTTGGCAAACTCATTGNTCCTGGGCCCTCTCCTCTTCTCTATCTACACCCTTTCCCTTGGCAAACTCATTGCCTCCCACGGCTTCCAATATCATCTCTACGCCAACGACACTCAGCTCTCTCTCTCTACCCCCTCTCTCTCCCCTTCGGTCCACTCACGCCTCGTCAACTATCTCGCTGACATCTCCACCTGGATGTCCCAATGCCAACTCAAGCTCAACATGGCAAAGACTGAACTCCTTATTTTTTTTCCCTCCTCTTCCTCTCCCGCTTCCCTGTCCATCTGCATCAGTGGAGTCACCATCCATCCTGTTCCCCAAGCCCGTAGCTTGGACTTCATCTTTGACACTCATCTTTCCTTTAAGCCTTACATTGATGCTGTTGCCAAGTCCTGTCACTTTGCCCTCCATAACATCACTCGTATCCATCCCTTTCTCTCGATCTCCTCTGCCCAAACCCTTGCTCATGCCATGGTCATTTCTCACCTCGACTACTGCAACCTTCTCCTCGCTGGCCTCCCTCACTCTCACCTGTCCCCCCTTATCGCCATCCAAAACTCCGCTGCCAAGGTCATCCACTCAGCCCATCGCTTTGACCACGTGCAGCCTCTCCTCTCCTCTCACCACTGGCTCCCCCTTCCTGAACGCATCCGGTTTAAACTCCTGGTATTCACCTTTAAAACACTTCACAGCCAAACTCCCCACTACCTCTCAGCCCTAATCTCCTTACGCACTCCTGCATGCGCCCTCCACTCCTCCTCTGTCCCCTCCCTCACTCTCATCTCCCATGCTCCCAACCGCCTTGGTCCCTTCTCCCTCGCTGCCCCCCATGTCTGGAACTTCCTCCCTACCCACATCTGCCTCCTCCCTCCACACCTTCAAATCCCTTCTCAAGACCCACTTCTTCCGTGCCACCTTTCCCAATGCCTGCTAGTTGCTTTCTGCCATTTATTTACGGTTTGCCCTCCTCTGCAGACTCCTACCTAACTGTAACCAAGCTAAGCTCGTGCACCTGAGACTTTTCAGCCGCTTGCATGTTTGTTTGCTTCTCCCTTGTCTTCTCTCCTTGTCACCCCCTCCTTGTCTTTTTAGATTGTAAGCCATAGGCAGGGATCACATCTTTATCTTTGTTCTGTAAAGCAACAGGTACACGGCTGGTGCTATACATATGTTTATAATAATAATTTCCTACAATCCACACTGCCTTAATCCTCCCTACCCTGCCAGAGCTAGGAGCCAGGACTTCAATGGTAGGTTAGAAACCTGGACCTGGCCACAGGAGACCTCATCCCACCCTTGGATGTCCAAGGCCCTGGGTAGTGATGCTGGCTCTGAGCTTTGATTTCTTGACACCCCAACCAGGACAATGGATAAATACCCCCAATTCCTGGACAATTGAGATGAAAACCAGACAGGTGCGAACCCTACACAAGAGAACTGCGATCTCAGTGAAACATGCATTTTCCCTAGGAAAACAGTCAGAGAGGATATTTTAAAATGGTAAAGCAAGGTCACATCCCACTAACTTGGGGAATTATAGAAAGAATGTTTTGTGTGTGTATATAGGCCTTTGTCCAGAGGGGAGGGAAAAAAACAAAAACATACTCAGCCTTAGAAAACTGTGATCCGAGTGAAACAAAAACTCCATGTAAATTTGGAGATACTTCAAACAGCCTAAATGTAAAATAAAAATATGACGACTTCCAGGCTGTTTTTACATGGAGGCTTGTTTTTCACGTATTTCTAAATTCCCAGAGAAACAAACTCATGCTGGGGGGCTTAGACGTTCCTCCCCACTATCAGAAGTGAGCCAGGCGTCATTGCAAACAGTGAGCGCCATGAACTAGTGCAGGTTTGGACATGAGTTGTAAGACTCCATATGAGGCGTTTACAACTCTGCATCTCCAAGCCTGCGCTAGTTCACGGTGCCCATTGTTAGCAATGGCACCTGGCTCACTTATAGTTGCGGGAGGAACATCTAAACCCCGCAGCACAAGTTTGTTCCTCCAGGAATTTAGAAATACACGAAAGACAAGCCTTGTGTAAAAACAGCCCCAGAGTAACTACCAAAGGTAGTTAATGTATTAGCCCAATGTTTGTTAGCATCACACAGGGACTAGGAAGAGGGAGAGGAGTTTCTTCTGGATTTTTCTAGCTGAATCAAAGAGATTAAAGTAAAATTCAATGTTTGTCTCTGAAAAACTAGCTGAAAAACAACCTCTCCTAAACTGTTCTTGACCTTTCTGACCACATCAAATAAACTTGGCCAACCAATAATGTAAGAGAGAGACCATGTGACTTGCATTGCATGGTGTATGCCAATCATACCAGGTTTAATTTCCATTAAACCTGTACACCAAGCAACCTGAAAAGATTGGTGGATAGCAAAATAAGGTAAAAATACAGTTTGTAGGCACAAACAAAAATTGAGCTAGTTGCTGCTGATGGATAGATGCAGTTCAGACTCAAACTAAGACAGATTTGGAATACTTTGGGCGGTGAGGTCAGTGTGTAGAGGTGGTTCCTAGGCAAGTAACTGTTGAAACAGACATTTTCTTTGTGTTCAGCGTGTGATTCATAGCCAAATAATTTCACCATGACTTGTAGAATTCTGCATTAATTCCTTCTCAGTTCTGTTAAAAGTTCTAAGAACAGTGTCCTTTTCTAATTGCTGTAAGAACTTAAGGGCTGCCATATTGGGTTGGAGAAATCCTCCATCTAGCCCAGTATCCTTCCTCAGACAAGTCTAGCTCCAGAATAAAGCAGATGGTGCAATCACACTGGACCTTGTGCATAGTGTCCATGAATAAACTTAAATGACAACTTGAGTATGAGAAGCATTGGCATAAAATACTGGCCCACAGAGCCTCACACAGGGGATGCCTGTATGAGAGGGCTCAACTTCCCTGGATCCAGCAATAGTGTCAGACAGTGGCCAGCTTCAGAACTTCCCAAAGAAGGATACAAATGTAAAAAATATATGGAATGGTCTAACCACTGTTGTTCATTCCCTGCTCCCAGCAGTCAGAAGTTTCATCCCCTAACCCACTTGACACAGTGACCCATGCCCTAAGGAGCAGGAGGCTTGATTTTTGTAAGTCCATCTTCTAAGGGCTGACTGCCAGTGGTGCTTATCCGTTGCTTGCAGCTTGTTCAGAATGGAGCAGTGCGGCAGCTTACTGGTTTCGGCAGCCATGATCATATTACGCTCACCCTGTGTTCTCTACATTGGTTGCCTGTAGAGCAATGGATTGAGTTTAAGATTGTGCTGATGGTCTTCAGGGCTCTGAATTGGATAGACCCTGACTGTATTCTAGACCTGCACCTAAAGCTTTGCACTAGCTAGTAAATGCCTAGGTATTTGCACTTACATGCTACCCACTGCTTGGGGATCCCACCATCGCATCCTAAGTTGGCTGGCGATTGGGTCTTTGTAGTGACAGGCCCCTTAGTGTGGAACTCCCTCCCTCCAGATGTCTGTCTTGGGCTCTTTTCACACAGGCACACCCCACCCCACCCCCGCAAGCGTGTGCTTGGGGAGGGCCGTCCGTAGTAACACCATGGGTCACCACCAGCGGTGCCCATAAGAACACGGCTAGTGGTAAGTGGGGGTGCATGCGTGCTCCCACACTCCACCCATTCCCGCCAATCACCCACGCATGGAGCAACAGGCTCCAATGTCGGTTGCTCCGTGCATGTAGGTGGGTGAAGATGGGTGTGTGCCCGTGGAAACGGACACACACCCATCTCCACGCGGTGCACACCCATCCTTCCACCCACCATGGCCCGTTTGAAAAGAGCCTTAGTTCTTCCTTCCTTACTTTTTAAAAGTGCCTAAAACATTCCCTTTATTCTCTAGGTGCTTTTAGGATCCACTGCTGGTTCCCCTTAATGTAGTCTGTCCTCCCGCTTTACCTTCCCCTTTTAAATTATTTTAAATTGTTTTTATATGTTTATGATTGTAAAGCGCTCTGAGTGCCATTTAAAGGCAGGGAAGTGCTATAGAATTATTATTAATTATTATTTTTATTTCACATCCAGCACAAACACCTTGTTTTCACCTTCAAGGATCTTCATGGCCTTGCTCCTCCCTATGTGTCTGCCCTCATTTCCCACTATGTTCTCACCTGGGAACTTCATTCCTCCTCCTCCTCCTCCACCTCCTCCTCCTCCACCACCACCCTTGCCTGCCCCAGCGTTTCCTGCACCTTAACGAGTCACCACCCCTTCTATGCTGCCCCCCCCATGCTTAGAACTCGCTCTCTGAGCACATATACTTTGCTCCCTGCCCTGCATCCTTCAGCACCCTTCTGAAAACCTTCCTTAATCTGGAAACCAACCCAAAAATGTGGGCAAGCACCCCTTTGAGAATTCAGGGACAGCAGAGGCAAATCCGATTCACTTCCAGGGATTGTGTAGGGTCCCACCAGCTGGTCCAGGCCTTGGGAAAGGCCTCCAAGAGCCAGATCACCCCTCCCACTACCACATTCCCATAGCTATGACCTCCCCAACCTTAGACAGTTCCACTGCCTCCCAGCGCCTCCCCATGAACCAGGTAAGCCGGGGCGGAGGGAGCCGGGGTGGCCGAGCGGAAATGGGTCCCTAGATGAGTACCATTAAAGTAACCTGTGGTCCCCACTCCATCACAAACAGGTCAAGCACTATAGATTTGACAGGAATACCCATTTTTGCAAGTACCTACTTTGACTCTAGTCTACAGTGATGAAAGGCAGATACAAGAAGAATTACTCATGAAAGGAATGAATGACCTAAGAGATCATATTTTAAATAAATGCCTTGTAGGGAATCAAGTTCCATTTGTTGTATCTGAATAGAGCCTAGCCCAGGAGTGAGGAACCTTTCCCTCTCACCACCCACTCTGAAAATTAGTACAGGCTCTGAGGGCCACCGAAGAGTTTGGGATGTGAGCACTTAAGGGATGTGCTCAAAATGAGAAACTGTGAGGAAGGGTCCAGATCAAAGATCTATGCCATCGATCCATTCCCTGTCCTTGAGCGTATACCCTCATGCCCAATCCATTTCTCTGAGCTCACTCTTTCAGCACTTAAGGGTAGGGACTGGATCCATGGGATAAATCCAGGAACTGGAAAGAGGCCAAATTTAAAAAAAAAGAAACCACACAGCCACAGGCCTGATTTTTGGCCTCCAGGTCAAAGGTTTCTTACCCCTGATTAACCTGCAAGTCCCTCTCTCAATCATTTTGAACATCAGTGCTCATTGAATACTCTGCATCTCGCTAGACTCCTGCTCGTGTGGGACAGTTATTGCAGAGGAAGTGTTGGCCGTATGGATTTACCCATTAAACCAAGTAGCACTATATTTGAAAGCTGAGATCATTAATCACTTGGATGGAAACCTTTCCAAATTTGTCATCTTGCCAATTCTGTTCAACAGGAGCCCTGGTCTGTGTCAGTGTTCCATAGTGACTATGAGGATATTAGAGCTGTCTGCTAAATGCTTGCAAGAAATTATTTAACAAACCCTTCTCTCCACAGACCTCTGTGTATGGGACAGCCTTCCTGAAGTCATCTGCAAGGTGTCATTTGCCTCTCCCTTAAAGATCCATTTCTTTCAGGCTGCTTCACAATATATGCCATAATTAAGGCAGGTGAGAGGAGCAGTCACCTGTGGGGCTACAAATCAGACCTGAGGCATTGGGTCTGGACTCTGGACCCCTGGCCAAGCCTGAAAGTCCCCAGCCTCCTGGGGTGGCACACTGCAATGCCCTTTTGGGTGGGGGGTACCAAGTTAAGTCACTGCAACAGCTCCACCACACTACCTACCTAAGCTTAGGTGCTGTGGCTGACTATCTCCACACTCACGTCACTGAGGTTACAAAGCCGGAACTTCTTGTCCCAGGGAGGAAACTTCCAAATTACACTACTGTTTGCAATAGGCACAGTTCCGATTCATTGAAGTCCACAGGACCTTTGCCAATTGACTTCAAGGTGATCATGATTTCGGTCATTGGGTGTGACTGAATGCAACACTCGCTACTAGTTTAGGCTTTAAACACACATTTAGTCATGTCTGTTTGTGCAAACGTGCATGCTTAACATGGTTTGGAATCTGAAAATTCATGGTCTGGACAGCATGCATTTGTGGCTAGCATCTACCCTGCTACCAGTTCTTGGTCATCCAGAGACCCATAAAGACCTAGATTTTCATGAAAGACCAGTTTAATTCCTGCATGTTTCCAAACGGTTTCTGGAAAGTTGGAGGGCACAGTGTGGGGGTGACCAGGTGGAAAAAATTACAACAAACAGGCAGAGGAAGGGACTGACTGTGTGGGAGCAGGGGAGGGGAGGGCGTTTTCATCATTGGATTCCCTTTGGAATTAAGCTTTACTCACACAGTTCCAACAATTTCTGTTCTGGGACTGCCAGTCTGGAGGAAGCTTCTCTCCCCCACAATTGGTTGTGTTACACCAAGGGATATCATCCAGGAAACAACTGGCAAGAGGAAACTAGGGGGGGAGGCTACAAACACACAGTGCAGCATAAATATCTGTCTATGCAGCTATGCACCAAGGATGATGTCATCAAATTCAACACATGTTGGATTTGCACATGATTACCTTTATGTTGGTAACACCCAATGAGTCTAGCGATTTATACAAACAATCCCCATTTGCTATTCCTCCTCCCTGCACCCATTTTAGATAGCAATTTTCAGCCATCCCTGTCTTGAACCTACACCCCCAGGGGTTCTGGAGCAGTGGCCAACTCTCTTGCATCACTGCCTCAGCCTGCCCCAAGCCCAGACATGTCCCAGAAGAGGCCTCCCTGTTTTGCCCTAGTCATGCCCCTCCTCCTATCAAACCTTCCTGACTGGCTGTCAGACCACATATAAGGCTTACTGGGAACATCAGGAAGCCAGCAGCCGGGTAGAAGAACACTTCCCTTCCTGCTCTCCCCTCAGTTTTTCTGCGCGCTGAGACTGGATGCTCGCCCATTCGGTCCTTTGCAATACTGTCTTTAGTTAAATTTTTCCTAAGGGTTGAAGGCCTGCCCAGAGGGGATGATTCTCTTTTGGGGAGGGCAAAAATGGAGGGGCTTCTCTCCCCATGGTCTAATAAACTTGTGGCCATTTTTGGGAGACTGGGATTCTCATTGGAATGTTTGAGACCTATGGAAATTAATTATGCTGCGAAGCAGGTGAAACAGAGGCTAAATGACCAACAAACCCAAATAGACGCGGACTTGATCCAGTCTCAGAGGGTAAATCCAGATTACAGGGGGCCGAGCAGCCCTTTATCTGACCTTAACTACCTGGTGAATTGGCCAAGCTTCCCAGTGAGGCGGGCCTTCACACGCCTTCGGTGTGGGGTCTTCCCATCGGCAGTATTGGAAGGACGCTACAGGGGAGTTCCATTTCAAGTACGGTTGTGCCAGTTCTGCTCTTTGGGGCAGATTGACACGGTGGAGCATATTTTGTTTTCCTGCCCTAGATTTGAGAGGATTAGGGCAAAGTTGTCCCTGGCTCTCGGGGAATTGCAGAGACTGCACCCTCTTGCACCCGACCTTAGTCTGTGTTTGGACGCTAAAGTTTCCGAACTAACCCATGCTGTGGCGGTTTTTGGTAATTTGGTTGCTCGGATAAGGCTGATGGAAGGGCATAGCGGGGGTTGAAGAAAATTGGCTTCTTTGCAACAAAGATGGGGGAAACTCTGGAGGGTACTGAAATTATCTGTGGCTGTAATATGGGATGTTTTGTTCCTTATTTAAATTTTAAAATTTTGTTTTTTGGTTGTTTTTTTAAATATGTTGGTGGTTAAATCAGGTTGTGTGAAATGAGTGAATTTACCACCCTTGCTGTATGGCTTTTTCTTACCGCCAATAACTTTTAAGTTGTGGCAATAAAGATTATTATTATTCCTGCTCTCAGACCTGCCCCCAGCTTTTGCTCTGTTCCTTGCTCTGCTTCCTGTTCCTTGATTCCCAAGTCTGCCCTTGCTCTTATCTCCAGGCCCTTGGTGTGGTCTTGTCTCCCCTGTCTTGTTTCCTCCTTTTTCTGTCCTGGTTCATTAGTCCCAGCCCTGATACCAATTCTGCACACCAAGCCCCACTTCTGCCCATGACCTGGATGTCCATACAACCTCCCAGTTATGTCCTTGTTGTACAAACCATCCCTTCTGGGTGTTTTGAAAGCACCTAGCAGTTCCTGAGTACTATCCTGTATAATCAGCTTTGAACTGAAAGTAAACTTGCATCCCAAAGTCTGGGTCTGGATCCAGGGTTCTTTGGACAGACTTTTCCAACTCAGTGCATTACAGAGAGGCAGTTTGTGGCTATAAAATTTCTATCCAGAACTGGATCTGGTCAGGGCCTTCTGCAGAGCACACCTCTGATCTGACACTTTGGTACAGGCCTGCCTCCAATTTGGATAAGCCCAGATCCCAGGCAGAGCAACCCAGATTCATCTGGTTTTCCATTAAAACCATAGGATATGGTATATTTCACCACAAATAAGCCTACCCTATACTGCGCGCGGGGTGCAAAACCCTTCTTACTGAGAGACTCAGTTTCTCATCTGTCACAAACACTTGGGATCTGAAACAGCTTCCCACGGCTTGGGGTTTCATTCCAAAGGTTTTGTGGGAGCTCTCTCTACTACAAGTTTCACGGAACAAAATGGCAATTCTCAAGATTAACTATTTAACACACCTATCAAGTACAAATGTATTCAGCATTTGCAAGCTGCAAACGAATACCTTGCCAGATGGCAATTTGTATGGTTTCCATGGTTACAATAATAAATAGCATGTTGATCTTCCCAGAGTAGTTCCTTTAAAAAAAGTAAAAAAAAGTGTCTCCCTTCTCTTTACACATTGCAAAGGATTACTAACTGTTCTCTTTTGCGCATCTATCAAACAAAACATTTCTAACCTGGAGTAGCCTTTCTAATTGTCTTGGCATTACAATTACTACCTAACTAGCTGATATTATGTGTCTCTAAAGCAAGGTGAATTAAAAAGAAAGTAGATTTCCCAATATTTTCAGCACCCAGAGGGATCAGCCCTGCCTTTTTGGTTAATAAGCTCCACCCCCTCACATACATGAGTGGACACTTACATAAAGAGAGAGAGAAGCTCTCCTACTGATCATTCCTCTTGGTTTCTTGTTATTCGGTCATCCTTTCCCGCCTCCCTCCGCTCATTGTCCTGTCCCGTGCTTTTCCTGGGACACAACCAGGAAAGAGGATATCTGAAGCTTGAAATTTGATCTTTTCATCTCTCTATCTCTCTCCTGAAAGAGGGGCTTTGGTCCCTGAAACAGGGACAGTGGGATTCAGCACCCAAAGAAGGACTGTTCCTCTTGAGTAGGGACCAACAGGAGATATGAGAGAGTCCTTCTCTATTCATGGCTAGTAACAGTAAAAATTGGTTACACACAGTAATCAGTAAACAACCAGATAACTGCCACATTATCCAGAATGGTGGATATTAACCATTTCAGCTCTAATAGCAATAAGTACCCCTCATATGCATCTGGAATGAGGGAGAGAATTTTAGCTAACTGGGCATTAATTAACCAGAAATCATCACTCTGTAATTTGGCCAGGATAGAAGACTTACCAGTACTCCAGAGAGTTATGTCCACAACACTTTTGTGTTAACTGCAAGGAGAAGCCAACTCAGGCTAAGTCTGCTTAGCACAGGCATAAGCATCATTGCTCCAGTGATGGTTATAGCTTGACACCTTTCTTTACAGACCAAAGTTAGCATCTCACCTAAAAGATAGCCCAACTCACCACTGTACTGGCTCTGTCAGGGCCTTTGCTCAGACATGAAATTAATTATTTATTATTATTATAAGCATCTGTATAGCACCAGCTGTGTACCTGGCGCTTTATAGAACAAGATAGACATGGTCCCTGCCTACGGCTTACAATCTAATAGACACGGAGGGGAAAGAAAGGAGAGGGGACATAGGGAGAGACAGACAAGGAATAAATAACATTCAAGTGGATGTGAAGTCTCAGGTACACGTGCTTGGCTTGGTTACAGTCTGGGAGGAGTCTGCAAGGAGGGCAGACAGTAAATATTACAGGGAAAGTTCTAACAAGCGTCAGGAAAGGTGGTGAGGAAGAGATGGGTTTTGAGGAGGAATTTGAAGGTGCGGAGGGAGGGGGCAAGGCGGATGTGGGCAGGGAGGGAGTTCCAGGCATGGGGGGCAGCAAGAGAGAAGGCGGTTAAGGGAGCAGGGGAGATGAGGGAGAACATGATTTGCAGACTATTAGCCCTTTAGATTTTTCTTCCTCCCTCTCCCCCCTCCTGTCTTCTCCTCCTCTTCCCCTGACACTGCCATCTCTTCTCTTAATTCCTCTCTCACCACGACCCTCAACTCTCTTGCCCCCCTATCCTCCTGC
>QEPC01000407.1:828865-872739 GCA_003113815.1 Sphenodon punctatus
GGTCTCTCTGATATCTCAGCCATGTTGAACTTGAGCTGACGTTGGGACATCCAGGCAAAGACTGAACTCCTTATCTTTCCTCCCTACCCTTCCACTCCCTCTTCCCTGTCCGTCCTTATTGATGGGATCACTATCCATCCTGTTCCCCAAACCCGTAGCTTGGGCTTTGATTCTCAACTTTCCTTTAAACCTTATATCGACTCTGTTGCCAAGTCCTGTCACTTTGCCCTCCATAACATTGCTCGGATTCACCCCTTTCTCTCTATCTCCTCTGCCAAAACCCTTGTTCACACCATGATCATCTCTCGCCTTGATTACTGCAGCCTCCTCCTTGCTGGCCTCTCCCACTCTCACCTGTCCCCCCTTATCTCCATCCAAAACTCCGCTGCTAGGGTCATTCACTCTGCCCGTTGCTTCAACCACATGCAGCCTCTCCTCTCCTCGCTTCACTGGCTCCCCCTTCCCAAACGCATCCTTCACAAATTCCTGGTATCCACCTACAAATCCCTTCACAACCTGTCTGCCCCTTACCTCTCAGCCCTAATCTCCTTACACACTACTGCATGCACTCTCCACTCCTCCTCTGTCATCTTGTCAGACATTATGACATTTTCAAATGCATGGTACAATACATGCTATGTAGTAGCTATCATGAATTCCTTACTGCATCTGTAACATTTTCTATTACAAAAATAAATGGAGCCCCATTCGTTTTCATAACGAAGGTTACAAAAACAGATGAATAAGCAAAAAAATTGTCATTTGTTTTCATCCAAGTGATTCATGAAGGCTTGAGTGTGTCAGGATCAACCACAAAGGATAAAATACCAAAATTAAATGATAATACTATTAGTAAGTGTATACCACATAGTTCATGCTACACACTACCCCAGGGACCCCCAGGGGTGCTATTATGTAGTAGCTACCTCTCACTACTATGTATGTCCCATCCGATACTCACAGCAAAGTGACCCACCATTTGGGAACCGCTGAATCATAGGTTACTGCATAATAGTAACTATGGGGATACTAGGTAGTATCCCTACCCTTCATGTCACATTTGAACCAATCCTAACTCGGAGATAGAAGAACGTGAGGTGGGTGCGTGGGAGGAAAGCCTTTTCTCTAAGTACTCACTGGACCTTACTCTGTTTAAATTTTGAGAACTGACATAGTACCATGACTATGAGCCAAAGCAGCATTAGTCCTAAATCAAATGATTTCATGACAACCTAAACTTAGAAAAATGACAGGCAAATTACTTGGAATAGAGACCTTCCCAGCAGAAGTCTCAGGAGTAGCTGGTATGCGGTGAGGCCTTGGTCTTCCTTTTGGAAGACTTCTTCTCTGATTGTGCTTAGCGCTAGCTCACAGGGCTTATCCTTAATCTTAAGAATAAAAAATAATAAAAAATTGTGCTACAAGAAATCTGCTCTCCTATGGCAGGTTAAAGTAATTGAACTGAGTTTAATGCTAGCATAATCAGCTATGTATTGTAAAGTCTGCTGGGTTGTTTTTTTTGGGGGGGGGTTAAGTGCAGCCCCAAGAAATTAACTAAATTGTTAAATTTCAAGTGTCTGAAGAAAGCCCCTCGAGAGCTTGGAATCACTGATCAACTCTGCTGCACATGAAATAGCTGGCGAATTGCTTATTAACTGAAGACATAACCATACACAAAGTTCTTTGTTAGAGATGCTACAGCAGATTGAATCTGTCCTTGATTAGCAAAGAACCACAGAACCACTCAAGACACATGGGAAAGTTATTAACACACACATGTTTAAGAAGAGACACTTCTGAGTACATTTAGGAGCCTGAGAACTGCTAATAGCATTAAGGGACCTAAAATAAGTAATAACCTAATAAGCCACAGAATAACCATTAAAATGTTATTATTAAAAAGACCGCTCTGCTTTTAGGCTGGCTCAGGAAAGGATCTTATTTTAATTGGGGGGCAGGGATCTTATAGATAATTTCTTCATCAGGGGCAACAGTTATGTGGCAGGGAACAAGAAATTGTATGCAAAGCTCTTGGGCCATAATCTATAGACTATTTTGTCACAGGTGCTCTTTGACAAGTATTTTTTTGGAGGGGGGGATTAACTCCATGCCCTTCAACAAGATAGGAAGTGTTCTGCAACATCCCGCTTCTCCCCAGACTAGGGGTTCCTAAATGTTGAAACTGGCCTCCTCACATGCCCCTGCAGCCAGTCCTACATCCACCATATACAGGGCTTCTCCCGGCAATGGTGGGTTCCTTAAAATCAAAACAGATAAACAAAGAGTCCATATATTATAAGGTTCAGTCCCACCTGGGTCGTAGAGTTTCCAGTGTTCAAACCTACTTTCCTTCAAGAAGCTTGGGAGTCAAGTAGCTCTTGGTTTCAGCTTGGGTTCAGCCCTTCTGGGCCTCAGCCCCTGGCAGCCTGGCTCCTAGGAGAGATGTGCTTCCCTCAGCTGCTCTCCTCAAACTGACTGCCCTCTCTGCCTGCATCAGGGCCTTTATATAGACCTACGCCCCAATCTGGCTTCAAAGGCCAGTACCCTTTTCTATACTTATTTCCTTAGGTAGTCATTTTATGGGCCTACTCAGGCTGCCATTTTGTGCCTTCCTCAGGTTAAACCGCGGTCTTGTGGCTGGAGTTTGCCACATACTTACTCCAGAGTAGTCCCATTGAAGTCCCCTAGGCTTCAATGGGACCACTCGAGAATAAGTGGTTTGGAGAACAAGGAAGACTTGGGGGAGAACTTATCAAGGGGGATGAAGATACAGCCAATCTTATTGTGTTGCAGTGCTCAAAATAATATCAAGAAAATGCATACAGAAAAATGGTACAACGGAAGCATCTTTATTCAAATACTTTGAAAGATGTAAAAATCTCAGATAAGTGGCTGTCCCAATAAAAAGGAGAAATGTCCCTAGTCACAGTTATACTGTATTCATAATTCGCTGCATGCACAAGAGGTATTTTTACTATTTTTATTTCTAAATGAAAAGGGGTGGGGGAGAATAAAATCCCATCACAACACAAATAAATGTTGAATGCATCATTTGAAATACAAGTCAATTGCATCATGCTCCCACGGCAGGGCTGCTTCTGACTGAATTTTGTCTTCCAGTATTCAAATAAAAGGAACACCACAACTTGGGTTCCATTTTCCTGCCTGAATTGCCTATAGTATTTTTCCATTTGCAATTTCTGGTTTAAAGTGACTGTCCTAAGAAATTATCTCTGTCCATCATTTGAAAATATTGCATCCCAGTTAAACAAAATTGGGAAGATCTGTCCCCATCATTCCATCCCATTCAAGTGGAAATCCTGATCCGCAGTGTTTTGATTAAGTGCCATCAGCTGCCTAATAAGATAGTAGTGCACAAACCCACAAGTAGGTACCTGCATGACATTCATAAATCTCCTTAGCCTACATTTGGTCTTTAATGAGAGGTAGTGTAGCCCAGTGAATAAGAACTTGGACCTAGGAGACCATGGTTCAAACCCTATGAACGCTCTGGGTGAACCTGGGCAAGTCACTATCTCTCAGCTTTACCTCCCCATCTCTAAGATGGGAATACTAATGACCTACCTCCCAGGGTGAGCTAGATAAGGATTGTAAAGCACTTTGAACACTGAAATCATTATATAAGTGATAGTGATAATGATAATGAAGAGGGGAGGATGGGGAGGTGTGTATTTTTGTGTTTTTGTTTTATGATTAATATTTTAAAATGTCAGAATTGTTTTATATTTTTATAATGTTGTTAGCCGCTCTGAGCCGCTGAGGCGGGGAGAGCGGGATATAAGCTTTGTTAAATAAATAATCACTTACTTATGTTCTTATCACACAACTCGGAAACCACAAATGGGAGTTCTCTTCTCTTGTTTGTGGCTTCCTTCCCATATTTCTGGTAGTGGAAACAGTGTTAAGCATTCATATTTTTTCCTCAGTTTCCTTTCTTCTGTTTTCCTCATACAAAATTCCCTGCTCAAACTCAATGGCCTTTTCTTTCCCAAGAGATTATTTTCCTCTGAGAGATGCGTTTAGAAGAAAGAAGTGGGTTCAAAACAGCAAAACTCGGGAACTCTGCTAAATCAGGTTTTTATGTAGCTCGATAAAAACAATTTTCAGTGGGACTCAGGGTTTGTAGCAGAATCTGAGCCTGACTGTCACAAGGGCTTGGCAATCAATATTTTGTTCTGCTAGTCTATTTAGTGGCTTCTGAGGGCAAAAATCATGTCTTTGGGGCCTAATCGTTATACAGCTTCCAAACAGCAGGAAGCCCACTGTAAAGCACAAACATTAACTTCACTCTATCATGGGATTGACTGATGGCCCTTTTCCCACTGAATATGCTCCAAGCATACAAAGCTATAAAGATCGTGATTTCATTTTCTTTCTTTCTTTTTTTTTTAAAAAAGTGTCACTTTGGCTGATCAAAATGCCCTCTAATAAGTTTTATTGACTTCATGACATAGGCAGGTATGGCATACATTAGACTTCTGTGCCACAAAATATGATGGTTACTGTTCTTCGCTCAAGGACGAAGCACGGGTATTGTGCAGCATCAACCATGGACAGAGGGACGGGGGTGGGGGTGGTGTAGTCATGATTTTTAGGGAGGGTTGGGCTGTTCAGAGGTATCTGGTGCAATCCATAATGGGGTTCAGGGTCCCCATCTGGTGTCTGATATGGCAGGGGACAGTTTGGGAGTGCTACCTGTATACCGTGCACCCACCTGTATGGCAGCTTCCCTGCATGCTCTAGCGGATCTGGTGTCAGGAGTGGTGTTGCGATCCCCGAAGAGGATAGTCTTGGGGGACTTCAACATCCACATCAATGCTGATCTTGGTGGTGCAGAGCGCACGTTCATGGCCACCATGGGCCTCTCCCAGAGCGTCAGCGACACGACACACCAGGGTGGACATACCTTAGACCTTGTGTTTTGCACTGGCCGTGAGGCGGAGACTCCGTGGGTGGGGGAGATATCAGCTGTGCCCTTGTCATGGACGGACCAGGACCATTACCTCCTGCAGGCCTCTCTCCTGGTGCACGTTTGCCCCTGGAGGGGCATGGACCCTATTTGAATGGTCAGATGGAACCGGATAGACAGATGGAACCGGAGTGGTTTCAGGAGGTTTTGGGGGATATACCCTCTGATCTGGACGGCTGTCCCATCGATGGCCTCATTGAGCTGTGGAACATCTTGCTGACTGAGGCCATTGATCGGATAGCTCCGAGGTGTCCGCTCCCCAGGCGGCAGCACCGCAGGCCTCCCTGGTTTTCAGAGGAGCTGTGGGTGCTGAAGCAGGAGGGAAGGCAGTTGGAGCGACGGTGGCGTCGTTCACATGCTGAAGCAGACATGTTGTGGCATAGAGCGAATTTATGAGCCTATGCCATTGCTATGCAAACAGCAAAGAAAGAGTTCTTTGCTGCTCTTATAGCATTCGCTAAATCCCGTCTAGTGGAGCTGTTCCGGGTGGTGTGATGGCTGGTCAGTCCAGCCTCCCTCCACCTTGGAGTGGAGTCATCTAGTGCCCGCTGTGACTTGCTTGTGGATTATTTTGCAGACAAAATCGCTCGGATTCACCATGGTTTTGACACCGCATTTTCTGCAGTAGGGCAATCGGAAGTTATGGAGGCCCTGCCTTGTCCTTGTTTGTGGGATCAGTTTAGGCTGATGACCCCTGCTGATGCAGAGGATGTTCTTGGGGCTATCAGGGCCACCTGTCGTGAACTAGACCCTTGCACGTCCTGGTTGGTTAAGGCCTGCCGGGAAATGATGGAGCCGTTGCTGGCGGGGTTGGTCAATGCCTCCCTTAGGGAGGGCAGGGTGCTGGGCTGCCTCAAGGAGGTGGTGGTACGACCCCTGCTCAGGAAACCATCGCTTGACGTTGACTCCCTTGCCAGCTATCGGCCAGTCTCTAACCTTCCCTTTTTAGGGAAGGTTATTGAGCGGGTGGTGGCCCGGCAGTTGCAGGAGCATCTGGATTGTGTTCGTTTTCTTGATCTCGCGCAGTCGGGGTTTTGCCCGGGATATGGCACCGAGACTGCGCTTGTGGTGTTGGTTGATGATCTTCGCCGAGAATTAGACCAGGGCTATTCGGCCCTGCTGATTCTATTAGCTCTGTCGGCGGAGTTTGATACAGTTGATCATGAGATGTTAGTGGCGCGCCTGCGGGATGGTGCAAGGGTGGGTGGTATGGTTCTTGACTGGTTCCGCTTCTTCCTGGCCAGAAGAACTCAGCGAGTGGTACTCGGTGATTATTTTTCATCACACCGAGACCTCTTGTGTGGAGTCCCGCAGGGTTCTCTTTTGTTCCCACTCCTGTTCAACATGTATATGCAGCCACTTGGCGAGGTGGTCAGGAAGTTTGGCATGCGGTGTCATCAATATGCTGATGATACCCAACTCTACCTCTCTTTTTCATCAGACCCAGGCCCAGCAGTCTCGGTGCTTAACAGGTGTCTTGAAGCTGTGGGGGACTGGATGAGGGCAAACCGACTGAAACTGAATCCTGACAAGACGGAGGTGATGTTGGTGGGTCATTGATCATTGGTGATGTTGGTGGATCATTGATGGGGTCTGTCCTCCACTGGTTCCCCAGGTATGGAGCCTGGGGGTGCTCCTTGACTCACAACTCCGCTTGGATGCTCAGGTGGAGGCTGTGGCAAGGAATGCCTTCCGCCAATTACATCTCGTGTGTTGGCTTCAGCCGTATGTTTCAGACTCTGACCTGGCCACCGTCATCCATGCCTTCATCACCTCTAGGTTTGACTACTGTAACGTGCTCTACGTGGGGCTACCTTTGGTGGTGGTATGGAGACTGCCGCTGGTGCAGAACGCTGTGGCCCATCTCCTGGTGGGATTGGGCTGCTGGGAACATAGTACACCATTCTTTGGTCTCTGCACTGGATGCCTGTAGTCTTCCGGGCCCAATTCAAAGTGTTGGTGCTTACCTATAAAGCCCTAAACAGCCTTGGCCCAACCTATTTGCGGGTCCGCCTCACACACACACACCCCGGGTTCTGGATCGGCCCCTGTGGTCATCGGGGGGTGCTCTCCTGGAGGTCCCCCGAGTCTACCAGGGGTCCACGATGGAGAGGGCCTTCTCAGTGGCCACCCCATGGCTGTGGAACTCCCTGCCGGTGGAGGCCCATTTAGCTCCGGATCTCCCCTCGTTTCGAAGCTGTTGCAAGATGTAGCTGTTTCGCCTGCCTTTCAGGGGAGGGGATTGGGTTAGGGTGGTGGGTGGTTGGGGATTTTTTATTCCTCCCATTGTTGTCTATTGTAAAAGTTGTTTTACTGTTGATGTGTTGTGCGCCGCCCAGAGCTGCCTGTGGCAGGATGGGTGGGTTACAAATGCTTGAAAGAATAGCAGAAAAAGTTCATGGAACTTTCTTTCTGAGTCTTGCTAAACTGTCAAAATCTATAAAGTTTTGTAAGCTGCTAAGTAACAGGGAGGACAAGTGCCAATGAACCAATCTGGAGTAGTGACTCAGGGGACCTGCTGTTAACCAATGATCACACTTTTCCACTAAAAATACCAATAGCTCCTATGAGATAAAGAAAAATGTAAACATTATTGCTTATCAAGATGATTACATCTCTAAACCCCTCAACTGTGAATATTTGTTGACCCCAATATCTCCTTTCTTCTTGGTTTTTGTTGTTTGCCTGGTTGGAATTTGGAGTAGTCACTCAGATTCTACAAATGTGTTGTCCATTGTGTCAGAGGTCTAAACTAGAATGCTTCTCTTTACTTAAATGTTAGGACTACTCCCTGCATACCCCAGAGCATTACAGCACCCCATATCACAGCTTTGCCTCAAGTTTTGTATGTGAGGGCATTTCTCTTTTTTGATGTCTGAACAGGTCGAATATGAAGTAACAATGTGGTCATCTGTGATAGAAGCACCCTAGATATTTTGTGTGGTACTGTTGCCACTGAAAATCTTGGTGATACAATGCGATAGATCTGGTCACATGTCACAAAAAAGATTACTATGGGTGTGTAACAGGGTGGCTATGCCCCAGGGTAAGTTCCCACAGGATCAGGCCAAAAGAGTCACAATCTTGGGGATCAGCTTTATCACAGTCTTTATTTACATCATATTCACAGGCTCTAGTCCTTAAGCAGTATCTCCAGCATACAACTCTCAACACTCCCACTAACACTGAGATGTTTCTCAGTCCTCCAGTCCTATCTGTCCCCAGCTCAGCTAGGTCACAGTCCTCTGGCTGGCTATTCACAGGTGCAGGATCTTCAGCTCAGCACTCCAATCAGTTTGCCCTTGCTTTTCCTCTTCAGCAAGTCCTGCCCCACTCTCCGTTACATGTCTGCCGTATTTTCACTTTGCCTGCTGGACTGACAAAGTCTTTGCCAGCCCAGCAAAGACGTTACTGAGCAAAGACCTTATCCAGTCTTTGCTCAGCCGGGCACTGGCACCCTCTGCTCTTAAAAGAACTGTGCCCTTCTACACCCCTCCCCCACCCTTGGGAGACAAACCTATCTCCGTTAGGTCTGGCTTATAGCATTCTCTATTAGCAGGATTAAGCATTTCCCATATTCATAGTTCATCCATACTTTTAGCCATACAGTTCACATCACAGTTAATCATATATAGTTTTTCAATCAGTATAACTGTCAGTCCTAATCTTCTGTGTGTACACCAGGGTCTAGTACTCCCAATATGACCTCCACATGACCCCTTTCAGCTGGCCCGTTCCACCGGGTGTTATTTACTGTTTAACCCCACATTTCTTTAGTTAAAGGACTCTAACCCCACAAAGTCTTACTACTCAGTCCAGATGCTTGATAGCAGATCCACAAAGCTTCCTTTTGTCTCTCTCAGTTTGTTAGGGGACTCTAACCTCACAGTCTTAACATATTTCCTTGGGGGACTCTAACTCCATACAATATAGGGGACTTTCATCCTGCATAATCATACACATATTCGCATTCCTCCTCCAGGGTTGGGAGGCCAGCCCACCCATGCCTTCTGGACCCTACTGGCCTTTCACTAGGTTATCATAATTTCTTTAGGGCACTTTAGCCCCATCTCTCTCCACCTTTCTACTGTCTAATTTCCCAGGGGGTTATGGCACCTTTTCTGCCTGTCCAGGTTGTCTAGTTCCTTTATTCTCTCTACTTCTGCAGTTACATCTCAGTATACTGCTTCTAGGCTTAGGTCCACCAGAGTCTCTTCATTCTCATTCTCACTGCCAATACTGTCCGAGCCCTATAATCCCACTAAACCCTCACATTCAATCAGCTCCTCCAGGCAAACACACTTTCCCCTTGGTTCCTCTTCTGCTCCTGTTCCCTCTTTTACACTATTGGGAGTGCTTGCCTGGGCCACAAGACATTGTGTCTCCCTCTGCTCCGACTCTAGCAAAGATGTAGAGTCCATTCTCTAGTTTAGTCTCTTCTGGGACTACACAGGCTTCCTTGCCTCCCAACTTTAGTGGGGACTTCATACTGTGTTGTTTAGCCAAGGGGGCTAAACAACTTCTAGTTTACCTGCCAGCTTGGTCACTGGCCTCACTGCCACAGCTTGGACTCCATGAAGTCCCATAGGCTAAGAGATTGTCTCCATCTCTGCCGCATTCCTCTGGAAGACATTTCATAGCTTTAAGGTGAAATCCTCCTGTCACCATGTCACTACTACTAATCCACATACTCTGATAGTTTGAGTGATCCTCCTGGCTCCAACTCTACTCAAGCCCTTGTCCGGGTGAGCTATGCCACACAGTAACTGTCGGTCTCTGTCTTGCTGACTGGGCATAATCCTCGCTTCACTGGACACTTCCCCTGCACAGGTTTGACCATTTATCACTCAGATTGCTTGCCAGCAATCAGTAGGGGTGTCCACATTCTCAACCACTTAATGTAATAGGATGGCAGTGCCCCAGGGGAGGCTCCTCCAGGGTCAGGTACAGAGTGAAGCCCTCTCTGGCTTCCTTCTTATATACAGCAGAGTGGGTGTGGCCAGTGCTCCAGGAGGCCAGCCCTTAAAGGGCTAGTGTCCTGCCTCACTCTCTGTTATGTCTCTGCAGTATTTTCACTTTGCCTGCTGTACCAGCTCTGCCAAGCCCTTACCCAGTCTTTGCTCATCCTGCTGCTGCAACCCTATGCTCTTAAAGGGGCAGCAGCCCTACAATGCTGCACCCTGCTACAGGGTGTTTTTAAATGAGATGCTCCCACACATGGCCACCCAGTAACCACTCATCTGAACACCCATTTGAAGGTGGAGCCGGGGTATGTATACTCCCAGGAACCATGAAGCACCCAATTATGGCCACTTACTGCTGAAATATCTGGAGCCAAAAAAGTGTGAGTCAACAGGTGCCCACCCATCCCCACTCCATATGAACTGGGTGGCCACCCATCCCAGCAGATAAGTCCCTGGCTGGCCAGTGACCACCTCCCCAGTCCCACCTACAGCCCTGCCTGGAGTTCTTAAAAGACGCCCATGTGAAATGCAACACTGCATTGGATCAAAGTACAACAAACCCCCCTCATGATGCACATGATGCACATGATGCTAATGCCTTGGAGGACAGCAGCTTGGACAGCTTCTTCCTTTGTGTCCCACTCGGTGTGTGACTCCATTGTTGCCCAGGATTGCCAGCAGCTGTGATGGCTCCCAGGCTCAAGGGCAAGAAGGGGCTACTGGCTGCTACGGCTTCATGTTTCCATTGTGTCCATGGTTGTGTGTCATGGCAGAGAGGGGGACGTGGGGTGGGGGTTGTTGCCAGGTGTGGGGAGGGGGAATCCCTGCCCATATGAGTTGTTTGCAGAACCGGTTGTGGTGACAGGAGTGCATGGAGGCTGCCTGCATGACCGTGGTGGCCACCCTGGGAGCCACCTGTTAGAGTCTCTCTTCAGCAACTCCCCCTGAGTCAGTGGCTACTATGCAGTTGTGCCACGCAGCAGTCATAGACACACACACCCCTTGCAAGTCGTGCTGTTTAGAAACACCCCATGTGGTAAACCTGAGACAAAGGTGTGGTGTTGCCTGTATAGTCTGGGAGTGGTAATCATGATATCTGCAATGCAATCATAGTAGAATCAAAAAGAGGAAGCTATATGTCTTTATGACAGGCTTTCTCCTTTACCTTGGTCTTTTGTATGTCCCTTCATCAGCCATAGGCCACAGGAACATGGGGAAATGCTGCGGAGCCTCTGAATCTAAGTGTGATTGTCCCTTCCCACAAAGAATGCCCATATCAAGCTCTGTGGTAGTTCCTTAGAGAACCTGGGACATTTGAAGGTGGGGGGGGGGGGGTGTCCTGTTGCTTGCCCACATCCTTGGGACCAAGCCCTTTGCAGCAAAGGTTAGTCTGTGCATATATAATTTGGAGGTCTCTCTTACAGTCTCTCCTACCTGGAATTCTGCTGTGTGCCTTTCCCTAGAGCTGTGAACACAAGTAATGGTCACAGCTAGGCAAGGAATAACCTCCCCTAATAAGCATATTTTTAGTGGTTAACCACAAGGAACCATCCTATGAGTAGGCTGGTGTAAACAGGGCAGCTGCTCCAGGCCTCGCACCACCTAGTGGCTACACCCTACTAGGTCACTCTCCTGCCAGATTGCTCCCACTCAATATAGTGGCATCATGAGGCTCCATCATAGGCACTCTGGAGTTGCAGAGGCACAGAAGTCACCGGGACAATGCGATGGGGTGTGTTGGCTCATGGGACGGGGGGCAGAGCCTACCTGAGAGGGGGTGGGGTGCACTGCTATGCTTGTTCTGCTTGAGTAGGTTCTGCCTCAGCAACCCAGGACTCCCCTCCCACCCCTACTCTGACAATTCTCTGCCACCTGGTGACTCCACCCTCCCTTCCACAGTGACTTTGAAGATGCCCCTGCCCCATCCAGTGAAACCCACACATGCACCAGGCCTCAAAAATTCTATGATCTGTTCTATTGCCCACATACACAGTAGTGGTGAAACTCGGTCCTTGGTTTTCCCCAGAAAACCCCAGGTTTCACAGTACTCTACTCAGTTTTCCCAGTTCCAAAGTTTTGAGGAATGCCCCCCAAAACTTTGGAACTCAGAAAATCCTTGGCTGAGTATAGGGAAGGATGCCGGAGGCCAGTGCTAGGCCCTTGCTCCCCCTTCCCTGGCCCCCACTCGCCAGGGAGAGAATAGGCCAGCAGGGGCAGGAAGGGGGCATGGGGGGCCTAGTGGGGTCTGAGGGATAGAGTACTCACCCTCTGGAGGGGCTCCAGCAACACGTGGCTTCCTCCAGACTGGGTACATTTGGGGGGAGGGAAGCTCAGCATGCTCAAAAGGGCTCAATGGTCCCTTCTGAGCATGCTCAGACCTTTCCAAGATGGTGCTGGCAGCATCAGCAGACTGCAGGTGCCATCTTGGAAAGGTCTGAGCATACTCAGAAGGGACCATTGAGCCCTTCTGAGCATGCTCAGCTCCCTCCCCCCCCCCCCCATCTACCCTATCCAGAGGAAGTTATGCGTCACTGGAGCCCCTCCAGAGGGTGAGTACTCTGGGCTATTTGGAGGTATCCTTAGCCCCTGCTAGGCCCCACCCTCTCTTCCCTGGACCATTCCCTCCCTTCCTCACCCCAGACTCCCTCTGGCCTCTTCCTTAGTCCCTGCCCTCAGAAACTACTTCCGAGTATTTGCCAAGGGCTCAGGCCAGTCCTCAGAATTCAGGCAAATACTCACGAGTAGTTTTTTAACTACTCAATTCAGCCCTAATACAGAGCTGCTGTTTATCTGTTGACTCAAAACTTTTTCTTTTGATGGAATTAAATGACAGAAGTTCAGTTTCCTGTGCAAGTACTTCAACCTGCTGGTGCCCCCTGCTCATTCTGTTCCTTGTCTCTGTATAGGGTTGCCACCTCTCACAGTTTTGACTCTGATACTCCCATTTTGGCCTATGGGAGTGTGAGGGTCAAAACTGTAAGAGACAGGGGCGTAGGTGCAATAGGTGCAGCTGCACTGGGGCCTACAAGCTTGAGGGCCCCACACACATGTAGGAACCCACATACTAGAGCGGCAGGCCCTCAGTCAGGGGCCCATTCCATCTTTTGCACCAGTCATGCCCATTCTCACCTAACTATGCCCCTGGTGAGAGACAGCAACCCTACTCTGCCACCTCCCTCTGGAAGCCCAGAGTTACTTGGAGTCAGGCCTGCAGCACAGATAGCAACCTGGGCGGGAGGCACCTGTGGAAGCTGGTTTCTCTCATATTCAGACTAAACAGCATGATATATTGCTGTCTGGAAGTAGCTTGTACTCCTTCAGGCCAGCAATAGGAAAACCAGGACCATTGTTTCAAGGTCTGTGGGCTGGAGTGCTATTCCACCAGCCCCAGAAAGGTACCACATAGCCTCCTTGGGGTTCTCTGATCTCATGAACCTTTGTAATCATCAGTCCAAAATAACAAAATAGAGAAACAAGCAAACAGAAAGGATAGTTCCATAATGACCCTGGACAGCAGGCTGATCTTCTGCTTGTAAGCAAGACAGGCAATGAAATTCACCCTTCCTCTTGGCAGCCTTAGCCTCTCTTAGCCAGGCATAAAGAGTCCATCGACACCTGCCATAAGCTCAGCTACAGAGGCACCTCAGTATAAACCCCCTGTGTGCCAAACCCTGGTACAAGAACCTTAACAGACAGCCTGGCCTCAAGCTTAACAAATACACACTTAGAAATCTTTGAGCAAGGCTCCTTTGGCTATTCTCTCACTAATAAGCAACCATCTTGACTAATTCGTCGAGGCAACAATTTGCATGAATGATAGGCACAGTTATTGTTCCCGCAAGGAAATGTACCAAAAATATGTTCTATTTTTTTTCTTTTTGTAAATTAAGCCTCTCTGATTTTTTTATAACCGCTGTGACAGAACATAAAGCGAGCTCCCGTTTGAGCGGAGATGTGTTTTTTCAAGTGAGCAAACTGAGATACCTATGTGGGAAGCACATCTTTTATTCAAGCCTGTGATGTTTAGCAGCACACCTGTCAGCTTGCCTTTAAAACACTCCAATTGTGCCAATTTCACTTGCAATCCTGAAAGTGGGCGGTTGTGACTCTCGCATTGTTCCGATCAGAACCTCGAGCAGTCATATCAGCATTAAGTAATGACACCCTCGAGCTGACAGGCTTCCAAAATCTTTTTCTCTTTTTTTCTTTTTTTGTCTCCCAACTGGTGCAAATTCATTCGGATTGTGGGGCTGGTAATCTAGCGCTGACTAGCAATTAATGCTAACATTTTAGTCTCATTTCATGCTGTCAAATACTCTTGACACTTTTTTTATGCACGAGATTGTCAGGTAGAAAGCCATGTGTCTCATTATATTCCGATTTGCCACCTCCCCTTCAGATCACTGTCGTGAGTGATGCAGGTGAAGTTTCTGCTTCTGTTAACTCTTTTATCTCACCGGCAACACAAATAGGAAACTATATCACTAATTCGATAGGAGCTGTACTGGTGGAGCGCTTTGAGGATGGGGCTGCTCATGTCTATTTGTTACTACAAGTAAGGGTGCTCTCAAACAGATCTGTAAAGAGAAATTTGGGGAGGCTTCATAGCTATGGGGCCTCTGCCTTCCATGCCCCTGCCATGAGTTTTGAAATCAGTTTCTGGAGATCATACTGGTACTTTATTTACATGTATGTTGCTTGCAATTATTATTTTGCTCATCCTAAATGAAGAAAGAAAATTCTTGCAGATTCTAGGGGGGCAGACGTTTGGTCCCCAGTATAATTGTGCCCCAATTCCCTCCCCGCCCCTTGTCAAACCCGTTCAACTTCTCACACATAAATCTGATCTGTAGCAAGGGCAAGGAGTGAAATACATATGGAATCCCATTGCTGGGGAGTCACCTGTCTTTCAGATTGTGTGGCACTTCCCTTCCCTCAGTCTGCCCCCAGCACCACCAGTTCCAGCCCCAATGGGGATAGATCAGAACTAGGGTGAAGGGTTCAGCTTTAATAGGTGCAGGAGCTGCAGCTGCACCATGGCCCAAGAACTGCATAGGCAAATGAGTGATTACCACCCACTGAAGACTTGCTAAGTGCTGCAGGAGGGCCCGTTCCAGCTCTTTGTGACCAGAAAATCCAACTGAAGGGGGTTGCAGTGGTGTAAAGTGAAGGCAGTTTCCTCTCTGTCTGTGGTATACAACTGGCATGAAAAGTGGGTGCTACTAGTTGGATTGTGGGGAGCACTATAGGTTATATATGAGACAATGCTATTCAACATCTTTATTCAGTACTTTCTCTACGAATGGCAGTTACCACTATGGAGGACTGTACAGTCATCTGTCTGGGACTGGGAGTGAATTGCTCGGGGATACAGCAGATCCCAATAATTAAAAGTTAGGTATGAGTGGAGCCCATAGTTGTGAAACTCGCTTACTACTCTCCTATTTTGGGCATCACAATGACACCCCTGCAGACTCCCTCCCAACACCATAGGGTTATCTTGAGGATATTGCACAGTGGCCTTTTGGGTTATGTCTGAATGGATCTATGGCAGATTTGTTAAATTACCCCATGACCAGAGATTTTGTTGTTTTTGTCCTGGAAATGTTTTGGAATCATAGTGATGTTTTATTTGACTGCTCTCTATATTGTAGTGTTAGGACACGGATCCACTCCATGAGTGAATATTGGGGCCTGGTACCCCAATATCCCAATGACCTCTTAAATTTAGGGGGAATTAGCCAAATTTATTCAAAGGGTCCACGTGTGTCCACTGGGATCAGTCTGAGAACGTAATGCACTGTCAGCTGGCTGGAATTTCCCTCCCACACCCCAACACAGAAAGGGGATACTCCAATACAAATAAGGGAGATTTATTGACAGAGGAATAAGTAAAATACATAAACAGTTCATCCACAGGCCAATTAGAATGATACAAATAAGTTTCTATACCCTCCCACCAAGCACAGTTGACATACACACACACTGTAATTTACAAGCAAAACCCTCTGGTCTGGTTACTCTGCTGTAAGTGGATGTGTGTGGGGGGGGGGGAATGAGCAATATTACCTCTTTAATCCTGTTGAAAAGGGACAGGTAACCTGTAGTTCCAGCAGCGTTCGGAGTGGGTGGGGGAGAAGCTTGGACAAACCAAGAAGATAATAGTCTGGGAGAGATCCTTGAGGCAAGCACGCACAGAGTAACCTGCTTGTGGTTGCGTTCAAGAATTGCCCAATTTGCTCATGGGGCAAGGGCAGCTTTAGGTTTCTGAGAGGCGAGGCAAGGGATCTCAAAAGCACTTTGTGTACAAAATGTGTCCCAGAGGCACTTAGGAATGGTAGGGCTTTAAAAAAGAAACCTTTGCATGATGTGTTGTGGGAAACAAAGCTTTGGAGGATTTCAATGGGGGGCATGGCAGGATGAAAAAGAGGGCAAAAGGGAGTTTCTATACACAGGGGAAGAAGGCTATTTTTAAATGGGTGTGGAGCGATCAGCCTAACGATCAATCTGTTGCTTGCTCAGAGCTTTGGGCAGCCTCAGAGGGCTCATCTCAAAAGAGGGAGGCCACCTGTTTTTGACTGCTCCATTGTTTACCCAGAAGCCTCCGTTGTTTCATTCTTATTCCTTCTGACCAGACCGTTTTTGCATGGGGTGGTTTCTTTCTTTTCCATTTTCCCTTTCTGTTCTGCTGCACCCTTTGACTTCTGTCTCGTAGGGTGTTGCCAAGGGGGGGGGGGAGTCTCTGGTTTGTGGGAGGGGGGAATGGTGTCATTCCTAACAATTCCCCCCATTGGGGACATGACTATTCTCATGGCCACTGCCCCACACATTCAATGTCTCCGGTGTCTCTTCTCGACACTGAGCTTTGCCATCTTTCATTTGATCAAGCATACAAGCCTTAACATGCAAAACATGAGTCCAATCTGGAAGATAATGATCAACACGATCGGATGGAGCATCAAATTGAACACACCCGTCGACTGAGAGCTCCAGTCAAGCAATGTCTCATACCAGGCATGTTGGCCTGTCGCCTTATATCTGTTGTAATTTTGGAAATGGCCTGATTATTATGTTGTATTACAAGGGAGGTGGTCTCCCCGGAAGCTTGCATTTTTTGTAATTCTTGTTTTAAGGAGGGGTGAGAAAGCAGGACCTTAAGAAGGGATAAACCCATATCTAAGGGGAATGGATTGATAAAGGGAGGGGGAAAGCCTCATATGTTGTACAGTCCAGACCGGAGTTACATATTTAAAATCACACCCAATAATCTTAACACTACAAAAAATCTATTAAACAGGGGAATCATAGGGTGGATATTCTTATCATTAATAATCACATAATCACTCTTAGTTCTAACACACACACATCCTTTTCCTAAATAAACTATTGCTGATTCGCTTTTGTTTCTAATATCAAATGTACCCACAAAATCATTACCAGGAACAGGGGGAAAACAAGAATTGTGCATCTCTAAATTTGTATCAAAACAAATAAAACCTAACCCTTCTCTATACCCACACCCCCTAGTATTTACAGTCTTAAACCCACCCTCCCAGGAAAAAGCTAATTGATTGGGGTTCCAGGAATACAAAACCTGATTCTGGCTAATTTGCCAGCCCAGTGGGACAACTGGGTATACCATCAGTGCTTCCACAGCTGTGGAGGTTATAATAAACAATTTTAGCTGGTCCTGTATGGAGTCATAACTCACATTGAACAATTTCCACCAATCTTGGAGTTCATTCTCTCCTTTCGTTAATTTGGCTCTGATCAAATTTACCAGTTCCATGGGGATATGTCCCATTTTAGCTTGCCAAATCATCCCCATGGTTACACTTTGGGCACAACTTTGGGTTTGGGCACAAGCCAATGCCAATGAGTTATTACTTTGTAGCAACTGCATTCCTGAAAGAAGGAATAGTTAATATCTTTCCAGGATCATATCCCATGTGGGCAGGATCTTACTAATGGCTATCTGCCCCTCAGCTAAGTGAGCAAATCATCCGGTAAGGGGAGCACTCATTTTCCCCATATCTTTGGTGGCATAGGATACCTTATTCATCAACACCTCAATATTAGCTGCGTTGACCAATGAGGCCCCCAGCCCTATTCCTAGTTCTGGTGGTCAAGCTTTGCCAAAGGAAACCCACTTGAACCACCCTACTTCTCCTACTCTAAGAAAAGGGGCACACTGGGGAACGACTTGTGAAATATTCATGCTGGCTAGATCAACCTGAATTTCCTTCAAGGACACTTGAGGATTCAATAATATCTTCACAAACTATCTTCTCGTTTGAGTACATGCGAGCCCATGACCGGGGCCGTTAATTTCTGAAGAGATTCTGCATGCTCAATCAAGGGATGAATCTCTACAGGGTTTTGGGTCCCATTTCCAAATTCCAATTTATAAACCCCTACCAATTTTTTATTTCCATGAAAGGAAATGTGGCCATAGTAACTGAACTTAATTACCGGCTTAAATTTATCACAATGTGTCCCTGCAAGGGGAATAACCCAGTCAGGTGGACCTGATTTGTACAATTAATTATTATTATTATTATTAGCATTTGTATAGTGCCAGCTGTTGTACCTGTTGCTTTATAGAACAATAAGATAGACGCAGTCCCTGCCTATGGCTTACAATCTAATAGACACAGAAGGGAAAGACAAGGAGAGGGGACATAGGGAGAGACAAGGGATAAATTACATTCAAGCGGATGCGAAGTCTCAGGTGCATATGCTTGGCTTGGTTGCGGTTAGGCAGGAGTCTGCGGGGAGGGCAGACAGCAAATATTGAAAGGAAAGTTCTAACAGGAGTCGGGAAAGGCAGTGAGGAAGAGGTGGGTTTTGAGGAGGGACTTGAAGGTGCGGAGGGAGGGGGCAAGGCGGATGTGGGCAGGGAGGGAGTCTCAGGCATGGGGGGCAGCAAGGGAGAAGGGACAAAGGCAGTTAGGGGAGCAGGGGAGATGAGGGAGAGCAAGGAAGGGGACAGAGGAGGAGCAGAGGGTGCATTCAGGAGTGTGTAAGGAGACTAGGGCTGAGAGGTAAGGTGGAGCCAGGTTGTGAAGGGATTTGTAAGTGAACACCAGGAGTTTGTGAAGGATGCATTGAGGAAGGAGGAGCAGTGAAGCGAGGAGAGGAGAGGCTGCACATGGTGGAAGCGATGGGCTGAGTGGATGACCCTAGCAGCGGAGATTTGGATGGGGATAAGAGGGGACAGGTGAGAGCAGGGGAGACCAGTAAGGAGGAGGTTGCAGTAGTCAAGGCGAGAGATGACCATGGCATGAACAAGGGTTTGGGCTGAGGAGACAGAGAGAAAGGGGCTTGAGAAGGGAATCAAAGGTGGAGAAGAGGCGGCGGGGGTCATGAGAGTAGGATTCAACCCGGGAGGCATAGTAGTGTTGCCTCGCCAGAGAGATAGCGGAAGAGGCTGGAGTCTTTTCTCTTTGGCTTCATGTCCATCAGAATGGTGTAATAGCAAAACTTGCTTCTTTCTCCGGAGCTGCAATATGTGCAATTGGCCATGCTGTCCCAGGCACATCCGGCTTCAGAGCTGACATGGAAGAGGTATGGAAATCAAAATGTTCTGGTATGATTTCGGCAGATGTATAAGTTTGGCATCCAGCACAGGAACTCTGCTCCAGGCTCTGCTGCCTGAGGCATGCAGCTCCATACCTTCACCGGAATCATGGGACCTTCCATGGGATCTCCTGCACTCACAAGCCCAATCATCCACCATGCCAACAGGGCTGCTTCCATTCTGGTTTCCTGAGAAAACACAAGGTTGCGGGGGGGGGCTCGCTCCAGTGCGAGGGTGGCTGGAGCGGGAGACTGGCCTTCTCTGCCCCCGGTGACTAGGGGGGGCGATGATAGAGAATCATCGCTCACGTATCCTATTAATGGATCGAATTCCCACAGCTCTCTCTGGACAGGGGTAGTGGGTGAACTCTTCCCATATAGCACAGAGTATCTGCACCCAGGAAGCCCGTGGATTCCAACCCGACCGGCCCTGAACTGAATCACATGGGGATCTTCCCTCATGTACACCTCCCATTTGGAGGAGCCATTCCTGTACAGTTTAATTACTATTTTTTCTATTACTCTCCCCATTGCTTGCCATCTGGCCACCCCTACCAGAGATTGATGTGGACCCCCAGACTAATTATAACAAAATCAAAATTGAAAGGTGTGATGGACAATGAGGGTCCCAACCCGTGCTGCCAACCTCAGGGCTGGACTAACTGAAAAGCCGTTTTGGGGTTGCACCATAGGATGGAATACTTGCCTCCTGCGCCCTCTTGCTCCTACTCTCATATTCATGCTGCTGCAGAGAGGGGAGGACTCCTTAGGAACCCCTACTATAGACATTACTGTTACTGTGGGTGAACCGGCAGGTTAGCAGGGCCCAGCAATTCACCTTCCTGAGTCTTATACCACAGATAATCAGGAGAATCTGACAGCTTGCCCTTCCACTCCTTGAGTTGGGAACTATGAAAGTATTTTCTCCAAGGCTGTCCTCTCTCTCCCTCCGGAATTTCCACTTGATACACAGCGAGACTAACTCTGTTAACAATTCGCCCTGATCCCTCTCACTTGTGGGTCAGAGAACGTTCTTTTACTGAAAATGTTTGATACATAACCAGCTGCCCAATTTCCCAAACAATGAGCTTCTTCACCCAGCCCAATCGCTTATCAACCTCAGACTGGGCTACCCCCAGACTGATGGCAGTTTGCTTGTGAATTTTGGCTATTTCTTCTACCAAGGTCCTAATCCACTCATCTGACACTGTTTTATTCTCCCAGGAACTGGGCAGTTCAGTTCCCAGCCACCAGGACTCAGGCATTCACATTTTTCTCCCTGTCATCACCTCAAAAGGAATATAGCCGTGAACAGCCTCCGACCCTCTCAAGGCCATCAAGATGATTGGGAGCCTTTCATTCCAATCTGTGCCAGTTGAACTGACTTGCTTTCTCGGAGCCTCCTCTAAAGTCCTGTTGGTTCGCTCTACTAGCCCAGAGGAGGCAGGGTGCCCTGCTATGTGAAATCTCTGCTTAATTCCCAAAGCCCAGTATAACTCCTAAGACCATAAGAAGTGCCAAGAAGTGCCATACTTGGTCAGACCAACAGTCCATCGAGCCCAGCATCCTTTCTTGGACAGTGGCCAATCATGGGGGTCTGGGAGAAGCACCCAACAGGTCACCATGCTATCCATTCCCTGTGGGTCATCCCCAGGCTCCCGATAGTAAAGGGTTTTGTTCCCCAATCCTATCTGGCTAATAGCTGCTAATGGACCTATCTTCCAGAAACTTGTCCAAACCTCTTTTAAACTCAGCTATACTGCTGGCCTTGACCACCTCCCCTGGCAGTAAATTCCACAACCTAATTGTACGCTGAGTGAAAAAATACTTTCTTTTGTCTGTTTTTACTCTGCCACCTGTGAGTTTCATGGAGTGTCCCCTAGTTTTAGTACTAGTTGAGAGGGTAAATAACCGTTCCCTGTTTACAAGTTCCACACCACTCATGATTTTATAGACCTCTATCATATCTCCTCTCAGCCGTCTCTTTTCCAAGCTGAAGAGCCCCAACCTATCAAGCCTCTCCTCATACGGGTGCTGTTCCATACCCTGGATCATTTTTGTTGCCCTTCTCTGTACCTTTTCTAGTTCCGCTATGTCTTTTTTGAGATGGGGCGACCAGAACTGCACACAATATTCAAGGTGCGGTCGCACCATTGATTTGTATAGAGGCATTATCACATCCTCAGTTTTATTCTCTATTCCCTTGCGAATAATTCCTAACATTCTATTTGCTTTTTTGACCGCTGCGGCACACTGGGCTGAGGATTTCAGTGTATTATCCACAATCACTCCCAGATCCTTTTCCTGAGTGGTAACTCCTAGCTTAGTACCCAGCATTGTGTACTCATAATTTGGATTATTTTTCCCAATGTGCATCACTTTGCACTTGTCCACATTAAATCTCATCTGCCATTTAGATGCCCAGGCACCCAGTCTTGTAAGATCTTGCTGCAGCTCCTCACAGTCTGCTCGTGTTCTGACTACTCTGAATAACTTGGTGTCATCTGCAAATTTGATCACCTCACTCTTAACACCCTTTTCCAGATCATTAATGAATACATTGAAAAGAACTGGTCCCAGTACAGATCCTTGGGGCACACCACTTTTTACATCCCTCCATTGTGAAAACTGGCCATTTAGTCCCACTCTTTGCTTCCTATCCTTTAACCAGTTACCAATCCATAGCAAAACACTACCTCCTATCCCATGACTTTTTAATTTTCTCAAGAGTCGTTTATGTGGGACCTTATCAAAAGCTTTCTGGAAATCCAGGTACACTATATCTGCTGGGTCTCCCCTGTCCACATGCTTGTTTACGCCCTCAAAGAATTCCAAGAGATTAGTGAGGCATGACTTCCCTTTGCTAAATCCATGCTGACTCTTTGCCATTAAGCCATGTTTATCAATATGCCCAGTGATTCTGTTCTTAATGATAGTTTCCACCATTTTGCCCGGCACAGATGTCAAGCTTACCGGTCTGTAGTTTCCAGGATCACCTCTGGATCCCTTTTTAAATATTGGGGTTACATTTGCCACCCTCCAGTCCTCAGGTACAGTGCCAGATGCCAACGTTAGGTTACAAATTACTACTAGTAGGTTTGCAATTTCACATTTGAGTTCCTTCAGAACTCTGGGGTGAATACCATCTGGACCTGGTGATTTGTTCATATTAAGCTTGTCAATTTGCTCTAGAACCTCCTCCAGGGTCACACTGATTTGTGACAGGTCATCCAATTCATCACCTACAAAGTAGGGTTCCAGTGTGGGTATCTCTCCAACATCCTCTGCAGTGAAGACCGAAGCAAAGAACTCGTTTAGCTTCTCTGCAATGTCCTTGCCCTCCCTGAGTGCCCTTTTTACTCCCTGGTCATCTAATGACCCAACCGATTCCCTAACAGGCTTCTTGCCTCTGGTATACTTGAAAAGGGTTTTATTATTTGTTTTTGCCTCTTTAGCAAGTCTCCTTTCAAATTCTTTCTTGGCCTGCCTTATTAGCATCTTACCGTTACGTTGCCAGTGTTTATGCTGCTATGTATTTTCCTCATTAGGGCTAGCTTTCCATTTCTTAAAGGATGCCTTTTTGGCTCCAATAGCCTCCTTTGCATCTCCATTTAGCCACAGTGGTAGACGTGTAGTCCTTCTGCTACCTTTTTTAACTTGTGGGATGCATGTAATTTGGGCTTCCAAGATGGTGCTTTTCAACAGCCTCCATGCCTTTTGCAAACATGTAGTCCTTTCAACTGTGCCTTTTAGTTTCATTCTAATTAGCTTCCTCATTTTGACATAGTCTCCCTTTTTAAAGTTAAAAGCCAGTGCTGTACTTTTAATTAACTTTCTCCCTCCAGCAACTATGTCAGATTTGATTATATTATGATCGTTATTGCCTAGTGACTCGGCCACAGTTACTCATTGCACTAGTTCCTGTGTGCCACTTAGGACTAGATCTAAAGTAGCTCCTCCCCTCGTTGGTTCCAGAACCAATTGCTCTAAAAAGAAGTCATTTATGGCATCCAGAAATTTTACCTCCACATCCCGCCCCGAGGAGGCATTCACCCAGTCAATATTGGGGTAGTTGAATTCACCCATTATTATTATTTTCCCAGTTTTAGTAGCCTGTTTAATCTCTGTTAGCATTACATAATCAGTCTCTCTATTCTGGTCAGGGGGACAATAGTATAGCCCCACTGCTATACTCTTCTGCTTGATACCTGGAATTTCAATCCATAGGGATTCGAGGGAACAGTTTACATCCTGTAAAAATTTTATTCTACTTGCCTCAATGCTGTCCTTAATATACAGGGCCACCCCACCACCAACACAATCTCCTCTGTCCTTTCGATATATCTTGTACCCTGGTATTACAGTGTCCCATTGGTTATTCTCATCCCACCAGGTCTCTGTGATGCCATTTAGCGCTATAAACTCTAATTCTCCCATCTTACTTTTTAGACTTCTAGCATTAGCATATAGCCACTTAAATNTTGAGTTGTACCGGGATGATGGAGTACATCTTTCCCAAAAGGGGAATGAGTTGTACTTAGCTGTGATGGCCGGACATTTGATTAAATTGTTGGAAGGCTAGTTGGTGGGGGTCGGGGCGGTTCGGGATCGACCGCCCCTTTGTTGGCAGGGGTCCAAGTATGCCAGGATAGGATTACTAGGGAGGTAAACAGGTTAATAAGAGTCATCTCCTTAAGAGATGGGGAGCTGAGACACAGTGTAATGCGGGGTACAGCATGCACTGGTGGTCATCCCCCTGGGAGTGAGACCACAGCTCAGTTTGCAGGGACATGCGCTGTCCTCGGGCCGCGCGGACGCCACACTCCTTACTCGCGCCCAGGGTTTTGGGCTGTTCCCCCCCTTTCGGCCTGAGGGTTGTCGAAAGAGGGGAGGTTTGGTTAGAAGGGACTGTCAACGGAAGGCACATCCGGGCAGGACCAATGTTAATAAGTTATTAGAATTTGGCATACTGGACCCAGGATTGCTGTTGCAATTACCCACCAACAGTTAAATTTTTGAGGTGAATAAATGAGTGCGGCCAGCATTTAAACCAACACATGCCTCCGAGTCTCATTTGGGGTGCGTTGACAAGTCCCTTCGCAGCCAAAATGGCGGTGATGGGGCATTTGTTGCGCCCCACCGAAGGAACAGAAGAGACCGGCAGGCGAAATGGGGCCGCTGCGGGGAGGCTTGTTAGAGAGCCTTCCCCGCTGGAAATGAAGGGTTGCTGTAGCAACCATCCTGTAGCGAGGCAGCGCATGCGTGCCTCGCTGGACTTGGGGACCCGCCCCTGTTAGAAGGGGCGGAGCCCCTGTTGCCGCACAGAACGGCACTGTTCAGGGAAAGGCCGATCAGTCAGCCCCTCCCTCCTCCCCTCCAGCACCGTGGGTTAAACCTGATCGCCGTTAGGGGATCAAGGAGGAATTTTGGCGGGTAGCCTTCTTGGTAAGGGCCACAAGTTTCGCCTCCTTCACAGTGCGGAGTAGGATAAATTAGGATGTAGCGTTAAATAATTTGCCATATAATTAAAATAATTCTAATTCGGCTGATTGATGTTCAGTGAAAATGGCAATTTAACTAGGGTAATTCGGACAGAAAGTTCATGTGAATTGGAAGAATTGAATTTGTTTTTACAAGTTGAAAAGGGGTAAGTTTTGTCGCACTCTGCAGGGGTCCAGTATGCCAGGATAGGATTACTAGGGAGGTGAACAGGTTAATAAGAGTCATCTCCTTAAGAGATGGGGAGATGAGACACAGTGTAATGCGGGGTACAGCATGCACTGGTGGTCATCCCCCTGGGAGTGAGACCACAGCTCGGTTTGCAGGGTTTGGGGCTGTTCTCCCCCTTTCGGCCTGAGGGTTGTCAAAGAGGGGAGGTTTGGTTAGAAGGGACTGTCAACGGAAGGCACATCCGGGCAGGACCAATGTTAATAAGTTATTCGAATTTGGCATACTGGACCCAGGATTGCTGTTGCAATTACCCACTAACAGTTGAATTTTTGAGGTGAATAAATGAGTGCGGCCAGCATTTAAACCAACACATGCCTCCGAGTCTCATTTGGGGTGCGTCAACAAAACAATATTTGTTTCCTCTCACGGTAGTGGGGAGGGGTCCTATGTAATCTATTTGTATCCTGGCCCAAGGGGCCTCAATGTGCTGGTGTTGGATTGGGGCTTTAACTGTCTGGTGATCTACATTTACCATTACACATGCCAGACAATTATTACACCACTGATCTACATCAACCTTCACATGGGGCCACCACCCAGCGTCTCTAACCCGATCCAAAGAGTCTTGCTTGCCTCTGTGCCCTTGCTCATGAATGAACTGTATTAAGTTCTCCCATAGCTTACTGGGGACTATCCAATGTCTATTTCCTCTGGGATCAATAGCCCACCAAACCTCTTGGTCTCTGATAATTGTGAATCTCCCAGTGGGGTCTTTTCCCTTTGCTGCCAAGTCCTCTATTTCCCTGTCTCCCTTCTGTAATGTACCCAAGTCTAACATGGTAGCCCCTGCTCCTGGGGAGCGAACTCTAGTAGTGATGGGGGGCTAGAGGGTACTCCGGGGAAGGATCATCAGTAGCATCCTCAGGTTGACTTTTGGCTGCTGCTTCTTTTGCTAACCCATCTGCTTTGCTGTTCCAAAAAGCTGCATCTGTCTGCTTTTAAGAATGCCCAGCTACATGTGCTACCCACGTCACACCAGTTCTAGCTTGGATTAGTTCTGCAATTTCCCCCCATTTGTCTGCATGAGCTACTGGTCTCCCATCTGAGGCAGTCATTTTTCTTTTTAGCCAAATTGGAAGCCAGACTGCTGTGGTGCATGCAGTCCAATCAGAATCAGTGTAAATGGCCAGGGAGACATCCAGGGGTTCAAAGTCTAAGACTGCTAATACTGCCTGCACCTTGGTGGCTTGGGAAGGGGTGGGTGGGTGCTGATCCCTATAATACCCGCCCATCTAATACTTGGACAACCACTCATCCAGTTTTGGGCTCCCCCGCATTTACCAATCTGGATCTAGAATATTTATGGAGACGCCTGTGTCTACTAAGAGTTCGGCTTCTGTTCCCGGATTCCCAATACTAGCCCTGGCATTAGGTCTCCCCCATCTGTCTGGGTGTAATCGAGCAACAATTTTAGGAGGACCTCTAGGAATCAGGCCTCCCTAGAAGATACTATGCACTTCTCGGAACACCTGCTCTTGTTCCAGTGTCCGGGAAGTGGGGTTCAAATCTGGGGACCTGACTGTGGCTACTGGTCCACTTTGTGAGATCTGCGCCTGTAATCTCTGGAGCTCAGCTAGGACTGCAATTAAAACATGGGTCGGATGCAGGTGATACTGTCTCGTATCTACCCCAGCAGCTCTTAATTAATTCCATAAGCAGGAACGGAGGGAGACTACTCCCTCTCGGTTTGTGGGGGTCCATAGCAAGAACTGATTAACGGGTCCATTCTGCTGATTGCTCTGGGGGTTGGGTCTAGCCGGGAGGCGTGGGACCTGTCCTGGGGGAGCGGATGAGTGGGGGCCAGTATTAACAAAGGTAACTGCTTGGACTGGCTCTAGCTGTGGTTTCTGAGCTGCCCGCTTAGGTCCCCCCATGTCCTTCATAATATCGGCTACCTGTTGGATACCTGCTGACAATTCCCCCCATGTGATCTGGTTTATATCTATTCTTCCCAACACCAATCTAGTGTGTGAAGTCAATTCTGCATAAACTGCCTCAATAAATTCCCTATTATCGTATTGCATGACCTGATGCCCATTCCTCTGAACTGGCACTACTACTCCAGCTATAGTCCCCAAGAGTTTCGTCCTGGTCACGTAAGCCTCGGGTTACTCGCCCAGAGCCTGGGATTCTAATAGGAACAACCTCTGGGGACTCTGCCTGGGAATCATAACTCTCAACACCGCCCTCATCCATTCACTGCAATTAGCGCCATGGAGGTCAGCCATACTAACCCCAGCTTCTAATGTTTGAACCTCCACGAGGAAGGCACTTTCCCGAGCCAGCTGTGTTAAATCCACCCCATCTGCAGTTGGGTACATTTGCCACCCTCTGGCCATCCATGCTATTACTGTATCATGTCCTAGGGGACCTAGCTGTTCTGCTATAGCTTTTGCTTAGGTCAGGGACCATCTGATCATCTCCCTAATCTCCTCATGAGCCTGTCCATGTCTTCCCCCTTGGTGATCTATCTGGCGGTTCACAATAGGGGCAAGGGGTACTGTGTCTTGCCACGCTGGGTTAAGAGGGACCTCCAGGATGGCATCTAGGGGTATCGGGGCTGCTCTGGAAGGGGAAAAATTGGATTCCAACTCCGGGTAGTCCTCAATGCGCACAGCGGCCACTAGACCTCGGTGCACACTGAGTTCCCCCCTAAGTCTCTGGATGGCTTGCTCACAAAGTTCATGGCTAACAGTGTTCTTAGCAACTTGATTCTGGTTGGCTAAGAAGGGGTCTGGTGACCTGGCTTCTTCTAACTGGGCTTTGGTTTCTGCTAGCTCCTGTTCTGCTTGTTTGGCCCGCGCTATTTCTATGTCGCTCTTGGGCTCTCCTAAGGAAATTTGTCAACCTCCATTTTTCTCCTTGTCCTTTTCTACACACTTCTCTTCTAATCCTTTGTCCTTGCACACTCCCCTTCCTACTTCTGTCTGATCTTATCAGCAGCACCTTCTGCTTCCTTCATCATCTCCTGCATATCACAACAGGCATACCATAGTGCCCAAGTGGTACAAGCTTCCTTTTTACTTCCTTTTGACTTAAACTTGTGGCAATATTCTGCATAAGCCTCACATGCAGAAGTGAGAGGGTCCTTGGTTTTAAAACATCCCAGCTGCCCCGGGCATTTTCCTTATTTTCTAGTTTTGACACCCCACTCTCCTTGTGGAGCAAACCATCTACGGCTACACTCATAGAGGTTGCCATTGCTAGATGTTATTCCTGCTCTGATTCCTGTGCTGCTTTGCTGATTCTCAAAATTATTCCAAAGGTCACAAAACTACCAAATGCAGTTCCAAGACAACTCCAACTATTCTCAAAATATCCCAGGACTACCACATGGAGTTCCAAGACAACTCGAGCAGTTCTCAAAATATCCCAGAACTACCAAATGTAATTCCAAGACAACTCAAACCTATTCTCAAATGTCCGTGGATGACCACTATAGTCCCAAGGCGAACGTCCCAAATCTATTCTCTATTTCATAAGATCCCAAGACTGCCAGCACAATCCCAAGATAGCTGAAATCCTCAAATGTGGGCACAGATCTCAGAATCAACTCTATGGCTCCAAGACAGCCCTCTCAAACCCCGGGGATAACTCTATAGTCCCCAAGATCTATTCTCTGAAATCTTGAGACCAATTCTATGGTGCCAAGACAATTTTTAGTTCCCTGAGCTAACTCTATAGTTTTCAGGTACAAATTCACAATTTAAATCTTGAACAATTCCAGCCAGCTGCAATTACACACTACGTCTCCGTGGGGTCCCATGCGTGTCCTGAGTGGGTTACCATGTGACTGCCTGCATTCTCCACCAATTATTAGGACACGGACCCACTCCATGAGTGAATATTGGGGCCTGGTACCCCAATAACCTCTTAATTTTAGGGAGAATTAGCCAAATTTATTCAAAGGGTCCATGTGTGTCCACTGGGATCAGTCTGAGGACATGATGCACTGCCAGCTGGCTGGAATTTCCCTCCCACACCCCAACACAGAAAGGGGATAATCCGATACAAATAAGGAAGATTTATTGACAAAGGACTAAGTACAATACATAAACAGTTCATCCACAGGCCAATTAGGATGATATAAATAAGTTTCTATACCCTCCCACCAAGCACAGTTGACATACACACACACTGTAATTTACAAGCAAAACCCTCTGGTCTGGTTACTCTGCTGTATGTGGATGTGGCAAGAGGGGGGTAAATGAGCAATATTACTTCTCCAATCCTGTTGAAAAGGGACAGGTAACCCTGTAGATCCAGCGGCGTTCGGAGTGGGTTGGGGAAAAGAAGCGTGAACAAAAGGGGGTAATGGTCTGGGAAAGATCCTTGAGGCAAGCACACACAGAGTAACCTGCTTATGGTTGTATTCAAGAATGACCCAATTTGCTCATGGGGGCAAAGGCAGTTATAAGTTTCTGATAGGCAAGGCAAGGGGTCTCAAAAGCACTTTGTGCACAAAAGGTGTCCCAGAGGCGCTTAGGAATTCTAGGGCTAAAAAAAAAAAAAAGAAACCTTTGCATGATGTGTTGGGGGAAACAAAGCTTTGGAGGCTTTCAATGGGGGGCATGGCAGGATGGGCAAAAGGGAGTTCCTATAGACAGGGGAAGAAAGCTATTATTAAACAGGTGTGGAGCGATCAGCCTAACGATTGATCTATTGCTTGCTCAGAGCTTTGGGCAGCCTCAGAGGGCTCATCTCAAAAGAGGGAGGCCACCTGTTTTTGACTGCTCCATTGTTTACCCAGGAGCCTCCCTTGTTTCATTCTTATTCCTTCCAATCAGACCAGTTTTGCATGGGGCGTTTTCTTTCTTTTCCCTTTTCCCCTTCTGTTCCCCTGCACCCTTTGACTTGTGTCTGAAGGGTGCTGCTGAGAGGAGGGGGGTCTCTGTTTGGGGGGGGGTGTCATTCCTAACAGAAGTCAACAGTGTTTATTATTAGAACCAGTTATCAATACTCTCCCCCCTGAAGTCAGCAAGACCTGATGAGATTATTTGCTGATGTGGACCCATCAGTATTGCAGAGGGTTGCAAAATTTGGTTTTGTTGTATACAAAATCAGGAAAGCAGCTGTGCGCACATTTTAAATTTTATTTCTTTTGCCTTGGTATTGTGTTCATGTGATTTTATTATTGTTCTGTATGTTATGATTGTTTTTGTTTTGTGAAGCCTTTGCTAACACAATAAATTGATATTTGACTTTGGATCTACCACATGGTAATAACCCCAAGATAATCCAAAGCAGAAGCTGGATCTCTTTCATAGTACTTTATCATGGATGACCTTTGGTTAGATGTGTTCAGACATCACAAAAAATGCCACCATATACAGTAACTCTGAAGCAACCCCATGATGTTGCCACAGGAGTCTGTTAGGGGGTGGGAGAATGCCATGACAACTGAAGCATCCTTAAGGTACTTTCAGACATCACATTCTCAAGTGACAAACAAGTGGTAAAATCATGACAAATCAGCATACCTAATCAGTATATCTGTGGAAGTGCATTCACACCAACACCTGATCCAGAGCAGAGCTATCTACTGCATACTAAATCCATGGTAGGATCTCTTGATATTTTCAGGGGTGACTACTGCAGAACAATGGTGAAAGTGTTTGCACAAACAAAAGAATCCATGGGAAACCCATAATGGGAGTAGAGATCAAGCGCATACTGAATCTCTTATTTGAGATTATTCTCTTGATCGGAGCAGTAACTGAATGTTCATGTCTGAGAGAAACTCTGGTGCTGTTTGGTTCCATTCAGAGTCAGTTTGGGTTTGGTTTGGGGTCAGTTGCTCGGTTTGGGGGTTAGTCCTGTTTGTGATGTTTGGTTTTGGGTTGTGGGGTTCGGTTCAGGGCTGGTCTGATTTGTTTTCAGTTGGCTTCACAGCATTTCCAGCTTGTTCAGTCCTGCCTACTTCTCCTGTGATATGGACAAGTAGTGAGAATGGGAGGGACAATGACTGAACCAGATCAAAGGGACGAATGGGCCAAACCAAACCAAACGATGACCCGAATGAAACATTGACCAAACCTGAAAAAATAAACCAGACCAAAATGAACAAAGGAATGACCACACCAAACCAAACAATGGCTGGACTAACCCAAACATGATCAAACAGAACACCTGACAGCAGAGCAGGTTGCATACCTGATACAGTGAATTTGGATTGAAGTATCTGAATCCAACAAATACTGCATTCATGTCTAATATTCCTTTCACCTCTAAACAGGAGTTACCACTTATTTACCATTTGGGCCTGATCCCACAAATAGTTTACTGTGTAACAGGGATTGTTACTCCTGAGTACCAACTCTGGTGGTACCCAGTCTGTAAGCTTTGAGACAAATCTGGAGTAATTATTCATGGGAGATTCTACCACAGAGTAGAAGTCTGTGTGTACAGTTGGGCATTAAGTGTCTTAGAACTTGGGGCACACATGGGACACACAGAGAGAGAATGTGATTATGTGAATAAAGCCTTAGTGTTGCATAAAGCATTCTCTGCAACAGTCAAACAACCGCAAAGCTTTGTAATCTTACTAGATGTTCCTTCATCTGTTGAATAAGTGCTTCCTATTTGATGATCAAGGATGCAGTCCCACCACCCATATGCAGGAATTCATAACTATGGGATCGGTGCTAAATGATCGATGCAAAAAACCCATTTTTTTTCTTCACCAGAAGCACTAGATTGTGAAATGACTGTTTTCAGCCTGCAAAGAAATGTTTAGAGGTTTTGCGAATCCACAGAAATGTTTGTTGGTGGTGTTTTTGCAGCCGTTGAGAATTTTTGCACATCTGGTTGAAAAACTGCTTTTGCTATCACCTCTTCTCTTTCACATCAACTTAGGTATGTGTCAAATGTCAAATTATGCATGTCAGTTTCAAAGATTACTTTGAGACATTTAAGCCGATAACATGAAAAGGGATAGATCTCCTGATCTTACAGGTATTGGTTGAAACAATACATTTTACTTACTACAGGTATTGAGCAAAGCCTCAAACAGACAAGTGAATGCCTGCCATTTAGATTTCAAAAAGAAACATTCTTGCCCCCTTTTTGCACATTACCATCCTGGGGATTTGCACATAACCCTAGTGGTAATTGGAGTTACCTGTATAGATCCCACATCAACTGGTGACACCATGAATATTACAGTCAATCTACAGGTTGATCACCAGTTCTTCATTCCAGTGTTGAAGAAAGTGGAGAAAATGTTTTCTGTTCCTTTTGTATTTTATATGTTGGGTGTGGGGAGATATTGGATGTTACCAGATGTAACAGTAGCCACTAATTTTTGGCATTAAAAACACGTTTGTGTGTTACATCTATTTATGCAAACACATTTTCCTCCACATGCTTAAGACAGTTTGATGTCTTGGAAATTATGCTCATGGACAGCCCATAGCAGATACTTGCACATAGCCGCTGTTATGTATAATCAGAAATATTAAACCTGCTGTCCTACTGGTACCTGGTCATCAAAGAGACAGTACAAAAGCAGCCCCTGCAAAGGCTTTTGCAGGAAAAGACTTTTTCCTTGCGGAGATTATTTGCCCCTACATTTTGTCTTGACTATGTACATTTCGATGTGGCTTTTGCTAGTAGAGCACCTCAAAGACCACATTACCTTGTAAGCCCTTTCAAGAAGGGCTCATTATTTACTCTGCAGTGGTGGCTCCAGGTTTTGCAGGGCACTATGCAAAAAATTAAAATGAACCTTTACATTTCATCAGTAGATATACTAGTAGGGGCTCGCAGCTACACAAAGCCAGCTCAACCTGAGCTGCTGGCGCTGAACTTTCAGCTTAGTTTTCACCCATTCTGGCTCTCCCTCTAGCCTGGAAGGGAGGGGAAGAAACTGGTTGGGGTAAACTCACCTCTGATTTACCAGGTGGTAAGCCCCTCTCTTCCTTCTCTAGAACTGAGCCACAAGTGATGACTGAGGCTGAGTTAAAGACCTTAGAAAGGGGAGTGCTGTTCCTGTCTGAGTTCCCTGTGGTCAGGGAGAAAGAGAGAATTCGTTCTCACCATCCCAAGAGTGAGCATAGTGGGGACATCATGGTATGAGTTGTAGGGTCATCATGGCATAGCACTCTCTGTGTGTGTATCTGTGTGTCACTGGCTGTGTGTGATGGGGGGGGGAACAGTGAAGGTAGAGTTGCCACCTTCGGTCGTTTTTTCATTTTGGCCTATGGGAGTGCCAGGTAAAGAACCACCATGGGTAGCAACCCTAAATGAAGGGGATCATCATGGCATAGGTGTGTGCGTTTGTGTCTGTAAAAGAACGGGGGGATCATCATGACATAATAGTGTGTGTGCATGCGTGCATTAGTTCTTTTTCAGTATTTTCTTTAAGCACAGCCATTCATCTGTGGAGCCTTAGGCAATTTCCTTTGCCTAAAGCTGGCTATGATACTCTGTACAGTATCTAGCAGAATGGGCTGCCAGGTAACACACGTACTGAATAACCTTAAACATGGCCTGGTTTGGAAAAGTGGAGTGGCATGTTTATTATTAATTCATTAATTAGTATTTATATAGCACCAGCAATGTACCTGGCACTGAACAATCATTAATTAGAGAAACACCCCTGCTCCAAGAGGCTTACAATCTAGGGGAGATAAAAGAGGAGAGACAAGGGAGAAAGGAACATAGAGCGAGACAGGGATACATTCACAAAGTTCAGAAAGTCACAGGTGCATGTGTTTGGCTTAGTTACAGAAGAGAAGGGAACCCTGAATGAGAGGCAGTAAAGGATGCCTCAGTGAGCAGTCTGTGGGGATGAGGAGCTAGGGGAAGCCTGCTGGGAGAGGTAGGTTTTCAGAAGGGATTTAAAGGTCAGAAATGAGGGAGGGAGAAAAACAGATGTGTTCAAGAATGGAGTTCCAGGTATAGGTGGCAACATGAGAGAAAGGCAGAGACAGTTGAGGGAGCAGGAGACTCAGGGGTGGGGGAGGGTTGTGGCAGAGGAAGAGGAACTAAAGAATGTATCAGGAAACAATACAGAAAGATAGGGGGAATAAGACCATAAACCACCTTGGCATAGGATGTATTCTCATGAGTCTTTCAAACAATGCTAGTTACTCTGGAATAAGCTAACACATACTCTGGAATAGCTAATGTGTGGCACAAATACCCTGTTCATCCATGCTTCAACCACCCTGATTGTAAGAACAATTTATTTATTTATTTCAGTAATAATAATAATAATTAATTAATTAATTTCAATGGGGTGGTTATAGTCAGGGATCTGTGTTCACTGCATTTTCCCCATTAATGGTAATGGGGGAAATGCAGTGAATTCGGGTCCCTTGATAATTTATTAATGGGCTATTAATGAAGGAGGCGTTAATCTGAGAATGCACACATAAAGTAGATAATACAATGGTTGGTACCAGATGTCATGGATAAACACGTTTGCACACCATCAGGGGCAGTTTAACTTGTCAGTCATCAAAAGCAGAAGCCTTCCTATTATTGACTTGAATTGGAATATGTTAACATTGATCATTGTGCTGAAACCAGATACATTTAGTATTTGAAATCTCCCATGTATATATCAAAGTTGCAAAAACAACATTATTTGGTGGACCTTTCTGCAATTTTTTTATTTTATTTTTTCCTGCACCTCTGTCACAAAATGCTCTAAAAATTACAGTGACAAATCATAGCCTTCTTTTTGATTGTTTGCATTGTATTTTTATTTTCATTAAATGCAGGAGACAGCTTGGGCAGGTGAAGAGGGCCAAGAATAAACAGAGGAGCAAGCGAAAGAAGGAGAGAGGCCTGGGGGGCAGCTGGAATTAAACTGTAGTGCAGATAGAATGTAGGGGAAACAAAGGGGAAAGACTGGGAGCCCAGAACCAATCAGCAGAGAAGGTAAACTGTGCAGTGAGAAAACACTGTGATGACATCACTGGCATCTACCAGTTCATGCTGAGACTGTATCAAGCACTGGAAGAAGCCAATATTGGTGTTGGAGCAGCTTGAATTGGAACCAGGAACACGCATCTGCCAGTTACACTGGAATCAGAGTTAAGAGCAAACACAGGTTGAGGGCAGATAGATTGAACAGGTTGAGGCTTGGAGATTGAACAGGTTGAGGCTTGGAGAATTAAACAATGTGGGTGGGGAAGTGATTGAGTCCTAAGTATAAATTCCATAGTAAAAAAACCTCTGGATTACAAAAAGAGTTAAGGCTCTTGCAAATTCATTCATTCACTAAAAACATGGAAACTGCAAGTTAAGGCTCCCACCTTAACTTCCATGCCATGTTAGCAGTAAAAACATTATGCTGTCTCACATATTGTGCTCACTTACAACTTAGGCTCCATGCACCCACACCTTCCTAATGCCTTCATCTTTCAGTCCCAATCCTTTTCCTCTGCAGGTTGGTGGCAACACTGAAGCTGGGGACAGGAGGGTGTGATCTGGCCCTTCACCCCCTCCATTTCCTCTTTAAGAAGAAGAGAACGTAGGAGTCCTGACTCCTGCCCCTTCTCCCCATCTAATCTACTTGGTCCCAACCCTTTAACAGAAAAGCTGGGACTCCTGGCTTCCAGCCTCTCCACCCCACTCTAATCCAGTAAGATACATTTCCTTCACAAGCAACTCAATAGTCCTGGTTCCTAGCTTGTTCTCCTCTCCCCTGCTCAGCTCTCAACCTTGTAACAAACAGAAGTCCTTGGTCCAAGTCGCCCCTCTAACCCCCACTCCTCTCACAGAGAACTCAAAAGCTCTGGGAGAAATACAATGTTTTCCGTGTGTGTCATATGGAACAGAAGAAAGGGGGGGGGGGGTGGAATGACAAAAAAAAATAACATGAGAGGAAGTGGAATAACAGGGAGGGAGGCTATTGGGACTCAAAGGATAGGGTGTCCGCTATGGTAAATGGGTTAAACGATAGGACTGCTCCCCCTAGTATCCCATCAGTCTTCTGAATCAGTTATTGCACTCAGAACCTTGTTGTTGTAACTGTTTCTAATTCCTCCTGTCATTCCACCCACTTACTTGATCCTGCAAACTCTTTGTATTTTTCCCTGTCATTCCAACCATTCCACTTACTGCATCTGGTGCCTTCCTCATTATTTCACACCCTCTTGCCTTCCTCATATACTCCCAAAGATCCAGCTGTTTTGTATTATTTCACAGTCACTTAATTGGATGTTGGAATGACAATAGTATTCATTTAGAAACTGTCATTGCTGTTGCCTCCATTCCTTCCAATGGAAATTCTATTTAATTAATTTCAGTGCATACCCAACTTGAAGTTTAAATTAAACATTTATATACGACTGAGTCCAGCTTCACTGTGCTCTGGGAGGGCAGTGGGGACTAGTGGGTAAGAGGGAGGGTTGTGAGGCATTACTCAGCTGTCCCATTCTCCCCAACTGACATGAAAGAATAGAGGGAATGGAGAGGGTGAGGGGCCAGTTCACTCCCTCCTGGGAGCCTTAACTTGCAGTTTCCATGTTTTTAGTGCATGATTAAATTTGCAATAGACTTAACTCATCATGTAAACCCAAGGGTTTTTTACTATGGAATATCCACATTTTTTTGTTAAATACAACCCTCTCTCCCTTGCCCCCCCTCACCCAAAGCACCCCCTGCCTTTGCTCTCTTGCCTCCCCCACACCCAAAGTGCCCCCCTGCCCTTGAGCCCTTGCCTGTCCACACCCAAAACACCCCGTCCTTGCTTCCTTGCCTCCCCCACACCCAAAGCGCCCCCTGCCCTCGCTCCCTTGCCTCCCCACACCCAAAGCATCCCCTGCCCTCACTCCCTTGCATCCCCACACCCAAAGCATCCCCTGCCCTCACTCCCTTGCATCCCCACACCCAAAGCACACCCACCCCAGCTTCCTTGCCCCCACACTGAAAGCGCCACCCTCAGTCCCTTGCCACCCCTTCCCTCACTTCCCCACACCCAAAATGACCCCCTGCCCTTGCTCCTTTGCCTCCCCTACATCCAAAGCATCCCCCTGCCCTCACTCCCTTGCCCCCCACACCCAAAGTGCACACCCCACCCTCACTCCCTTGCCTCCCTGCCCTCGCTCTGTCACCCCAAAACCCCCAGGCACAATTGCCCTGAGCCCTGCTCAGGGAAGGCAAATACAGGAGAAGAGGCGGCGAGCAGCGCTCCTCTTCAAAGCAGCCCCACCCCTCTCCATAGGCTAACATGGGGGGTTCAATTATGGGAACCCCATAATTGAAAACTACTAATCAGATTTACAAATGAAACCCCAAAGACACCTCCTGGTAGCCTCCTTTAATTTTCTAAAAGGCTAATTCCTCCTCCCCACCAACACTCAACCCGTCTACCCTGCCCAGATTGAGACAATCTGACTAAGTGAAAAATCAGGCTTGAAAGTGCAGTTTACAAACTGCAATATCTCAGCCTTTATCCAACAGATTCAGCTGACCTTTTCACACCATGAACCGTTTACCCCAGCGATAGTACACAACAAATTTCATAATCCTAACTTTGTTCATGCTGATTTTAGAACAAATAGAACATTGGGGTTTTATAATGTAGTGTGCAACACACCTTAACTGTTAGAGCACTCCCGCACTCTAATAATTTAGAATAGAGTGCTCCCACACTATAATAACGTAGAATCCTTCTGTGAGAGTTCCTTCCCACACAAAGAGAGCGTAGAGACTGAGCAGGCTGCCAAAATAAGGAAAATTTGACTTCAAGGAGAGGTCACCTGCTGTCAGGTTCTGGCAGAAGTAGGGCTTGAATCCAGGCTTCTAGGGTTGCCACCTGTGGTGGTGTTTTACCTGACACTCCCATGGGCCAAAATGGAAATGTCAGGTAAAAAACAACTGAAGGCAACCGTACAGGCTTCCAGAGTCCAAGGCAGTCTTTTTGCCCACTCAGCCATGAGAATAGCTGGGTATGTGCCACGAGGTAGAGCTTAATACTTTTCACTTGCTCCCTTATTTTTCTGGTCCCTGTCTCCCCATTAGCTGTCCTAGCCCATATAAGGCCCCCACAGGAAACAGGAAGTGTCTCCACAATACAAGCAAATAGTGGTCTGTGGGAAGAGACTGCCCAGCTCTGGCTTTCAGCCCCCCCACCCTGGGGGCTTGACTTTGGCACCCCCTGAATACCTGGAGGGGGATTAGGCTGAGAGATTAAACCCAATCATATATAATGTAGGCATGGTCCAAATTCTAAATGAATACCTTGTATCAGTTTTTAATAAGGATGATGATAGGAATCATTGTTCTGAAGATTACCTCAGCACAAGTGGAGGCAAAACTCAAAGTACTTAACATATTCACATCAGAAGGACCATATAATCTGCATCCAAGAATACTGAAGGAATTCACACATGAAATTTCAGTGCTGTTAGCTATGTTATTTAATAAATTGATTAATTTAGGAGTGGTACCTAGTGATTGGAGGATAATGTTGTAACTATCTTTAAGAAAGGGAGTAGAAATGACCCAGGTAACTATAGAGCTGTTAGCCTAACCTCAGTGGTATGCAAGATGTTGGAACAGATACTGAAAGAGAAAATAATTAATGATATGCTAGCAAAGGGAAAACCTGATGAAATGCAGCATGGGTTCACAAAGGGTAGATCATGCAAGACCAATCTGGTATCCTTTTTTGGAGGGGAAAAAAATAACTGACTTCTTTTTGGATAGAGGGAATGCAGTGTGTTTAGTGTATTTTGATTTTAGTAAGGCAATTGATACTGTGCTACATGGGAAATTACTACTTAAGCTTGAAAATATGGGAATTAACAAAACTGGTTAACTGGAAGAAAATGGGAATGTATTGAGAGGTGGACTTTCTGGGTGGGGGGAGGTTGCTAGTGGAGTTCCTCAGGGATCTGTTTAAAATATTTATAACTGACCTTGGTGAAGGAAGTAAGGGCGCTTTTAGACGAGACACTTTTAATGTGGTTTTGTAAATGCGCATTTAAATAATGCACATTTTTTAAAACCGGTTTTGAGCATCTTTGATGATCTGGGGGTGCCAAAACCGGTTTTTAAAAATGCGCATTATTTAAAAACCACATTCAAAATGGTTTGGGCTTTTACACGTTCATGGCAAATACACATTTTAAACGGTTTAGGTGTTTAAACGAGCATTAAAACAAGCGCATTTTTTAACAATCATGCGCAAATGTGTCTCCTCTAAAAGCGGCCTAAGAGTGTGCTAATGAAGTTTACTGATACCAAGTTGAGAGGAATTGCCAACGCAGAGGAGGATCAGAAAATTATTCAGGATGACTTCATGGACTGGAGTGTTGGGAATGGGATGAAATTTAATAGTGCAAAGTGCAAGTTTATGCATTTGGGATTAAACAATAAGAATTTTAGTTACCAGCTAGGAACTCATCAGTTGGAAACAATAGAGGAGGAAAGGGACTTGGGGGTTATAACTGATCATAAGCTGACTATGGGTTGTCAGTGTGATGCAGTTTTTAAGAAGGCAAATGCTATCATGGGATGTATTAGGCATGGTATTGCCAGCAGGGATAGGGAGGTATTGTTGCCTCTGTACAGGGCTCTGGTAAGACCACATCTGGAGTACTGTGTTCAGTTCTGATCACCATTGTTTAAGAAGGATGAACTTAAACTGGAACAAGTTCAATGTAGAGCTATCAGGATGGAGGACTTACCCTACGAGATGAGGCTGAAGGAGCTTGACTTATTTAGCCTATCGAAAAGAAGGCTGAGGGGAAATATGATTACATTGTATAAATATATCAGTGGAGTTAACACAATAGAAGAGGAAGATTTGTTTAGAATAAAAGGGAGCATGGGTACAAGAACAAATGGATACAAACTGGTTATCAATAAGTTTAGGCTAGAAATTAGAAGAAGGTTTTTAATTAGAGCAGAGAACTACTGGAATAAGCTTCCAAGGGCAGTTGTGGGAGCAAAGAATCTGAACAGCTTTTAAATGGAGTGGGATGAATATATTTTGGGGCAGGGCGTTATTATTTGATGCTACAGAATGAAGTGTTATTGATTTTTCCCCAGCAATACATGTTTTTGAGAAGGGAGTTCCCCTTTCTTCCTGTAGCATCAAAATTGTCTGTGACTGGTGATGAGACTGTCGGGGCATTCCGAAGCCTGGGTAATATATTGTATACCAGGTGCCTGGCTGGTGGGGCCTGCACACATTCTCAGGGTCTCCCTGATCGCCATATTGGGGGATGGGAAGGAATTTTCCCTCTGGGCAGATTGGCAGTTGACTCTGATCCCCCCTGCAGCATGGGTGTAGGTCATCTGTTTGGGACATCTGGATCCTTCATTTTCTAAAATTATTTCCTGTTATTTCAGGCATCGTTCAGTGCACTCTGGTTGGTCCCAGTCTCTACTTGTAGCTATTGGTGGGATTTCTCTGTGCGGATGGTTGGGGTGTGGCAGGTCCTGCAGTGGTTCAGGGGGCTGGACTAGATGTCCCTTGAGTTCCCTTTCAGCCTTGTGACTCTATGACTTTATAAGGGTGCCAAACCCATAGACAGATCAATAAAAGTCAATACACCTAGCAAGGGTGCCACCAAAATGCTTATCAAGAGAGTGGGGCCATGTCAGAAAGGGGAGAGGCAAAGAGTCTCACTCAACCCCTTTCTCATGTGCTCCTGCCCCCCACGGATCATTGGGATGTTACTAGGGGTGTTTATCACACAAGATGGGACCCCATATTGACACACACACCCCTTTGCCCTGGATTTATCCGCCTGTGTGAAGGGTGGTTGCCAAATGTTTGCCCCGGTTTAAGCAAGAGCAGCTCCGCACAGCATCATCCCCAGAAACGCGGAGGAGCACAGCATGCGGGGTAACCTGTACCGAACTGAAGCAACACACTGCCCCATAGCCATTTCCTGTCTGACTAGGGGTCATAGGGCGGGCTTCATTCTCCACCACAGTCTCAATCGCAGCCTAGAGTGCAACTCTATGGTAGGAGGGTGAGCGGGTGGACTGTGGCCAGGGGAACCGCCACCCAATCTGCTGGGATCCTCAGAGAGCCCGTGTGAGGCAGCTGCAGGTGGAGTCCACAAAGCAGGTCTGGGGTCTGGATGGCTCTCAGCCTTTGTATTAACACCCAAGGAAACTCAGTCCCACTAGAAAATGGTGCCCCTATGGATAAGCTGCCGGCTGGAGTAGCTGAAAACAAGCTCCATTCTGTGCCTGATCACAGTTCCTCAATGCAAGCTGAAGTGCTTTTGGTAGAATGCAGAGAGGGCTGATCGATCTTTAGCCCTTCTCTGTGCTCAAGACACAAGACTGTGCTTGGGAACTGTGAGGAAGTGCAGAACAGAAATTGCTCACAGATGTCATAAGCAGCCCAGGGCTAGCTTGGATACAGCCCCAACTATTGGAGTTCTCCTAAAGCTGCTCCAAAAACAGAAGAAAGTAGGTCTGGTTTCCTTTTCAGAAGTGTGTGGGTGTGTGTTGGGGGGTGGGCTTGAGGGTGAAAGTAAGGGGATGGGGTCTTGTGTTCAATTCCATTCCCTCATCACCACCAAACTTTTAAAGCACTGAATCAGAAACAGGTAAGATAATTTGAGCAGCTCCGAAGCAAATCACATAATTCAGCTCAAACACTCCTCTCTCCAACTTCACCTCAGAAATCCTTCCCTTTTCACCTCCCCTCATTGAGGGAAGCTCATCTGCTCCGGTCACTTCTCCCCACAATAATTCCAGTGCTCTTTTTGCTCCACCACAACACATCTGGTTCCTCTTGTGTGCTTCCTTCCCCCTGTGCCTCTTCGAGTGCATCTGCATCCTCCCACAATTTGGTCTCCAAACCCACAGCAAAATTGCCAGTGAGTCACATGTGGCTGTGGAGGAGGAAGGCCCGGTCTGTGAGCTGACTGTTGGCCTCAGGACTCCACTGGTTCAGAGCAGGCCACAGCTGGATGTGAAGCCACCTCATCAGCCAAACTTCCTCAGTGATACATTGGAGAGCAAAACTGAACGGCTTCCAGTAGAACCTGGAGCAGACTGCTTGAGGCAGACCTCACTTGAATGCTTTAACTCAGGGAGAGTAGGCGTAGCATTTTATAGCCTGCATGGAGGCAGAAGGCAATAGCATAGACTCCAACATTTGACAGAGAAAAGTAGGTACACCTCATGCCACCCCTAATCTGCATATATTTGCATGTGTTTATGAAAACTGGTACTAGCCCCCTGCTGACTAACTTCAGGGCTGAGATTTGGGGTGGGGGGAGGGGGATGTCTGCCTGTGTCTGTATCTGGTTCAAGGTACAAATCAAAATTCTCAAATGTGTCCACTGACTTTGGTTCCAAAGTTTTAGTTTTAAAGTCAATCAGAGAATCACAGATGGAAGCAGTGATATTCCCTTTCAGAATAAAAATAAAATGCCTATCAAATAGCATGTAGAGCAAGCTGGGAGACATTGGGACCATTGCTGGCTGGGGTTGTTGACACCTTCCTTCAGGAGGGTAGGTTGTTGAATATTCTTAAAACTGTGGTTGTCCAGATCCTGCTCAAGAAACCATCTTTGGACGCTGACTCCCCAGCTAGCTATTGCCCTGTCTCTGTTAGGGCAGGGGGTCCTAGGAAGGGGAAGTGGACCCATACACCACGCTCCTCAGCTCTCGCTCTCTCACACTCCAGAGGGCTCCACCCTTTTGGAGGGGAAAAACAAACCCTCAGGATCTTATATGGCCCTGAGATTCCCAACCAGGAAGAGGCCAGATCATCTCAGAGGGGGGAGACAGCAAGGCCCAGAGTGGAGCCCCTCCACTTGACACAGATACACAGCACATGACGCACCCCCGCATCCACCCACACCACCACTCGACTCCACACAGTGATAGGGAAGAAGAGTGTCGGGGGCAAGTGCAGGGAAGGGGGACAAGGCCTCAGAGTATCAAGGGGGGAAACTAGAAGCACACTCTAAACCTGGGACACTGGAATGGAGGAACCCACACACAGTAAAGGGGAAGGGGGTGCAGCTACCACACACCACAGTCACACAATACTCCGGTACTCACAATACCCACCAGTCCTACACCAACTACATCACCCACTCAATCCCCTTGCACACAACCAGGGGCAGATTGGGAAATCAAAGTGGCCTGGGAAAATATAGTCTTAGTGGCCCTGTGCCAGTGGCAAAGCCGCCGGCGAGCCGAAAACGGGCCAAGAGGATGTGGCTTGGGGGGCGTGGCTTGGGACGGGCAGAGTGCACCAGATTTGGGGCCTAGCAGACCTGAGTCCCCAGACTCAAATCCTCAGCAGCCTGGCAGGGGTGAGTGGGAGGTTATGGGGGACTGGCAAGGGGGAGACTGCCACTGGTGGGGGTACTGGCCCTCATTTCAGTGCTCTGACTCCCCAAATCGCTCCGTCTTACTGCTCAGTGGTCCCCAACCCCAAATCACTCTGTCCCTTGCTATGCATCCTACAGTAAGGCTTCTTCATTCCTACAGCAGCTGCACTAGTATTCCACAGGCCCTGTGTTTAGCTTAGCAAAATGAAGACTAAGGGCAGAATTGATACCAAACTTCAAATATCTACATTATATCCTACATTAAGGCGTCATTCCTTGCTGCTGAGTAAAACTCTGCTACTTGGAGACTGAGAGAACCCTCCTACAATAGCATCT
>QEPC01000407.1:884339-896281 GCA_003113815.1 Sphenodon punctatus
AAGAGGGAGGAGGATGGGGGGGGGGGGTTGAGAAGGGAGTCAAAGGTGGAAAAGAGGCGGCGAGGGTTCCAGGAGCAGGACTCAATGTGGGAGGCATAGTACTGCTGTTTAGCGAGGAAGATAGCAGAATTGAGCGATGAGAGGCAGAATTTGAAGTGGAGGAAGTCAGCGTGGTAGTGGGATTTGCGCCAGAGGCATTCCGCAACCCGGGTGCAGGAGCGGAGATGGCGAATGGTGGGGGTGAGCCAAGGGCGAGTGTTACGGGAGCAAGCTGGGTGAGAGGAGAGGGGGGCAAGGGAGTCGAGGGTGGAGGCGAGAGAGGAGTTGAAGGTGAAGATGGCATAATCAGAGGAGGAGGAGACTGGAGAGAAGAGGAGAGAGGGAGGAGGCAAAGTCCTGGGGCACAATGGCCTGCAGATCATGGAAGGGATGGGGAGATGGGGAAGAGGAGGGGGAGCAGTGGGAGAGGTTGAAGGAGGCAAGGAAGTAGTTAGATATGGGATGGGGCTCAAAGGAGAGATCGGAGACAAAGCAGTTCCTAGAGAACACGAGATCAAGAGAGTGATCATCAGTGTGGGTGGGGGAGATAGTCCAGAGGTGGAGATTAAAGGAGGAGGCTAAGGAGAAGAAGCAAGTGATGCAAGGCTGAGAGGGTGCATCAACATGAATATTGAAGTCGCCAAGGATGTGTGGGGATGTCATCAGAGAGGAATTAGGTGAGCCAGGACTCGAACTTGGAGAGAAAGGTGTTGAGGGAGCCGGGGGGCATGTAGATGACACAGAGGTGGAGAGGGGAGTAGAGGCAGACGGAGTGAGCCTCAAAGGAGAGGAAGGAGAGAGAGGGGGAAGGGTTGAAACTGGCAGGAAGAGGCGAGGAGGAGGCCTACGCCACCACCCCGGCCTTCGGAGTGGGACTGGTGGGAGAAGGAGAGACCTCCGAAGGAGAAGGTGCAGGGATGACAGAGTCAGTGGGGGAGATCCAGGTTTTTTCAGTAAGGGCGAGAAAGTGAAGGGAGTGAGAGAAGAATATATCATGAATACAGGGGGCTTTATTAGCAGAGGAGCGACAGTTCCAGAGGGAACAGGAGAATGGGAGTTGATCAGGGAATGGGGATAAGATTATATTACAAATATATATATTTGTATTTATGTGTTTTTATTCAATTGTAAGCCACCTCGAGTTGCTTTTGTGAGAAGGGTGTGGTAAAAATTGAATTAATAAATAAATAAACTAGGCTACATTTGCTCAGGGTGGGGCAACCCGTGTGGCCAGCCCCTTTTTACCTGCCACACAGCTAGCTCCACAGCAGGGTTGTGAGCGAAGTGTGCTGACATCATGTGTAGCCATATCACGGCCTGAGGTGGGGTTTGGTTCAACTGGGGGAGGGATGCAGGGTGGGGCAGGGGCAGTGAGTGTTATCAGATGTAATGGTAAACATGTTCAGATCCTTCATGTTTTGAAAGTAGGGGTGTTCCAAATAGGAAACACCTAGGGTTTTTTTCCCAAAGAAATAGGAAAAAAAACCTCTCGGGTATTTCTGAGGGTCCAAGGAGCAGTCCTGAGTGTTCGGGCCACTCCTCGAACCCCCGGAGAATACTCGCCGCGTTCTATGGAGGGGTTGGGGAGCATAGGGGGAACGGGTGGGGCTAGTAAAGTGGTATGGGGTGAGTTACTGACCTTCCAGAGGGATCCTGTGCCAATGAGTGGCCTCTTCCTGGCTGGTAACTTGGAAAGAAATTTTTTTTTCAAAGATGGTGATGGCGTGCTGATGCTGCCAGCGCTGTCTTTGAAAAGTGTCAAGCATGCTCAGAAAGGGCCACTCAGGCCCTTTTGAAGCATGCTCAGTTGTTGTTTTTCTACATTCAAAGTTACCAACTGGGAAGAGGCCGCTCATCGGCGCAAGCCCCCTCAAGAAGTTACGTTACCCACCCTGACCCCCCTGTTAGACTTCCCGTTCCTCCTTAAGCACCCACCCCACACCTGGCTGCCTGCTAAGCTCCCACCCCCCCTTCCCTGGCTCCTGCTGGCCTATTCCCTCCTCAGCCAGCAGTGGTGAGGGAAGAGGGACCAGGGGCCTAGTGCTGGCCTATGGCTCCTGCCTACCTGCACTCTGTCCCCCTTCCCTGCACTTGACCAAAATTTTTCCAGATTCCAAGTTCTGGGACCCATAGAGACCCAATGCACCTCCATGTTTTCCAAATAAAACCAAGAACCGAGTTTCAGCACTAATTGAAAGTGATCATGCACACTAATGCTCTTTCTGTTGTCCTTTCATTCAGGGTCCCCTTCTCCCCTGTAATTAAAATAGGCACTTGCACCTGCGACTTCTCAAATTCATTAGTTCACTCCTGTCTCTCTCTGTGCTTTCCTCCCCCACACCATTTGTCTTCCCTCCCTTGTCCATCATAGATTTTAAGCTTCCTGGGACAGTGACCTGTCTCTAATTTGTAATTGTTCAGTGCTAGGCATGTTGGTGGTGCTATATAATAGGGATGATGATGATGATTGACTGATTGATTGATGTTGTCCTGGGTGCATAGCTGGTAGACAAACAGACTTTTGTGCTGCTGTGTATTTGCATGGCTACCCTATGGTCTCCTCTCACATCCCTTGGTACAATGTAACTGGTTGGCACAAAATGCATTATAGACCATTTACTTCATGCACAGTGCTTCCAGAACATCTGTGTGAATGGTTTTTTGGACTGGAGGACTGGTGAAGTATGCTAGTAGCTTGCGTTGCTTTGGTTTGCATTGTTAAACAAATTATTTGTTTAACCTCTCAGAAGTGCCTGCATTTTTATGGTGAGTGGAGAAGATATCTTGCAGAAAATGCCATCACTTTTGGACATCTCTTGCTTTGCTCTTCATTTGTGTCTCTGAAAAGTTTGTCTACACAGTTTCCTTGATGAGATAACGAGTGTCATAGCTTCATCCATTGCGTATAGTAGACAACATAAATGAGCCTATTGTATATGCACACACGGCATCTGGGGGAAACGTCTGAATTAATGTGTTATTATGTAATTTTAAAGTCTCTCTAATCTCTTTCCTTTGTACACAAGTGTAGCTATTTTAGAAAATCCCAGTTGAGTTAAATCATGTTAGATGAAGTCTAATAAAAGCTTTCTTTCTTACTATTAAATCAGATTTCATTTAAAAAGCAAACCCACCACAAAACATTACCAAAATGGCATGTGATGCAACTGCTTTGAATTCACCATGCTTGCTCGTTCACAGCAATATGCAAATGGTGCCTCTTTCTATTACTATTACACTGCATCCTTCTTAAAAACATACTCCTTTTCGCAGACAATCTCAAGCTTGCATTTATCAACTTTATTTTCTTAATGATTCAAACTTTTTTTTCTTTTCCCCCTGTGATGTGCTATTTGCTACATGGGATTTTATGGATTTAACAGTTTTATTAATTTAAGAGGTTTCCTCTGAGCAGTAAAATGGCTCAGAATGACAAAGGAGGTGTCATAAATGAATTGATATGTCACCTATCAGGATCTGATCCAGCAGTCTTTTCATTATTGTGGTTATTTCTTTTCAATTATCTGCAAACTTAAAATGCTAAATAACATCCCTCCCATATCAACTGGAAGGGGGAGAAAAAATGTGATCGGATTTCACAAACTTTTTGTCAGATTATTGATGCCTCAGATTAATTTTTATTCCTTGAGGCACAATCTTCCTCGAGATAAACAAGATATTTTATTCAAATGCTTTGCGTGAGCTTGGTCTCCAAGGCAAAAGACAGATAAGCAGCAGAATATTTTCAATGCAATAGCGGGAATATATAACAATACAGCAACAAAGAGCTGCATGTGCCCAGCACATGATGGTTTTTGCTGTGTGACAGAACTCCTAATGCTCATAGCACTAAACAAAAGGGGAGATGTCCTCGCATCACTTACTCCACTGACTTCAATAGGACTATTCCTGAGCAAGGAGATGCAAAGTCTGCCCTGCTGCGACTGCAGCAATATACATGGAATTTCACACTTGACTAAATTTTCAAATTTCCATTGGCAGCCCAGAATTACAGCCAGAGAGGGCGACACTGTGAAGAAGTCCATGGGATGCTGGCACGTTCGCCTGTCAGCATATGGGCCGGCCCTAGGCTTGTGCAGTCGCACATGGCCCCACGCCAGCCTAGGCCCTGCTCCTGTGGGCAGCAGACCCGGCCCTTTCTTTAAATTGTGCAAATTAGCCCCTGCACCATAACTTTGCGCATGGCCCTACAAATCCTGGGGCCAGCCCTGCCTGTCGCAGCTATCAAATAGGAGCAGCCCATAGTCCCCTAGTGAAGAGAAAAGTCCCTCGCTGAGCTCTCTCTATGATGGTATTTCTTGTGGCAGCGGTGGACAGGGAGGGGCATTAAGATACAAAAAGTCTAAAATGGATGGAATAGCATCTTGAGAAACTCATTTGTATATTTTATTTCTCTTGAAGAATCTTGATTTTCTGTTTGCAGAATTTGCGTTTCTTGGTTGCCAAATTTGGTGGGGGGTTTTCATAGATTACACAGAGACCTGCTCCACAGTAAGTGATTTGAGAACTGAAGCCAAAGTGATTTTCTTGCTTTTAGCTCCCAAATGGAATTTAAGGTGTTGAGATTTTCAAATGGGCATAAAGGAGACAGATAACTAGATGGTCCCACTGGAATTCGATGAGCTATGACTGTCCATTGAATCCAACAATGGGTGGAAGCAGATGTAACAGCGGATCGCTGTGGCCTGGCCCTGGACATCACCTGCACGTATGTGTAGGTGCCACCAGATATTGGCCCGGGATTGCCCCAGGTCATGTTGGTGGCTAGCCCGAGATGTGCCCTGGGCCCAATCCTGGATGCACATTCCAGGCAAAGGCCCACCTGACTGGACCAAAGTAGGCTGTCATGTCTGTTGACCCTAGTAGATACAGCCCAGATTGGGGCCCGCCATGACTGGCTGGCTGCCATAGCTCCCCATCATGGTGAGGTACTGGGTGCAGTGGGGGGGGGGCGGGGCTACCCAGTCACATGCTCAAGTGTCTCCATGCCCCAACCCTAACCCCACACACACACACCCAGCCATTGGCACGTTTGTTCTGCTGCCCAACTCAAGTCTAGAACTTGTCCGCCGTGGCTTTCCATCCAAAGTCGGGATGCCACGGCAATGCAGTCACATCTATTTTTACCCAGTGATGTCTCAGCACCTTGTGTGTCATTGTTTGGCAACATGGTCCATTCCATGAGTAGCAAGGTAGCATACAAATGTCAGACAGGAGTAGGTGACATGGACACTTTCCCTTTTTCTATCAGTTTCTTCTCCTCTATCTTCCCTTACAATCATTAATGGCAGTTGCTCCTTATTCAGATCTCTACTTGGCTATGATGTCAAATGTACTGATATTTATATTACTTGAGGTGAGATTCTGTTTTAAATGCCCTTGAAGCATTTTCATTAATAATAATAATAATAATAATAATAATTTTATTTATATAGCACCCCCGCACACAGAATGGCACTCAGAGCACTTCACAAAATTAATACAATAAAGCAACCTAAAATCACTTTTAAACAGTTTAAAAGGGGAAGGTAAAGGGGGAAGGAAAAATGCATTACAGGGAACTGGCATTGAATCCTCTAAAGACATCTGAATCCTACCCACAAAAAAAAAAAAGTCTTCAGGTGCTTTCTGGAGGAGACAAGGGAAAAACTAAGATTAATAGCTGGAGGAAAAGAGTTCCACATTGAGGGGCCCGCCACATAAAAGGCTATTTCACCCATGGATTTAAGGTACAGTACCCAAACAGCAGGTGGTATCTGAATGCCAATAGCCATATATAGCTATATATAGGGGTTTAGCTATCCTAGGTGCAGCCACACCAGTGCCTAAAAGCCGGGGTACAAGAGGGCATTTGCATGTAGAATGCATATGCACACTAGAGTGGAGTGTCCCAGCAGGGGGGCCCAGTCCATCCTCTGCACCAGGGTCCATTCCCACCTAGCTACACCCCTGCGTGCTTACCAGGTTCCAGCTCACCACAGACCACTTTTGAGGGGAGACTGATGAGGTGTCTCATGCCCTTGGGTTGCTTTTGAAAACTGCAGCCTAAATGGCTTCTGTGACAGCAGCTTCTAAGCTGAGGTAACATTCCCTTCCATAAAAGAGAGAAGAGGCTGCTGTGATGATGATGATGATGATGATGATGATAAACAGTTTGTCCCCATAGCCAAACAGCAAAGTCGTTCTGACACCTGTCAGGACCCAGACTGTGAATTTGCAACCCTAGGGGTTGTGGAGCAGTGCCTGGCTCAGCCAGACCTGGCCTGGCCCTTTCCATTCGTTCAGCTTGAGCCCTTACCCCACCCCCCTCCATTTTGTGCTAGCCCCTGCCACACATCTAGGCTTCCTGGTTGACTTCTACCCAGTTATATAAACCTGGCTGGTAGTAAGCAACACAAAGTTGGGTAGAGTAACTCTCTCTTAAGTGGCTTTCCTATGAGCTGCTTTGGCGCTGCAGGAGCATGCGCTATTCAAATCTAGCGCAGTGAAAAGAGGAAGTGTGGTAGTGAAATCCTACCCTGTCCGTTGTGCGAGCTTGCCGGTGGGAGACCCACATTCCCTTCTTTCCCATGAGACGGAAGCTGCGCTAGCTTTGAATAGTGCATACTCCTGCGGTGCCAAAGAAGCTCATGGCAAAGAAGCCTTACTGCTTTGTGTTCCTGTCTTACTTATGCCTTGCTTTAGTCCTGATTCTAATTCCTGCTCTGGTCCCAATCCTGACCCTTTGTCACAATCCCCAACATCTAACCATGTCCCAGTTGCCCCTCACACTATGTCCATTTCTACATCTCAAGGCTATAATTCTAACACTCAGATTCTCTAATGAAGGCAGTCCCAAGGAGACTTCAGGAATGGGGCTTGCTTCCTTCTTCTTTGGTTCAAGAAAAAATGATTCCACTTTTTTTGGCTTTCGGGGTGCACTGCAATGTCTGAGGACAAGCCAAGTGTTATGAGGAAGTGTTACGAGGGCTATATGCAGACATTAATTATTAGATGTGTGGAAGTCCTTAAAAATTACATCGTAGTTTCATTTATTGCTGCTTGAGGAGGCAAGAGCAATTTTTTTGTGTACCATAATTATACTCTTCAGTCTGAGTACCTAGGGTTGGGATAGTCACTTTGCAATCTCATGTCAACTCCTCCACAAGTTCTGTCTTGCTCTAGTCATAGTGGGATTTTTTTCTGCATTTAGCGAGGTGTGAAAGTGCCCCTCTCCCTCACCCAGCATTCCCAAGATCCAGGGAAGCTGCCAGTGTTGATGGACGAGTGGAAGAGAAGATGAGTTGTCAATGTTTAAGCAGTGCACTTTAAACACATCTCCAGGAAACTATTACTGAGCACCAAATGGGCCACAGTGATGTCACTTCTCCGTGGCAATAGCACATGGGGTGTAAGTAGATGGATGGCAGCTCTGAGGATGCCCACAGATGCCACCGTCACTCTCAAGTTGACCAGTCCATCAAAAGGGTGCCCGCCAGATTATAATGTGCACCCTAGAGAAGGCTGAGGCTGCTCCATGTACAGTGTGCTCTGCAACATCAAGAAGCATGCCATGAAGAGCAGGCTGGCCAAACCCAGGGCAATGGCCAATTGTGGCATTGCTGCCCATCATCTGTTGGGGGAACTCATGGTGCAGCTCTGCACCCATCTGTCCAATGCCCCAGTCAGCACCATGGAGTCAGGAACACCAGCCTAGAGCATTGGGGGACACTCGCAACTCTATGCTGGAGGGGGAGCCACACTGGTGGCCTGTGGCCCAGGGACACCACCGGTGCATCGGATGTGGACCCAGATGGAGCTGGTAACTGGTAGTCATGGGGGTGAGTCCCCAGAGCAACTTTGGGCTCCAGCAAGCTTCTGATCCACCATGGTTTCTGAATTGACCAGTGTTACTGACAGGCCTGGCTTTAGGCAGGGGCCGGGCAACCATCCTCGACCCCACAGGAAAAAGGGCCCCACCAAATGTCCCGGGTAGGGGAGCAGGTCCTAGGATCGGCAGGATCAAAGTGGGGCTCCACACTTGTGCACCTACAGCAACACAGAACTGTGCTGCACTCCCAGTACACCCACCCACCCAGAAGTGCCCTCTGCCCTCCCAGATGTGTCCCCTTCCTTTTCACAGAAGCACCGGTTGGAGCTATAGGGGCCATGGCAGCTCTCTGGGGAGAGAGTGGGATCCTTACTCAGAAGTGCCACCCTCCCCCACTCCCAGCCCCTGCCAAGTCCTGCTGCAGAATGGGACTCGTATGACTCCTGGGCTTCTGTGAACAGGAAGGGGGCACTTCAGGGAAGGGGGGAGGAGCGGCAAGTTCTGTGCCGCTGCAGCTGCCAGTTGTGTGGGCCCTCACTCTGGCCTCATCCCAGGGACCCACCATCCTGGGCCCCACCATGGCACACCCTCCGTAGGGACAACCCATGTGTTAGGTCCTTGGTGGGGTCCTCTATATATGAGGTACAGGAATAGATTCCAAATGAGTGTGGGAACAACTAGGTTAAAATACGGGCCCATGGAGCCTCAACCCCAGGGAGCTCCAGCCTATGGGGTTCTGCAGCCATTTGGGAGATGGTCCCCAACACATGGGGCATAGAAATAACAATATTAGGGATGTGCGGACAGAGTTTGGGGGTTTGGTGTTTGGCCCAAACTCGGGGTGTTCGGGCCATTCGCGAACACCCCAAACTTGAACTGCCTCCAGCCCAAACCGGCTGAACAAAATTCGGGTTTCGAACCCATTCGGGCAGGAGGTGAGGGGGAACCCAGTTTTCCCTCACCTCTCCAGGCTGCGTGGGTGGAAGGGGTGCTGGGGCTCATCTCCCCCCACACCCTGCCCAGCCTGATGAAAATTTAAAACAAAAACAAACAAAAAACACCCTAGGGATTGACCTACCTGACCCAGGGCTCTGGTCCTGGGTTTAGCGACAACAGGAGCAGCAGGTCCAGCTCCAGAGGCTCTCTGGAGAATTTCAGGCCTCTTCTAGGCCTTCTGAGAGCGGAAGGAGGGCTTCCAGCCCCTCCCTTTCGATCACCAAAAGGGAGGGGCCAGAAGGCCTCCTTCAGTTCCCAGAAGGCCTATAAGAGGCCTGACGCACTCCAGAATACTGCTGGAGCTGGACCCACCGCCACTGCCACCGCTGGACCCACCGCCACTGCCACCGCTGGACCCAGGGCTGAAGCCCCGGCACCACCAGGTAGGTCGATCCCTGGGGTGGGGTTGTTTTTATTTATTTATTTATTTGTTACCAGGCTGGGCGGGTGGGGGGAGGTGAGCACCAGCTCCCCTTCTACCTGCGCAGCCTGGAGGGGGGAGGGAAAACCGGGTTCCCCCCGCCCCGCCGAACGGGTTCAGTGAAACTGAACGGGTTCAGGCCGAACAGCCCAAACAGTATCGTGGGGGCCGAACACCGAATGGGCCAAACACAGAATCCCTCGATGGTCGCACATCCCTAAACAATATACAAATAACATTCAGGTCTTCGGGGCTGGCAACGCTAGGAGCCTCAGCCCTGGAAGAGGATGTTCTGTTCAACTGAGCATCAGCAATCAATTACGGTAACATCTTTCTAAGGGGCAAATCAGTGTGTGTCTGTCAACCATTCCTCTGTTAGGAGGGAGCCCACACCACCATTCCCTAGGAGGCCCCAACTTTCCTGGATTCAGCACTGGCTGCAGCCCAAGCCTTGGTTTTTGAGGAGTCCTACAGAAATGAATAAAGTGCCAAGTCCAATCCCAACTGAAAACAAACCAGGGCTGTTGTGAGCAAAACTGAATATGCAGAGGGGCCTCAAATCTGTAAGAAACCCAGTGAAACCTAACCCAGCCTTATTCAGGCCTGTTATACTGGGTGCTTTTCACCCCACTGAAGTCTTGTTAAAAAAACAACAACAATTCACCTAAAATATATTGAAAGAAAAAAGGGGTGGTTTTTTTGTTCTTGCTTTGTGGGGGGGTTGTTATTTTGTTTTTGTTTTTTTCAATATAGTGAACGAGTTTAGCTGGAAATCTCGCTTTTCAAAGCTGCAGAGCCTATCCGGGCCAATTGAAAATGGCTAAAAATAACTAAATAAAACCTCTCCAGTGAAATATGACTGAACAACATATAAATGCTTGAGAAAGAGAGACAACACCCCCTGGATTAATTGTGCTGACTGGCCTTAAGGGAGCAGGGTAGGCTAGACAGATTAAGCTGGTGAATATCATTGTATCAGAGCAGGGATATTTAGCATTTAAGCTGTTGATACAGGTGTTTTTGAGCCATGTTAGTCTTTCCTCCTGACCCTGGCTTCTACCTACTGTCTGTGGCTACATCAAATTATTAGTTTGCCCTAATTCTGCATTTCATTGGGGGACTTACAAAAAATGAGAGGCGACAGGGGGGAAATGACTAAACCTGGGATAAATTCAAGGTGAATGGCACTTCCTACCTTCTACTTTGACATTTCATTACCTCCCTGACCCCCTAATTGCTAATAAAGGTTTATAATATGTGTGGCATTAAAATCACCTGTCTATTCTGCGCAAAGAATATCTACTCAGTATAATCCTGTGACAAATAATGAGTGTCTCCATTAGCCAGTATATTTTTAACTTACCTAAGACAGGCTAATAGGTCTGAAAACCCACAAGTCAGATGAAAGAACCATAGAATAAGTGTGGGGAACCTTTTTCCTCATGCAGGCCTCTTTGAAAATTACTAGTACAAGCTCTGTGGGCCAAACAGAAGTTGGGGTTTGGAGGGAGTCCAAAGGGTGTGTTCAGGATGGGGGAAAGAAAGGGAGGATCCAGATATGGATGGATCTGTGCCATGGACTCATCCCCTGTCCTTACGTGCATGCCGTCATCTCCACCCCCTTCCTCTAAGCTCCCTCTCTCAGTGCTTGAATATAGAGACTGGATCTATGGGTCAGCTATAGGAACTAGAAAGGGGCCAAATAAAAATCCTAGCTTCCCAAGGGAGCCTAGCTTCCCTTGTGAATGATGATTACCTGCCTATCTTCTTTAAGAAAATGATAATCTGGGGGTTTGTTTTTCTGGGTTTTCTTTTTCTTTCTTCTTTTTTTTTTTACTGTATAGATTATAGTGAACAGGATTTACCAGCATCTACAACTTCAGTATTCACCCTACTAAATCCAATAGTTTCTCATATTTGACTTTCCACGTAATCTTTCATTGCAATCTTTTACTGCTAGGCTCTTTCTTTCTCATCCTTCCCTTTGCAAAGGGATACATCCTTACAGATACATAAGGGCTTAATACCTGTTGATCTAAAACCCAGGTGCTGACGCATGCTCTAATGCAGGGCACGAACCACTCTGCTATGCTTGAAGCCCCAAAATGCCACAGTCATGCAGTTACTGGGATCAGCACTCCTCCAGGAACCTGCCTTGCCCAGGGCTACGATTGGCCAGGAAATCCTATATCCTGATTGGCCAGGTTGCGCGTGTGCACTCACACATTCTCTCTCTCTCTCCCCCTCCCTCTCCTTGGACAAAGACCAGCTATAGTCCTGAACTTCCAGCCAGTGGCCCAGACTGCTAGTTGCCTTGTCCATGTTCTTGGTTTTCCTCATGGGCAATACCTACAATATCTCCTGATATATTGTCTCATGCTCTGGCTGTTGACTCAGACCCAGGATAGCCCTTTGAACCTGATGCCAGTAGAATGGACCACCCAGTTATGGATCCTCACTTTGGCCCAGGCTCTGGCTTGCCCCCTTAGACCTGATGCTTGAATGGATGGATTGGCCAAATAGAAGTTGGAGCTTGGAGGGCGCCCAAAGAACACCAGCACAGCCCAGTCCCACCTGACGGAATCCTCCAATCCACTCCACCCAGGTGAGCTCTGCCCCCTTGGAAGGCACCAGACAAGGATCCCGCCCCGCCCC
>QEPC01000407.1:901529-935529 GCA_003113815.1 Sphenodon punctatus
CCCATGTGCCCCCCTCCACTCCCCCCTCCCACCATATGCCCCCCCGCTCCCTCCCACCCCAGGCCCCGCAATTTAATACTCACCATGGTGGGGTCGCCGATTCTGCTCCACTGCTGCCGCTTCTGCAATCCAGATCCAGCCTCCAGGGAATGCGCAGGCAGCTCTTAGACTCCCTGAGTCCCTTCCTCCCTCAGGGAGGGATGGAGGAAGGGACTCGGGGAAGCTAAGAGCTGTGCGTGCGTCAGCAGCTCCCAGCCCCCTGCACAGGCTGGGACCCAGCCTGTGCAGGGGGCTGGAAGCTGCTGATGCACACGCAGCTCTTAGTTCATACCGGGGGCGCCTCTATTGGGCACCCCGATATGAACTTTCCCCCTGCGCGGCCCCTGCAATGCAAGAGTGCCCCCTGCAGCACTCTTGCATTGCAGGGTCCCTTTATGTGGAATGGATGACTCTTCTAGCCGCCCACTCTGCCTAAAGGGAGAATGGCTCCCTTTTGACCCTGAAGGTTTCCTTAGGAAGCCTTCAGGGGGGTGGGGTGACTCGAGGCACCAGTTGTGTGCGCGCGCATACACAACCGGTGAGAATGTGTGGACCCACCTCGAAGAACCTTGTTTAGCAAGGCAGAGACTTTCAGAAGGTCTCTGCCTTGCTAAACAAGGTTCTTCAGGTGGGTCCGCACATTCAGCGCAATGCCGACACGACCGGGGTTTTAAACTTTTTTTTTTTTTTGCAAGCTGCCAGAGCCTGCCACTGGCCAGGGAAGTCCTGGGGGGACAGAAGGGGCATTGGCCCTGCTACCCTGGAGGGCCCACCGCCCCTGTACACGCCCGCCATGGCAGTCACATGGGCAGTACTCACTCATGCCTATGCAACAGAATGGGCATGAGTGGGTGCGTTTTATGTAAAAAAGGTCATAGTCTTGTCTCTATTTAGACTGCTAGGCTCTCTGGGATAGGGGTTGCTTGTACATTGTTTGGCCAGCACCTATCACTGTGTCTCTGTAATGGATGGCTCTAAGTATCTGCAGGGTTAGCCCTAATGGACTGAGTTAAGTCATTTGGAAGCCAGATAGAGTGCAGCAAGTGTTTGGCCCCTTAATATTCCAGATGGGTAGGAGGTTAGTTGGGGGTGTTGCTTATTGGCCATAGCTGGGAGCTACTAGTCAGCTAAGGGCAGCAGCCAACGTATAAAAGGCTGAGCAAGGCAGCTCAAAAAGAGAATGTAATAGGAACAGGTTGTCTGGCTGGTCCTGGTCCTGTAAAGGAGAAACATGGACTGAAAGAGAGCAGGCACACTTATGAACAGAGGGCTATGCCACGACAGGTGCTAAAGGAGGTGCAGGTGCAATACTAAATGGAGGATAGTGACTCATTCCTGCACAGGTGTGCAAGCCTCTACAGCCTGAGAAGGGCCAGCGGGGCTTGATTGTGGCCAGGCCAGCTTGAAAAAAACTCAAAAGGAGCTTGAGAGCTCAGTAATAGGGAAAGGCAGGAGGCAGGGAGGGCTTTGTCTCATATCTGGCTTCAGGAGGAATTGTGTCTGGCCAGAGGGACCTTACCTGAAAGTGCCCACCTAAGAGGAACTGGCTACTTGGCAACAGGAGGGACTTTTCCTAGCCAGGGGGCCTGAATAAAGAAGATAACTGGGGGGCTGGCTTTAGGAGGGACTATGCCTAGTGAAAGGGAAAGACCCCCATCTGGATGAAGTATGAGATGGTACCATAAATGAAAGACACTGGTGGAAAAAGATCCCATGTGGGCTGGCCTTATTAGAGTTGTTGAGCTTGCAAAGACGTAACCATCACAGCCACCCTGTTACAGAGATCACAATGGAAGAGCTCAAGGCCTTGGAGCACTGGGTTCTATGTCAAAAGGGCTAGCTGGCTAGTGAAGATGGGGGAGGGTGCCAGTTCTGCATTAACAGGGCTGCCTGGAAAAGGTCAGGGTTCCAAGGGCATCAGCAGCTTAGGGCCATTGGTTCATATAGTGGATTCTCTCTATGCTACTATAATCAAGAGCAGTGGTCTCCAAGTGTGGTGGGCCACTGTCAACACTCAGAACTTCTTGCACACCATAATGTACCCACAACATATGACCACAATAGGACATGTGTTATTTATTGGCTGGCTGTGGCTACACACAAGGTGGGTGGCTTCTATCCATGCCACTCTGCAGACATCTCTGATGCAGAGGAGTGGACAGCGGATGACCACAAAACACATCTGCTAGCCATTGGTAGCACATGAGCATGCTGTCATCCCCTGGTCCCCTCTGTCCCTGGAGATGGCTACAATGCCAGCACTGAAGGGTTCTATATCCCACTGTCCTGTAGCTATGTATCACTTACTGGTGGTCAGAGTCACCATCTTCCCCATGTTTTTAACCAAGGGGTCAGGACTGCATTGGAGTGGGTGGGGCAAAGGGGCTCTCCTGCTTCTTTCCAGTTTTGCCGCATCCCCTTCTGAGCACCATGACAGACAGGATGATGTTCCACAGAGAGTGGAACAAATGTGCCTCCTTTCTGCCACATCCCTTCTGAGCATCTTAAGATTGTATTACCCAAAAGAGGTGGCAAAAGCACTCCCCTGCCCCTTTCTGCTGTGACCATGCCCCCTTCTGAGCTTTGTGACATGACAATGGTCTGCAGGGGCAGAACCATATTAGAAAGAGGGTGGGAGAACCTCTTCACCCCACCTCTTTCCATCATGGGATCACTCCCCCCACCCCCCCATTACTCCCTGAAGTACTGATTATTAATGGTTATTGAGAGAAATCAGGAATTCACCTAGATCTCAGAGGTGTTGCATACCTCCCAGCAGTCCCTACTTAGGAGAGACAGTTCCTCTTTCAGGGGATCAAACTGTTTCGAGAGAGAGAAAGACAAAGGATGTTAATATATGTGCAGCCGGCGTGCCAGCTAACCATCCCAGGAAGGGAGCTCACCCCCAGCTGGGTCAGGTCAGGGAACCGAACAAACATCCTGCAGATTGACCTAACCAGGGAGATGGGCCAGAAGAGACATGCGGTCAGCCCGCCCCGCCCCCCACCATGACGGGAAGCCATGGCTGCCAATAATGGACAGCCATGGCAACCCCCATGCTGGGGGGCAGCACAAACAAAAGCACTCGCCTGCTACGTCCTACCTAGGTGGCTCTGGGGCCCAGAGAGACTAGTATTCTTGATGATAGCATGGGCTTTATTGTTACAGTGTATCTCCAGAGCACTCGTGCTTCAGCTTAGAAGCCTGCTTGCTGGAAACGAGACAGCCATTAGACAGCTCACGCGTTCCCCTCCCCCACACCTGGGCTGTACCAAAGTCTCTCCAAGCCTGGGGCGTTCCCAGTCCATAGAGCCTGGACCGTACCAAGTCCCTCTGCTACATCTTCCATCCTTTTTTAAAAAAATGTCCCATAGTTCCCCAAATGAAGAGATATCTAATCTAGCTAGCTAGCTATCGTGCGAGAGAGAGAGACACAGAAGAAGAAGAAAAAAGTGTGTGTGTGTGTGTGTGCGTGCGTGTGTGTGTGTGTGTGTGTGTGTGTGTGTGGCCAGAGGTTACGAGCACTTAGCTACTGTTGGAGCCCCATCTTTACCACAGGCTCTTAAGAGGTTGTGTAGTCTCTCACGTACTTAGGAGTCTTCAGCGGGCGGCCTGCCCTGGACTGTTTGGTCTGCTTTCCTTCCTGTTCCGGCGCCGCCTCTGATGGGTCCAGTTCTCTGATCAGGTCCCCCTCATCACCTTCTGGGGGGGGCATTTCGCTGTCGTCTACCTTTGGTGAGTCCCTTACTACTGGTGGATCTCCCCTTATCGTTTTCTGGAGCCACTCTGGCTCATCTGCCAGCCGTTGCATGTAGTAGTCCTCCTTGTCTTCTACTCCCTTAGTGTCCGGCTTGGGATTTGCCCTCTGTGTTCATGGCCGGGACTCTGCTTTCCCCCATGGCCGTGTCTCACCCAAAGGTGTTTCCAGTTGTGCTGCATGGTGTGATTGTACATCAGCAGAGTTCTTGTAGTTTTTCTAATCACAGTGTTGGGTCTCAGGTCTTTTCTGGGGATTACATTGCACATAGCTCCACAGTCCAGTTGAAACCACACTTTCCTGTCCCCTAATAACATTATGGCAAAAATGGCTGCTTGTGTTCTGGTGTTAACCGCCCTCACCTGGTGAGGCTGTGGAATTACAGTTATGGACAGCACCCTGTCTTCCTTATCTTCAGACTCTCCGGAGCTATCTCCTTCCTCTTGCATCATTCTTACTCTTTGTGCTTTTCTGCCTGCCTTACACATGGTGCTGAAATGATTAGGCTTGCCACATGTGTTGCATCACTGCCCATACACTGTGCATCTGTCCTTGTTCCTTTCGTGCCTTCTCCCACAAAAAGTGCATTTTCCCCATTGCTCTGGTGGTGTCCTGCCCCATGAGGGCTCGTCTGGCTTTCTGCCACATGGGGGCTTGCTCCTTCCCACCTTCAAAATGGTGTCTGCCCCCCATGTCTCCAGGGCCCTCACCCTTTCCTTGGCAGCCTCCACAGTGCGCACTATATCTATGCATCTCACGAGGGTCAATTCCGCTTCCTCAAGCAGACGCTCCTGCAGCTTCCTGTCTGATGTCCCACATACAATCCTGTCCTTGATTAGGGATTCCTCCGTTCCCCAAACCTGCAGGGCCTAGCTAGTGACCTGAGTTCAGCCACATAGGCCTCCAGGCTTTCCTTTTCCCCTTGGTCTCTACTGAAAAATCTGAAGCGCTTCACTGTATCGTTGTGCTTGGGTGCACAGTGTGCCTCTAGTACGGATGTGCGAACAGAACACGGTTCGGAGGTTCGGACGTTCGGTCCGAAAACCGAGTTCAGATTCGGGTGTTCGGATCGGCGGAGTTCAGTTCGGCCAAACATTTGGAAAATCGGTATCGATATCAGTATCGGTACCGATATCAATACCGATTTCAAAGATTTTATTTTCAGTATCAGTATTGTTTGGCCCTGAGACACTTAAGTTTGTTATTTTTATGTCTTGTTATATTGTTAATGTTTGTTTTTTTAAAAGTTATTATAAAAGTTATATCTGTTACCAGCTGAGTTTGACCTGTCCAATCTTTTACCCCTCGGTGCTGCTTCTGGCAGGTGGCAGAATCTCATTTTATGTTTGTATATACAGCTTGTCAGATCCCTACCTGACAGCAGCAGCACATGTAGTGTATTAGCCCCANCCAGGCAGCAGCAGGGTCTCAACTTGTAGACAGCCCCCCAGGAGGACTGCTGGGGATCACATCAATAATGGGGGACATTGGTGGCCCTGGAGGAACATCATGCCTCCAAAAATCAGGCCTGTGGAGTTTGGGGCATGGTGATGGGCTCTGGCTGCTGCTGCATGCTGCCACTCCACTGGCACGGCCCCTACCACCTCTGCCACATGCCCCATTGCCTGCCTTACGGGCAGCAGACCGGCCTCTCCTACTTCCCTTCTCGATGTCTTCCAACCCAAAGAATGCACACACAGATTAAATATATATATTCAAATTTTTAATCTAATATTATATCTATCTATCTACACTAAATCTAACTGCTATTAACTATTCTAAAACTTATGGAACTAAATGGAATATCTAATAACTACAAAGGCCTAGTCCTACAAACACACTATAAAACTGAATCACTACACACTATCTCTATAACTAAGCTAACTCCTTCATCTATCTATCTATCTATCTATCTATCTATACACACACACATACACACACACACACTCACACACAGGGATGAGGGGGGGCGGAATACAGACAGCTCACCTAAATCAATCTAAGATTCAAATGCTACTCTAAATAAATCCCCAAACAGGGGTAGGGAATCAGGGATGGAATATATAGTGGGAGGAGGGGGAAGATTCAATGGAGGGTAGGGAGAAAGAACACAGGGATGGATAAAAAATAAAAATAACGCCTAAATCTATCTAATCTAATCTAAATAAATACTAGGGAGGTAAATGTGAGGGATGGGTGAAATAAGAGGAGGATGGCAATGGACTGGGAGGTAACAAACTGCTAGGAGAGGGAGACTTTTGAAAATGCCTGTTGATAGGATCAGTGGCTAGCTCAGAAGGTGTTGGAAGGGGGAAGGGCAATGACTTTTGTTACTTACTGTGTCCGCCTTACCACAAGCCCCATTGGCTCTGCGCAGCCTAGCCCCCAATGTCCAATCGCAGACTGCCAAGCCAGTGGTCTGAGGAGAAAATGGATGGTGTTTGGGCAGGCTGGCTGCTACTCCAAGCCTCTCCACCCCTGGTGCCAGGAAGTCTGCTCCTCAGCTGCCTCCCCCTCCCTGGGCCTGCCAGTCACATTTTTCCTGCCCAAACTCACCCAAACGCGACCAAACTGTTCGGTCATTTTCCAGTTCGGTTCGAACATTCGGTTCATCCGAACCACGTTTGCACATCCCTAACCTCTAGGGCAGTCATTACTATAGAGAGTGAGGACCCATGGGACAGCTTTAAGCCTTCACAGATCTTCCTCCCCTGGGGCCCCACAAGGTAGAACAGACATTTTACCTTATTTCCTTCTTTGGTTTTCACTGTGGCCAGATCTCTGTAGAGCTCAAATTCTTGCCTCCAGTGGCTCCATTCGCTTGCCAGATCAGAGCTTCTGAAATCCAAGGGTGCTGGTGGCTTCAGCACGTGAGCCCTCTCTGCGTTGCTCTTTTCAGTCTCTCTATGGGCTGTTCTAGCACTGCTGCCACCATATAACAAGAAGACTAGGAGACCCAGTATGTTTAATGATAGCTCAGGCTTTATTCTTACAGTGTATCTCCAGAGCACTCCATGTGCTTCAGCTTAGAAGCCTGCTTGCTGGAAACGAGACAGCCATTAGAGAGCACGCACGTTCCCCTCGCCAACACCTGGCCTGTACCAAAGTCTCTCCAAGCCTGGAGTGTTCCCAGTCCATAGAGCCTGGACTGTACCAAGTCCCTCTGTTACAGGCAGCAACCTACCTGGTTGGGGGTTGTAACAGGCCCACATCTGGCAGCCTGCTAACAGACACACAGGTTAGGCCCTGGCCCAGGCAAGTCATAAAGGCCAGTGCCATAGTGGGCCATAACAGGCCAGCCATCACCCAGAGAGACTGGTATTCAAGCTCAGGAACCTCTTTTATGGTTGCCTCTGAGGAAAAACACTTGAGAGAACAATGGGGAGATGATGATTACAAAGAATTAAGCAGGTGAACTTCCATCTCATGTTATGCACTTGGAATGCTGGGAGGTGTGTGGGGACACGTGTGTGAGGAGGTGGAGCTTATTATTATTATTATTATTATTATTATTATTATAAACATTTGTATAGCGCCGACCATGTACCTGGCGCTTTACAGAACATAGAAATAGACGCGGTCCCTGCCTATGGCTTACAATCTAAAAGACCAGGAGGGGGAGACAGGGAGAGGGGACAGTGGGAGAGACACGGGAGAAAACAAACAAACATTCAGGCGGCTGCGAAGTCTCAGGTGCACGTGCTTGGCTTGGTTACAATCAGGTTAGTTGCAGTAGTCTGCAGAGGAGGGCAGACAGAAGTATTTGGGGAATGACTAGCAGGCATAGGGAAAGGTGGTGAGGAAGAAGTGAGTCTTGAGGAGGGATTTGAAGGAGCGGAGGGAGGGGGTAAGATGGATATGGGGAGGGAGGGAGTTCCAAGCATGGGGGGCAGCAAGGGAGAAAGGGCAAAGGCAGTTAGGCGAGCAGGAGAAACGAGGGAGGGTGAGGGAGGGGACAGAGGAGGAGCGGAGACCGCGTGCAGGAGTGCGTAGGGAGATTAGGGGGGAGGGGAGGGGGGGCTTGCAGGAAATGGGTCTTGCACCGGCCGCACACCGGCCACAATGGGATGTGGAGTGTCTGGGTGTGCAGGGATTGGATGAGGGGCGGTGGAGGAGAGGGGGGCTTGCAGGGAATGGGTAAGGGGGGAGGGGGAGGAGGGGGAATAAGCACGGGCGAGAATAAGGGTAGGCCGGTTGGACAAAGGCTGTTGGAGGAGGGAGAGGGAGGAGCAGGGGATCCAGCAGCAGGGTGAGAAGGAGAGAAGAAGGGGATGAGGGAGCGAGGGAAATATGGGGAGGCATTCTAGGTGGCAACAGTCACTGCAGCAGATCAGTATTAATGGAGGAACAGAGCTTATTGGATGAGGGGGTGGCGCTTGTCCCTTTTTGGCACCTGGAAATGTGGGGAGTTATGCGAGATGAGTCAAAACCTGGATATTCGAGGTCACACCTGCATGGATACTAACTCAAGCAATTGCATACAGCATTGCCTACAGAGTATTATAGTGCAACTGACGTGAAGTGTTGCTTGCTGGGATTTGTAGTCTCTCAGTTCAGGAAGAAGATGGACTGCTATTAAGATGGATTACCTATAAGCCTCCTATAGGTATTTCCGTTTTGTTTAATAAATTCTATAAGCTTTGCCTCAACTCCTTCTATACAACACTTACTATGACCCTTGTGGACCCCAGTTTGGGAATCATTAATCCAAAGATAAATTCATAACAATGGCGTTTTACCATTTTCATCCTATTTTGTCCAAAAATGCGCTGTCACTTGATCCCAGTGAAGGACAATCCAGTAATTTTCTAATAAAAATAATGCATCATCTAACTGCTGCGAGCCAAAAAATAAACCTCATGTGTAATTAGGATAAAAACCTCAATAACCAACCACTGTCTACTTAATCAGAAAAGGCTCAGGATTTCATTCTCACCTAGCTTACCCTTTGGAAAATAAGTCAATGAAATTAAATGGGATGGGATATGAATTGGAATTAGACCTTCCAAGGGTATCATAATTGGGAAATCTTATGTTACCTTACAACAGAGACAGTGTGACTTAATAGATAGCGTGATGGGCTTTGCACTGAGAGTTGGGACTTTGTTCTGACTGGCTGGCTTTTGTCAAGTCGTCTCCTAAGCTTAGTAGTAATGTGTACTCAGTGGCAGTGGAGCTGTGCTCCATTTTTGTGTTAGTCTTGAATCCCATTCCTGGGATTCTCATGGCCTTCTCAAAGCTTTTGGAATACTTGGGTTGATGATAGCAAATATATCCTATTAACTTCATCTCTCTGATACATTTATTTTCTTTTACATTTTGTTTTGAATATTCACCTAACAAAAATCTGTTTCAGTCCAAAACTTGTAACAATTATCTTACTATTCTATTTACTGTTCATATGTCACTGCAAGTGTCACGTAAAAGACAAAGTAAAATATGCTCTTTCCTTTTGATGTTTTGGAGAAATCTGAGGTTCTGCTTGGTCTAATTTGTTGGATTTTTAAAATTTGCTTCAGTTTATTTATTTGCTTCAATTTCTAGGTTGCCCCCTCCTGCTGCAGCAGCTTGGGGTGGCGTACAACATAATACCCCGGGGTGCCCCCGGAAGACCGCAGGGGCGGATCCAGGACCGGGGTGTGTGTGAAGCGATCCCACAGATAAAAACATAAAAATATAAAACAGCATCAATAAAAACGGAATATAAATAACAATATAAAATTGCAAATAAAATACATCACAGCAGAGTTAAAAGACCCTCCCACCCCTCTTCCCAGCCCCCCAACCATCACCCATGTCCCTCAACAAAAGCCAGGCAGAACAGCCAGGTCTTACATTATCTCTGGAAAGAGGGAAGGTTCGGGGCCAAGCAGACCTCTGTCGAGAGGGTGTTCCACGGCCTCAGTGCGGCCACCGAGAACACCCTCATCGTTGCCACCTGAGAAACTCGGAGAACCCCGAGGAGGGTGCCCCGGACGACCGTGGGGGCTGATCCAGGACCTGGGGGGTGAGGCAATCTCACAGATAAGTGGGGCCCAGGCCATATAGGGCTTTATAGGCCAAAACCAACACCTTGAATAGGGCCCAGAAAACTATAGACAGCCAGTGCAGAGACCAGAGCACTGCTATAATGTGCTCGTGACCACCCATCCCCGTAAGGAGGCGGGCCACCACATTCTGCACCAGCTGCAGTTTCCGGACTGTCACCAAGGGTAGCCCCACGTACAGTGTGTTGTAGTAGACCAGTCTTGAGGTGATGAAAGCATGGATGATGGTGGCTAGGTTGGTGTCTGAGACATGCAGCCAAAGCTGTTGTACCAGATATAATTGGCGAAATGCTCCCCTTGCCACAGCTTCCACCTGGGTCTCCAAGCAGAGCTGTGAGTAGAGGAGCACCCCCAGACTCCAAACCTGAGGGACCAACAGAGGGTGGACCACTCCCACAGCCCCTCCCACCAGCACCACCTCCATCTTGTCAGGATTCAGCCTCAGACGGCTCGCCTTCATCCAATCCCCCACAGCCATAAGACATCGGGTAAACACCGAGACTGCCGGGCCTGGATCAGCTGAAAAAGAGAAGTAAAGTTGGGTGTCATCAGCATATTTAATTTCATTTCATCTCACCTTTTATTTGTATCCCGCTCTCACTCGCCTACGGCGACTCAAGGCGGCTAACAACAAAGGTAGAAACAACATGCAAGAAACCATAACAATTATAATTCAGTACAAAACAACATAACCTAAATAGCCCCTCAATTGTTGCAATATAACATATAACATAATCTCTCATCATTAACCATACCCTCTCCTTCCCTATTGATGACACTGCACACCAAACCCTCTGACGACCTCACCCAACCCCTCTGACGACCTTATATACACTTTGAACCGTAAAGGGGACAGAATAGAATCTTTTAAAGGAATAGTTCCAAGGAAACGCTGACCAGCCTTTTGGTATGAGCTACAAGTATCAAGAGAGCTGTTTACCTATAAAAGTGTCATTTTCCATTACTTACTTAGGACTTCAAGTCAACCTGGCTCAGTAATGGGAAGTGTCCAAAGCAAATTATTGACTATCTGTGGAGGACTATGAACAGTTAAAGCAGAAAGTGCCAACAGGAAGTCATTGAGCACGTTGGATTTTACACAGTTTTAAAGGGCTGCAGATGGGCTTTTCTATTAGAGAGTTGGTGGCTAGAACCAGATTAAGGCTGCTTTCACACAAACCAGCTAATCCTCACCTTGGTGTACTTACCTCTGCAAGGGTGTGGCTGTAATAGAGACAGATGGTGCAGTTGTATTGGATCCCAAGAGTCATGTGTGGAGGGGGTCACGTACCCTAGAGAGGCTGCATTCTCTGCTACCAGGAGGAGGGTGAGGGGAGGTGCATTCCATCTTCTGCACCAGGGCCCATTCCAGCCTAGTCACACCCCTGTACCTCAGTGATAATAATGCACTTTGAGAGCATTTATACTCTATAGAGCTAATGACTGTGTGAACAATTGGGCTTTGGATTTAAGTCCCTTAACGTGCCTTAACTGACACTCTTTGCCTGTTCACAGTATAGAGTTGTATAATCTTAGAAGACCCTCAAGGGCCATCTGTGCCAACCCCTTGCTTGGATGCAGGAGAACTACAACTACAACACCCCCAACAGCTGGCTGTTCAGACTCCTTTTGAAAACCTCCAGGGATGGAAAGATAATCCCCTGAAGGAAGCTACTTTGCAATATGGGTTCCTCTTTACTTACAAGAACAATCCACTACTTTGTCTTAAACACTCTCTCCATATGAACAGAAGTGTAACCACTTTGGCAGTGTTTGTCCGAACAAGTTCTCAATGTGATGTGGGCATGGGGCTTCTCTCTTTTTCTTCTGCTCTGCATTCACTGGGCTCCACGCAGACTACCTGCTAACCGTGCCTCCCATGTGCTTCCGGCTTTGGGTGTCAGCAGGAGGGGAGTGCCAGCCCCCACCAGACTTTATGTGGCTCCACTCCTTTCGAAACCTGTGTGATGTCATGATGCTTCAAAAGAGGCAAGGCCACATTGGAAATGGTGTGGGGGTGCTATTCCTCCCCTTTATGATGTGGCCCCACCCTTTTTGGAACATCATGGTACCACAATGCTCTGCGGGGGGGGGCTATGTCAGAAAGTGGGTGGAGTCTCTTTGTCCTGCCTCTTTCTGATGTGGCCATGTCCCCCTACCCCCACCCTCACACAGTTTGGCAATGCTCTTCTTTCAAGCTATGGCCACCCAGCAGAGCCAGCCTCCACTCTACGCACAGGTCATGAGGGTCTTGCTTGCCCAGCTTCTTGGGAACTGGGTCTTATTCCAGGCAGCTCTCTCCTTGGCTATATTCACCAGCCTCCCTGGGAATATCTGTGCCTCTGCCCCTCTTGTTGCAACAGCTGCCTCTTCTTCATTCTTTCCTTCTGTGCTTGCTTTGAGAAACACCCCTGCTGTGTTTAGTCTGAAGAACTGCCCCCACCCCAGCTGCTTTCAAATGAGCCGTGGCTGCCTACACCACCTGCCAACTGAATGGCGGAGAGGGGGAGTCCTCCAGTCGGTGGAAGAAAAGCCCCTGCAAAACGCAAATCCCCTGCATTAATCCTAATAATATACTGTCAGCACCGTTACTTTTTAACAGCAAAGAGCAAATCTGCTTTTCTAGAAATGCTGGAATCGTTTTCCACCTCTGAGTTCTTTGTGTCTGCAAGAAGTTGAGTTAGTATGTGTCCAGATTCCTATTAATCATTTATACAGCACTTTCAATGTTCTTTATGCTCTTTATGACTTTATCTAGTTCAACCTCACAACAACCCTGTAAGGTAGATGATTATTATTCCCATTTTACTTAAGGAACTGAAGCTGAGAGACAGCAACTTGTCCATGAACTCACTGGGTGGCAATGGGCAAGACAGGATTTGAACTGAGTCACCCACGTCTGAGTCTAATGTTTTATCCACTAGACTGCCCTGACTCTGGACGCTTACTGGCGTGCATAAACACACCTGATTTGCCTCCACAATAAACTGCAGAAGGCAAATTGGGTGCAGCTTTTGTCACATGGGAAGACAAAGACATGCAGCTTTCTCTTCTGCTCTGCATCCACTGGGCTCCACGCAGACTACCTGCTATCCGTGCCTACCATGTGCTTCTGGCTTTGGGTGCCAGCAGGAGGGAAGTGCCAAAGGTGCACTTGCCCGCACCAGACTTTGTGTGGCTCCACTCCTTTGGAAACCTGTGATGTCATTATGCTTCAAAAGGGGCAAGGCCACATTGGCAGTGATCATGCAGGGGATGCACAGCCCGAAAATCCAGGTTTGCATCCCTCACATGAACGCTGCCAAAGCCGTGCGGCTTTGTTTTCCCACGTGAGATTTGCCTCTCACAGTTTCTCACAGAGGCAAATCAGGCACATTAAGGTGTTTATGTGCATTGGAAAGCGCCCTCAGATTCTTGCTCTGCTTCCAAACCCCTAATCCTTCACTATCACCCCTCAGGTGTGAAGAAGCATAGACATGATGCAAAGAACTCTGGGAGGAACAGGATGCCAGAGCCAATTCAGACAGTAAAGAGGTGAGAGGGATTTGAAGAAGTCACCCAGAAATAGAATTGCCCTGTGACAAATGTACCATCAAGCCATGAGGTAGCTAATGCTGGTCTATGAGCATTGACAATGTCTCATGGTAAATTTACCTTGGTTGGATTAAACTTTTTGGTGACCTACACTGCAGAGAGAACAACTGTCACTCGAACACACTCCATCAGGAGAAAGAGACAGCATCTCCCTCATTAATCACAAGCATTTATCTAGCAGAAGGAGTCCGTCATCCTGTGACAACTTCCTATTACATGGGCATTAAACTCTTAAATGCATTTACAGCCCCATGGTCAGCTGAGACAGACAAATAGGAGCTGGTTGGGGAGACAACTTTCAGCATACCTACCACTCCCCACCCCCAAAATCACTTTGAAAAACAATCATTTGGGAGAGAGGTGCTTTTGGGGCATGTCCTTTCAAAGGCTTGAAAACAATTTTCCCCCAACCAATTTTAGTAAATATGGACTCCCCATCCTCCCCCCGTCCCCTTCTGCCTTTATTCCTGATGGAGCTGGAAAATTAACACAGATTGGATAAGTCTATGGAAGATGGCACCATAAATAGATATTAGTCAAGTTGGCTGGGGGATGAGACCTCTTGGCTGCCAGGGACTGTGAATGAAGCAGCCAAAGCTGGCCACTGTCAGCAGAGCCATAGCTAGCCTATGGCTAACATGGTGATGGCCACAGGTGCATTTATATGAGGGGTGCCAACCAACCATGCCACAGGGCAGCTGGATCGTCAACTGTGTGTCTGTTACACCGCAACTACCTGCCCAGACTCCCTTCACTGCTGCTTTTGCCAGCCAGTGTTAAGCAGGAGTGCTTAGCCAGTACTAATGGAGGGGGGGGGGCTCTTCCCCCTGCGGGAAGGCCCTGCACCCACCCATTAGTACTGGCTAACCACTAAGGGAGTCTAGAGCAGGGAGCTGCAGTGCAACATACACACAGCTGATGATTCAGCTGCCCTAGGGCATGGTTGGTTACTGCCCCTCATGTAAATGTACCTGAAGCCATCACCATGTTAGCCATAGGCTAGTTATGGCTCTGCCGACAGTGGCCAGCTTTGGCTGCTTCATTCCCAACCCCTGGCAGTCAAGAGGTCTCATCCCCCAGCCAACTTGACTAATAGCTGTAGGCTAGTATGGCTCTAGCTGTCAGGGACAGGATGCTGGGCTAGCTGGATCATTGGTCTGACCCAGTACAGCACTTACATTCTTTTTGTTTGCCTTTTTCTTTAGTTAGTCAATGGGTTTCATCAACAGCTCAAGCATAGAGCTGAAACAAATAATGGATTTGAGGCACTAATTGCATTTTGGATAGCTATCTGAAATGAATATCTGCTTTTTGGTTGTCCAGTAATTCAGTTACTTCATTTTGGCTACTGCATATACTACCAAAATAACCAAATAACTAATGGCTTGTGTTTACAGCATTTTCCCCACTGATGCCAATGGGAGAAATGCAGTGAACACTGAACACAGGTCCCTCAAATAACCAAAAAAATCAACTAACCAATCCAAAATAACGAAAACAGATATCCGACAAAGTGGGAACCAACTTGCAGTTATCATCCACTTTGTCAGATAGGGTTCAAAGAGGGTGAATTCACCAAATAAGGTATTTGTCATGAAAATTGGTTTTACCTTTAGTCCAACACTATTTCAGAAGTAAGGTCTATTAGCTTAATTCCTTCTGCCTGCTCACAAGAACAGAAAACTTTGCACATTAACTTATGAAACATTTTCGGATGCCTTGCAGGTAAAAGGCCATGTGAAGAACATTGGATTTTGCCCTCATATCCTGTATGCTGTGATTCCTACATTGTGGAACCAAAAATCAAAGCCCTGAATGATTTTTACCCTGACCTTGAAACCATTTTTTAAAAAAACTCTCTAGATAAAGCTCCCCAAAATAATTTGCCCTTACGGTCCACTTTGTAAAACTGGAAAGTAAAAAGTATAACAACCTGAAGGAGAAATTATATTCAACAAACCAGACAGCAGTGTGATAGAATATTACCAGACTCTTGATAGGAAAGAAAAACAATTCAAAAGCCTTTTTTAAACAAGACACATCTACTCCTGTCCACACAGTGGACATGGGTAGGTGTATACCGTTTGACAGTGGCGGCGGGTGGATCGGTGGGAGGGCATGCGAGCGTGCTCCCATGAAACACTCACCTCCACCCATCGCCCCTGCATGGAGCAACCGGCAAAAACACAGTGTGCCCATCTGCACCCTCCCCACCCCCGCACCACCCCCGCAGCGGCGTTACCACTGACCTCCGCTAGGGGGGGATGGTCCATTTTTAAAAGGCCATAATTTCTTCACTGAGAAGTTGATGGGAGAATAACGTAGCAGACCACACTGGAACTTTGTCTAGGAAGGTAGGATTTAAATGAGTGAATGTTAATAATCGAAGTGAAGAAGAAATGTTTGTTATAATAGATAGAGCAACCATTCTCTGGTGCTTTTGTCAACCTTCTGAAGTCAGTTTATGCGATCTGTCTTAGGTTACGATTGGAAATAGGTGCCCTTCTGTGACCCTCAGTTCACTAATGAGCTGTCCTAGTGGTCACAAAAGAAAATGTCAGGTTGGATTTTCATGCCAACAAATGAAGAAGGGGCATGAGCAATCAAACCCCTTATGTTTAATAGAGAGATTTCAGCAAGTATCTTTAGTTCATAAAGTTAATACAATAAGAAATGTCAGGAAAAGTCAGATTTCATAGTTCAGAGTACTGGGGGAGGGGTCTGGGACGGAGGCAGGTGGTGAGCCATACATTTATTGTTGAAACAGCAATAGCCATACAGGTGGTGGGCATTGGGACACAGCATCAAGACTCAGGGGGGTGTTTTCAAACATAATGGTGACCTGCTTTAGCGTGGTTTACTCTGTGGGCCACCGTCACATAAGTTTGCACCTGTCAGATGTTATCATGGGTTACTGTGGCTGGGCTGTGACTTGGGGAAGTTCCTGAGTCACCGCCCAGGCTAGCCACCACCATGGTCAGGATCCTGCTGCCCAACCAGGAATAAAGCGGGTTTTCACATTTGAAATCCAATTTACTCATCCTGGTCTGGAATGTCCAGGGAGCTGGGTGCCATGGCAGCCATCATTGGCAACCCTGGCTGCCGGTCAGGGTGGGAGGGTGGGCTGCTGCGCACAGTGTGGGGGCGGGGCTGTGGGGGCACATGTCCACCCAGCCACCCAGCTCCCCACCTTCCCCAGCAACTAGGCTCCCCTCACAGTTCAGGGGCCTGACCAGATCCCAGCCACAGTGGCGGCCTCACTTCAGAGGGGGCAAGTCCATGGCAGCACTTCGATGCCATCACAGATGAAAACACCCAGGGCAGCAGGAAGCAAGACCAGAGTTGGGAAGCAGGAAATAAGGCTGAGGATAAGCAAGGAACAACAAGACATGGCTGGAGTAGGGGAACCAAGATGGGAGCAAGCTATATACAAGGATGCAAGACTGGAGTTAGGGAGCAAGGAGAACAAGAATGAAGCAAAACCAAAACACGGAGTGAAAGACAGGAACTGTTGTTCTTGCCAGCTTCCTTCTGCCACCATCCAAGCTTATATCCTAGCTGGTAGCCAACAGGAAGCTGGGAGGCATGGCAGTGGCTGGAGGCAGATAGGAGGAGGGATGTGATGAGGATAGTGAGGTCACCTGGGGGAGTGGCCAGGCCCAAGGCAAGGGGACAGTAGTGGCTCGAAGAGCTTGCTACTGCTCCAGAACCCCTGGGAAACTGGATTCAAGACCTGGGGCCTGATGTGCTGGTGTTTGGTATAAAAATCTAGCTAGAGTTGTCATTGGGGCATGGCTTTTGTCTTCAGTTGAATCAGAGCCAAATCCAGGCAACTGCAGACTGAGTGACCACACAGGGGCACTGGTATGAAACATGAACCCTCGCAGTCAAGGCCATCCTCCTAAAGGGTGACCCACAGGGGACCCTTTTTCACCAGGACAGGATGACACCAGGCACCATTCCCTCCCAGTGGGGTACCAAACATGACCAGCCTGCAGAGGTTGCCCCTGAGGGGGCAGAGCCAACAAGGGACCCATATTTTATCTGTGCCTTGGACCCTGCAAATTCTAAGGTCAGCTCTGCACACAACCTAAAAACCAGGGAGTCCTGACCTACTGAAGGCCTGAGAAGATTTGGGAGGGGGCCCCAATTACACAGAACCTATCAGTAAACTAGAAATAACCAATTATGAAATAACATGTAGGCCCTTGCCCATGGAGGGGTTGCTAGGTTTAAATAAACATCAAAAATTAATGATGGCACCATTTCCCTCCTTTTAATTGGTGGATCAGTGTGGGTCCATCAAACATTTTTCCTATGTTACGTAGAAGCCCACAGACACCACCCTTTTTAGGGAACACCAAATTTCCTGGGTCTGGCAATGGTTTGAATCCATCTCACAATCTCACTGGCTTTGGTGATCCATGTGAAATGAATCCATGTTCATAGTCCATGCACCCAGCTCAGCATTTACAGCCTCAGTCTGCAATTTTGTCGACGCACCCCAATGAGACACTGAGACAACGTTTGGTTCAAATTCTGCACTCATTTATTCCAATCAACAAACTTAAAGGTCGGTGGGTAATTGCCTCAAGCAATTCGGGTTCAGTATGCCAACTCACTAACGTAACTTATTAACACAGCCCTGCCCAGATGTGCCTTTCGTTGACAGTCCCCTAACCAACAACATCCCCTCCTTCAACAGCATCCTGGCCAAAGTGGGGGGACAAGCCCACCTCTGGGCACGAGTAAGGAGCGAAGTGTTTGCAGGACCCGAAGACAGCGCATGTCCCTGCAGAGCTTGCTAAGACCTCACTCCCAGGGAAGTGACCCCATTGCATGCTGCGCCCATTATTACACCGTACGTCCTTTCACCATCTCTTAGGGAGATGACTCTTAATACCCTAATACCCTACCTATTAACCCTATCATGGCATACTGGGTGCGACAACTGCTGGGTGCGACAACTAATACCCTTATCATACTTTCAATTAACAAGATCTGCATTCTCAACCAATTCTTGTTCCATCTTCCATTCTGAATACCCTATTTAAATCCACCATCATTAGTGGTTAATTTATAATACCAAATTGTGTAGTCAATTAGAATAATAAACATTCAGTTAAACATCAGCCTATTTAGCCTACTCAGCACTGTTAAGGAGGCGAAACACACGGTCCTTTCCAAGAAGGTTGCCCGCCAAAAGTCCTCCTCGGTCCCATTAGTGGCAACCAGATGATTCCACAGTGCTAGAGGGGAGGAGGGAGGGGCTGACTCTTTGGCCATTACTCCATGGAATGCTGCTCCTCACGGCCTCAGGAGGTCCGCCCTGTCTAGTAGGAGCAGGGCCTCCACGTCCAACAAGGCACGCATGCGCCTCCTCGCTCCAGTACAGTTGCCCTGGCAACCTTCTCAAATCAGCGGGGAGGCTTTCTAACAAACCTCCCCGCAGTGGCCCACCCCCCTTAACTCTCTGCATCTCCTTCCTAACTGTGGGGGGGACGCAACAAATACCCCGTTACCGCCATTTAGCGGCAAAAGGGACTTGTCGACGCACCCCAATGAGACACAGAGACAATGTTTGGTTCAAATTCTGACCGCACTCATTTATTCAAATCAACAAACTTAAAGGTCGGTGGGTAATTGCCTCAAGTAATTCGGGTCCAGTGTGCCAACTCACTAACATAACTTATTAACATGGTCCTGCCCGGATGTGCCTTCCGTTGACAGTCCCCTAACCAACAACATTCCCTCCTTCGACAGCATCCTGGCCAAAGGAGGGGGACAAGCCCACCTCTGGGCACGAGTAAGGAGCGAAGTGTTTGCAGGACCCAAAGACAGCGCATGTCCCTGCAGAGCCTGCTAAGACCTCACTCCCAGGGAAGTGACCCCAGTGTATGCTGCACCCCGCATTACACCGTATGTCCTTTCCCCATCTCTTAGGGAAATGACTCTTAATACCCTAATACCCTACCTATTAACCCTATCATGGCATACTGGACCCCTGCCACTAAGGGGTGGTCGAACCCGAACCGCTCCGACCCCCACCACCTAGCTATCCAGCAAACTTCCCAGGTGCCCTGCCAGTGCTGCTAAGTACATCTCATTCCTGATGTTAGATAGATGCACCCCATCTTCCTTGTATAATTCCGGTCTTGTGTGTACTATCCCTACGTGCCTAATACTAGACACCCCCCCTCAACCTTTTAACCATTTAACGACCACTCTATTAACATTCCTTCTTGCCTTATCCACTCTTTCTGGTTGACGTGCCCTCTCCCATCTAATTCTGGGTACCCATTCATTCCAGACTATGTGAACTCCATTGAACCATTCCTTAACTGTTAACAGATCCTGCTTTATATTTATAACTAAGTTGACCCCCTTTCTTGCCGTCAGGTCATTCTCCCCAAGGTATATCACCAATATGTCAGGCGGAGGGGACTCCACCTCCTTTTGGAGCATTGGTAGGAGCTGGTTCCAACGCATACCACTCCTACCCATCCAATTAATATGGGCTTTTTCGGCCAGGCCCAAGTTCACACCCCATGAGGACATTGCAGCTGCTGTGCCTGCCCACTGGACGAGGCTGTGGCCGATGAACCACACAGCTCGCCGTGCAGCCGTGGGTGCTCTGCAGCCTACCAGGAAACAAGACAAAGGCATGTTATAAGTGGTACGGATGGACATATTTCTTGTATGCCCCGAACCACCACCTCCCCACAGCCATAACCGCGGCCTCAGGCAGCCCTGCTGCTGCCGCCATGTTAGCTGCTCCAATCCGGAAAGAGTGTGACCCAAAGTCAAGGGGGGTAGCCCCACCCTCTTCAAGGCTGCTCGAAGTACCGCTGTCATCTGATAACTCGTGACTGCTGCCCTGTTTCTGTGGATGAACAGCTCCCCTTGCACCACTGGTCTTAACCCTACATATCGCTTTCCTTGCTTGAATGGGCATATAGCCTGCGGGCCCACTCTAAAGAGCTCCACTATGTGACCATGGTATTTCTGGTCCATTTTGGGGCACCACAGACAAATCCGTAGTCTTTCTGCCACCACCTGCAAATCGAGTATCCCCAAAGCCCAAGCCTAAGTATCCCTGGAGGAGCTGCATACCAGTGGTTCACTAATCCTAAAACCGCCGAAGTACATGATGACAAATATTGCTGTGAAAAGCTGAACTTCATAAGGGTCATAGCAAACCTCGGGGAGGGACCCCACTATTTGGAGAAGAATCGGTGTTGTTATCGGGGCCCACCTCTTGTGGTGTGCCCTCGGGGACCTTGCCCATGCCTCCAACATATGCCTCAAATAAAAAACATTATCAGGGGGCCGAAAACCTTTCAGTGCCGCCAGTTTCCTGGCTATCGTTCCACTTGCCAAACCCTTCCTTCTCAAGGCTTGCGCGAACTGAATGGCCTCCATCTCAGAAACAGGGAACCCCAAACCCCATCCCTTACTTGCCCTAAATTCCTGAAACTCGCAGAAAGCCCTATCGTAAGTGGCCTGAGTTCTAGGGGCCAGTGATCCTTGGATGGTACATTGTAGCTCTAACTGCCAAGGCTCCATATTCCCAGTGGCAAAGGATCCAGGTCTGTCCTGACCCCTGGTGACAGCTCCCGGAAACGCTTTATCTGGGACAGAGACAATGCATCAGCTATGCTATTGTCGATTCCTGGGACATGTCGTGCTAGAAACATAATATTGTTTCTTAAACATGCCAAAACCAGGGGCCGAACCAACCCCATGACCCTTGTTGACCAGGAGTAAAGCGAGTTCACCACGTGTTGTCACACCAGAATACCACCATCTGATTGGTGAACTGCCGAGACCAGAGCAACACGGCCACCACTATGGGAAAGAGTTCCAAGAACATGAGGTCCCTAGTGACTCCTCTGGACTGCCACTCTTTTGGCTTGCTCGGTATGGGCATATAGACGGTAAACTTCCGGGTTCCGATGCACTCTGTGATCTTGTCCCTGGTACCTGCTAACTTATCCTCAGGCAACCTCGATGTCATAAGTTCTGTGTCGAGCTCAATCCCTAAGTACATGATTCTTGTTGATGGCCCTTCTGTTTTTTCGGGAGCCAGGGGAACACCCATCTCCTCAGCCACTTCCTTAAATAATTGTAAGGCAGATGCACATTCCCCAGACCGAGGGTAGCCTATTATCAAAAAATCATCCAGATATTTAGATACCCCTCTCCCCCCCCTTTTAGTCTCTTACTAAAGATCCACGCAATCAGGGTACTGAAGTGCTCGAACACGGAACAAGAGATCGAACAGCCCATCGGCATGGCTCTGTCATAGTAATACCGCCCCTGGAACTGAAAACCCAAAAGATGAAAACTACTGGGATGCACCGGCACTAAATGAAATGCAGATTTTACATCACATTTCGCCAAGAGCATTATCTTTCCCCTAGCCCTTACCTTATCCACTGCCTCATCAAATGACGCATATTTAATTGTCATCAGTTCCTTCAGAATAGCATCATTCAGTGAGCCACCCCGAGGGTGTGATAAGTGGTGAATCAGGCAAAATTCCCCTTTGGCTTTTTGGGGGACAATTCCTAATGGGGACACTACCAAATTGTCCATGGGGGGGTGATCAAATGGGCCTACTATCCTTCCTTCCACAAGCCCTTTTGCTATCTTTCCTTTCACTATATCCTCCATTCCCATTGTAGATTTCAAATTCCGCACTTTTCCTTGCTGCCGCACTGGACCCGCAGGTATCACAAACCCAAATTTAAAACCTTGAACTATATAACTCACTTCCCTTCTGTTCGGGTACCCCTGCAGTGCCCATTCTAACTGCTCATTTTTGACTGGGATTGGGCTCCTTTGTAGCACATGCCCCCGCCTGGGGGCCTTGCCCCCCTTTTCCAGCTCCTCCCCCATAACTATATGCCGCTTTACCACTTTTTTGTTTGGGCTGGGGACAGTTAATTGCCAGGTGACCCTTCACACACATAGTTTGAGCACCCATGCCGGAACCTACAAACTGTCCTATTACATCTACCACCCTTGTTAAATTCCCAACGTGGGCCGGGGTTTCCTTAGCCGCCCCTTCCATAGTCACCCCAAAAGAACTCACTCCCCCAGGCCACACACACACCCCAGACTAAAGGATGTCCACTATCCACCCTGGGGGCCCTGGTGACATCGACCATACATTCCAGCCAAAGATTTGGAGCATGGACATCCCAGCGCAGTCCGGGGGTAGTTGCTGCCCTGTGACGGAATGCCTCATCATACCTTAACCACGCACCCACTGGTCCTGTTCCATAAGGCCGCCGGATTATGTCCACGTACTTATGTAGCTCCAAACCACTGCCAGGGTCTGCCTGGTGTATGACACCCATATACACAGCGAAAGCCGCTGAGCAGTTAGCCCAATTCCTGTCGGCCTTTGGGCGCTTGAATTTTTCTTTATCTTTGCCATCTGTCCTCTGACTCCAAGTAATCCAAAATTGGATCACTGAACAAGAGGGCGTAAATGTCTACATAGTCTCCTTTTTTTTAAATGTCTTTTACTGCCGGGAGCAGATGTGCCCCAAAAGATGCAGACACGCACAGGATGGCGCCCCCGGGAGGTGGGGGTGGGAAGCTCCCAGCCTGTATGCCCGTCCCAGCTTTAGCCCCTTTTTCCTGGGCCTTAACTGTCCCTACCCCATACAAACTCCCCTTGGCACCCCCAATCTCCTGAGAATGCCCGACTGGGGAACTGGGTGGTGGGACCACCGGTGTCATCCATACCTACGCCCTGTTCCAACAGGTCAATTGCAGCACCCCCCTTTGAGCGGCCGGCCCGGGTGCTGACACCCCGGGCCCCATGGGCATATTATCACTCAGGGCCCTAGGGGGAGGGGGCATCCCAGATGCCCCACCTACCCTGGGCCCAGGGGGCCTGTTCCCAGTGCCCCCTCTTCCTACTACTTCTGTCATGCTATTCCCCATTTCTCCACTGCCTAGCCTTCCATCCTCACCTTGCACTATGACCGCTGGCAGTAAAGGGGGGTTAGGTACCCTGGCCGGTATCTCTCCAGGAGGCACTTGGGCCTGACCCCTCAGCTCCATCTTGATGGCCAGTATTCTCCACCAGATGTATTCATCAATGATGTCCTGTTCTCTGACCATCGCTTCTATCCTCCTTCTGCTAGCCGGAGGGCTGTCATCGCCCTATAACGACATTGCCTGGCCTGGCCCCAAAGGCCTCAAGGCCTGCCCACCCAGGTTGGGCCTCAGTCCCTGCTGTACCACCATGGGCCAGCAGGGGGCCTGCTGGTAGTACTGAGCTAACCCCGGGACCCCGTATGCATTGACCGGTGCAGAGGGAGGCTCTGAGGGCAAGACTTGGTCCCCCACCCCCCCGGGTACATTGCCTGAAGCAGGGGGCCCTTAACTAGCAGTTGATCTGAGACCCCAGGGGCTCCTCCTGCAAGAACCCCGTGCTCCCCTTGATCCCCAGACAATGGACCTGGAGGAATCCCTTGCTCACCTGACCATGCCACCATGCAGGCTTGGGGTGGCCTATGGGTCCTGGTCTCGCCCCCTCCTTCTGTTTCAGGACTATACCACGCGGGCGGCACCACCACCCTCCGTCCTTTCCCCAATTCCTCCATACTTGGAGGGGTGTCTTCCCTTGTCGCCACTAGATGAGTGGGCTCAGTAAGGAACTTCCTGTCCCTGGACACGCTGCCCAGATCACTCTCCGCCGGCCGCTCTGCGGGCCCAGGTCCCAAGTGACTCGCATCCATGGAGGGTTGACTCCGGGCCCTCATTAGGGCCTCACACCCTTGGAGATGATCAACCATCACAGCTCTGCTCGGGAGGGTCTCACCTGTCACTGGCCCCTCATGGACAGAGAACTCTCGCTCTGCCTCGGCCTGGTCCGCACACCACGCAGCTTTCCTTGACTGCCCCTTCCCCTCCTTCTTCTTCTTAGTCCGCCCCATGCTTCGGGCAGATCCTTGCTGATCTTGTGTAGGCCGGCTTACTCAGTGGCAAGGAGAGCTTGCTGCTGACTCTTTGGCTGTTACTCCCTGGAATGCCGCTCCTCGCGGCTTCAGGAGGTTCGTCCTTTCTAGCAGGGGTGGGGCCTCCACGTCCAATGAGGCGTGCAGGCACCGCCTCGCTCCAGGACAGTTGCCCTGGAAACCTTCTCAAATCAGAGGGGAGGCTTTCTAACAAACCTCCCCCCTTCCTAACCGCGGGGGACACAACAAATACCCCTCACAGCCATTTAGCGGCGAAGGAGACTTTTCAGAATGCTACATCGCTAGCAAGCAAGACCCATAAACCACTCACAGTGGAATGTCTTGCCTCTTGATGCTTGGCACTGCACACTTAGGTTGCTTCCAAAGGCTGTTAAGAGTACAAGAAGTGCCATGCTCAGTCAGACCAATTGTCCACTGTGTCTAGCATCCTGTCTCCAACAGTGGCCTCCCTTGGTGTTAAGTTGCACAACAGTATCACAGAAAGAACTTTCCCCATTGGAACTCAAAGACTGCAAATGTAATTGGTTGCCTTGAGGCTGCTAAACAACATCTTCTCTTTATGGTTGGTCAGAACTACAGTTTGCATGGAACCTTCCTGTCTTTTCTTCTGGTGCCCTAGGGCTTTTAGAATTGTTTCACTGGTATTGGAGACACTTATCAGAATGCTAAGCCATTTTCTTTCTATCGGCCATTTCTCTCCCGCATCTTTCCGTGCTTTATGGCTATAGGCTGACTTATAGCATATCTGCGGTGTGGGGAAATCGTATCTCTGTACCCACTGAACAGATAGTGTGTATATACACCATGCACAGAGGGACCATGAATTCATATGTAGATAGAGCTGAACCAAATATTTGGAAAAAGCAAGCAAACCCATTGAATTAACCCAAACCAAAAATGGCAAAGTGGATAATAACTGGTACCCTTGGGGAGATGCTGAAGTAGGGGGTTAAGTACACAGGAAGACATGCAGCCAGGCAGGTATCACCAAGTACCTCAAACATACTGCTAAAAGTGCAGGTGGATCCCAATAAGACAGTCCAGTGATGTAACATGGGAAGAGAGAAGGCACATGGGTGCTGATGTACCACACATCAGTAGAATCTGGGATGAGGGTCCCCTGCTGCTGATACACCAACTGGCCTTGGGATTGTGAGGATTGAGATCATCCCTCCAGAATAGGAATAAGGGGACAGGGGCTTGGAGGTCCACCTGAATTCCAAGAAAGCACAAAGTATATGTGGACTAATCCATCCCTCCAGAAAGGGACCACAGACAGTAACTAAGAACTATTTCAGGTGGAGGCCAGAGCACCATGGGGAAAGACCCATGGACAAGACTACCCATAGCTAGGAGCTATTTCCCCAACAGAACATCTGCACCAGTGATGGGGATGCCCACTAAGGAGAATACCTCTTCCCCCAGAGACTGAGTACACAACTGCAAGAATGGAAAAAGTCTAGGTAGCAGCCAACAAACCATGAGTGTAACTGGGGCTAAAAGAACTTACAATTAGCTGGGGCCACTGTTCATCAAAGGTTTTGGAGCTTGGTTTGGGGCAAGGGGGGAGGGGCTATACCATTTTGACAATATTTCAATTACACATGCAGTTGCCAAAAATGACATAATTGGAATAACTGGAATGAAAAGACAAAAAAGAAATAACCAGTTGAATAGCTGGAAAACTGGAAATGCAAATACCTGTTTTGGTCATGGGTATTATTTGAAGGCTACCCAAAAATGCAAATAATACCCATGATTAATAAATTTACCACCTGTTTTAGCTGTGTACATAGACTACAGTTCCTTTATAATAGGATGGCCATACCTACTTTTTAATGCAGGACGCTAATGAAAAATACATAGTGCAGGGCTGCATTGGTTCCAATTTTTCATTAGCATCCTGCATTAAAGGGGAGGTATGGCCACCTTATTTATAGGGAACTGTAAAAATGTGAAAAGGGTACTTGCCGAATAATCTTTGAATGATACAAAGGAGAAACTGTGTTTTGATACCTGAGACAAGGTCAGATTTTCAACTCTTCTTGAACCAGGCCAATTGGGACTTGACTTAACATTCCTTTGTGGTAGCCCCATGAGCATTGCATTAGGAGGCCTTGTCAACTGCAGGAAAATCAATTAATTAAAAAATCCTACAGTCTGTGTATGTGTGTATGTGACCAGGCCTGCATGTAACAGACCACCACTAAGTCATTTCAGTATCAAGCCCTTGGGATCAGCTGTGATAAGCATTTATGGAGGCTTGAACCTAGTAGACAGCTCACTAACACTAATAGAGAATTAGCCCCAGCTGAGAGCAGGGGGGAAAGGCAGCTGGCCAGCTGCGTGGGAGGCTGGCCTTATAAAAGGCTAAGCTGGAAGCTCAGGATGGCAACCACCAGGGAAGAGGTTGGGACAGGAGCATACTTATAGTAGAGACAGTCGGTGGCAGCTGCACCAGAGTCCAAAAGCCTGGGGAACCCACACTCCCTGGTGCAGCCACATCCACTGCTGCTGGGACAGGAGGCCCCATTCCATCTCCTGCACCAGGGTCCATTCCAGCATAACTACACCCCTGGGAGTGGGTTAGGAGCTTCACATAGGGTGATTGCCTCACACAAGGAGCTGGCTAGCCAGGGAGCTAGACCAGAGACCTGGGTGAGGAAGTGCCCATGCTAGATGTCCAAGGCAAGACACCTGAGATTGGTTACAGGGACATGTGGAACATTTAACACAGAAAATGAGCTCACAAGCTGGTAAACAGACAAGCAAATCCAGTCTGTTTTGTGGATGAGGGTAATGTAACTCATGAGCCTGAGTCTACAAGAACTTATGGTAGCACCCCTTGACAATTACACTGAGCATACACTCTTCCACCAATAAAGTCAATGGGAGCTGAGCCATTGACTTCATTGGCAGAGGACTGCACCCTGAGCCAACTAAGGGTGCAGTTTGCATCATATAAAAACATGTAAAAACAGCTTTAAAACTAGTGCCGAAACTTGGTATTCGAAATTACTCGGTTTTTACCGAGTATCTCAGTATTCAACTCAGTTTTACCAAGTAACTGAAGAATCAACCCGGCACTCAGTCCAGTACTCGGTTCTCGGGTAAATCATCGGATGGACAACATACGGGGCTTTTCCTGGTCCTACATAAGGGCTGTCTCTTATACACATCTAGATGTGTATAAGAGACAGGTACTCTATTCTATTTTACTGAGTATTTTACCAAGTATCGAGTATATGGCTGAGTTACCGAGGACCAGACAAACACTAAGAGCTGATCCTCGGAAACTCGTAAATACTTATAAAAACATTTTTTTACTATTCGGTGCAACCCTACTAAAAACTTTCCTTACCTTTTCCTTAATCCCCCATCCAATCACACCCAGCCCTATCCCTGACTGACACCTGGCCAACCAAAAAGGTCTTTCATCTCTTCTGGAAGATGTGCAGGCTTGGGATTAGATGGATCTCCAAGGAGAAGGAGTCCCATAATTGTGGGACAGCCACTGAGTACACCGCTCTGCATGCCCTTGTTATGAAAACTTCACCGGCAGATGCTACCCGCAAGAAGGTGCTCCCAGCTGACATCAGATACCACAACGAAACATAAGGGAAGAGGCATACTTGGGGTCCAAACTAGGTCTTTATAGGTTAAAAACAGCACCTTGAATTGTAGCCAGAAAGCTATTGACAGTCATTGCAGACCCTGGAGCACTGGTGTAAGATTTTGTTTGATCTTTCAGTGGCCTTTGATACAGTTGATCATGGAGTGTTGTTGACACAGCTACAGAACCTGGCAGGGGTTTGTGGGACTGCTCTTCAGTGGTTCAGAAATATGCGTCATCAGAAGTAAAAAATTCCCTCCTGTCTGTTTCTCCCTAGCAGTTCACCAAAGCCGTTCTTGGCTGGGAGAACCCAGAGGGTGGCGATGGGTGGTGACTCATCCGGCCTCCTTTGGTGGAGGTTCACAGCCTTGGGGTGCTCTTGGATCCATTGCTGCATCTGGATTGTTAGGTTGCAAAGGTGACATTACACAAGAGCTCCCAGTGACCCACCCCAGAAAGACGATGAGCCTCCACATTCTGCACCAGCTACAGCTTCTGAACAGTCAGCAAGTGCAGCCCCATGTAGAGTGCACTGCAGTAGTCTAGCCTCGAGGTTACGAAGGCATGGATGATGATGACCAAATTCGAATCTGATCAAAAAGGTTGCAGCCTTCTCACCAGATGAATTTGATGAAAAGCTCTCCTGGCTACCTCAGCAACCCAGCAATCCAGGCACAGCAATGGATCCAGGAGCACACTAGGCTGTGAACCTGAGTGACCAAAGAAGCTTCAATCAGCTCACCCGCATCCAGTCCCCAATTGCAGCGAGGCACCAGGTAAGCACTGAGACTGCAAGCCATGCATCAGATGAAAAAGAGAGATAGAGTTGTGTGTCATCTGCATAGTGATGGCACTTCGCTCGAGTTCTCCACACAGTCTCACCCAATGGGCCTCAGATACACATTCAACAGGATTGGGGACAAGATGGAACCGTGTTGGACCCCCCACAGGGAGCTCCTGAAGGGACAATGAGCCACCACCCATCACCAACCTCTGGTTTCTCTCAGCTAGGAATGGCTTTGGTGAGCTGCTAGGGAGAAACAGACAGGAGGGAATTTTTTTACTCCTGACGACTGCATATTTATTTTTATTATTAAAATAATTAATTTTAATTAAAATTAAAACTGTATGTTTTATATTATACATATGTTAGCTGCCCCAAGTCGCCTTGAGCAAGAGGGGCAGGGTAAAAGTATAAGAAAAAAAAATATTTTTGATCCACACAAGAGCAGTCCCACAAAACCTTGCCAGGTCCCATAGCCATGTCAACAACACTGTATCAAGGGCTGCCAAAAGATCTAACAAAATCAACAGGGTACAGTTACCCCTGTCGATTTCCAATCAGAGGTCATCAGCCAAGGCCGTAAGTGCAGTCTCAGCCACTTTCAGACCTCCCACCCCCACCCCCAATGCATATTCTGGCTGCGGGAGGAAACGCGCAGCCAGGAAATGTGCAGGGTGCCACTGGTCTGAAACGCCCCCCCCGAGCAGCTTTGCCAACAAATACCCACAGCGATCCAGCTCTGTATCGCTGTGGGTGTTTGCCAGGAAAGCCGTGCGGGGGGAGGGGGGGAGCTTTCAGACCAGCGGCACCCCACACATATCCTGGCTGCACATTCCCTCCCGCAGCCAGACTATGCACGCGGGGGGCGGATCTAAAAGTGGCTTCAGTGCCAAATCCTGACTGACATGGGTATGTGCCTGAAGCTGCAAGGCAACCACCCATTAAATAACCTTCCCTAAAAAGGAAGATTAGAGAAGCATTGAGAGGCAAAGAGAGGCATTGACAACCCCAGCAAGCAACGGCCCAAGTGTCTCCTGGCTAGCTTTCACCAGGCAGGATAGGCATGGATCTAATTCACAACTGGTCACCCGACCACCCCAAGCACTCCCACTGTGTTACTGGGTGAGATTAATTTAAACCAATGGAAGAAAAACAGACAGGATTGATCCTCCCCAAACTCTGACTCTGCACCCAAACTAGCAGTTCCCAACTCATGCCAAATATGATCAACTTTATCTGCAAAGTACGTGGCAAACTAGTCACAGCGGGCAGCTAATGACTCTAACTCCAGTTGGAGACAGCTAGGATTTAATAGGCTATTCACTACTCAGAAGAGCTCCACTGGATGGCACTTTGTAGATGCTATGGGTGCGGCAAAGAAATCTTTCTTCACCACTGCCACAGCCATGGCATAGTCCTTCAAAAACAATCTATGCCACAGGCAATCGACTTTGGCACAAGACAAGTGCTGCCTGCACTTTAACCTCCTACCCTCCCATTTTAGCAGCCTCTTGTTCTCTGTATAAAAGGGAGACTTGTACTGCCGTAGTGGAGGTAACAGACACTTGGGTACCATTATGTCAATGGCCTGGGTCAGTATAGCATAACACAAGTCAACTGGCCCTCAACAGGGAGGTCATTAAGGTCAGTGAGTAAATCCCCCAAAGAGTTCTGGAATGAGTTCTATTAGATCCATTAGTCTCCAGGGGTGGACTATTCCAACTAGTTCACCACCCTGATGGGGGCAAAAGAAGGCAAGGATCTGGGCCCTCAGAAGGTAATGGCCTGACCATGACAATGGTGCCAATCAAAACAGCACTCCCAATAATCAGAACCCCCATTTCCAGACCAGAGCAGAACATTAGATCCATGTGTCCAGCCTCATGTGTTGGGCCAGATATTATCTGGGATAGGCCCATGGTTGTCATGGCGGCCTCTGAAAGGCTGGCCTCAACATGAATGTTGAAATCACCCAAGACAATAAGTTTGGGTGATCTCAACACCACCTCTTAGACAAGCTCAGCTAGAGCAGTCAGGGAGTCTGCTATGCAGTGAGGCGGGTGGTCAGTACACCAGTAGAATCCCCAATCTATCCCAAGTCTCGAACATGAGATGGACAGTCTAGGGCTGAAACGGCAAGTCGCTGAGGTAGTTTTTGCTGACGGGAAAAACTCTTCCATAATGAACGGTATGGTGCAATAGAGATGTTCATTCCACTACTTTTATTCCACTACTTCTGCCATTCTGCTACTTTCATTCCACTAATTTCACCGGCTGCAAAAATAGCAGAACATTGTTTGTTCCTACAGTTTCAATCTTCCTCAATTTCCATCAGCACTGAGAAGTCGCGGAACAATCATTGTTCCGACAGTTTCCAAGTTTGGCCCAACAGTTTCCAAATTAGTGGAATGCTGGCTGAATTTGCAGAATGCCAGCGGAAAAGCTGCGGAAAGCCGCAGCAAATTCTGAAATGGTGGAATGAAATAGCTGAGTTGCCACTTCAGCCATAATGGACACACTCTATGTTGGGCAAGCCAGACACTAGATACATTCAGTAGACCAGAGTGTCTACAGATCACTGCCACTCTGCCCTGCTGACCCCAGTTAGCCAAACAATGGGTGTTTTCAGATGGACACCTGCTCCACTGATGCTCCACCTCACCCACGGGTGGCCCATCCATGTAAAGGCGGACCACCGTGGAGTGAGGCGGAGCATGAACAGAGCAGGTGCCACCTGCTCCAGGCCAGCTCCACTCACAGAGCACCACAAGTAGAGCAGGCCACCAAACATCCCAGAACACCACGACTGGAGCGGGTCACCTGAACCTAAAGCACTGGCCAGGGGTGGAACAGTGGTCTGTCTAAAGGACAGCTGACAGCTGCAGCTCTGCTCTCAGCTTCGGGTTGCCCCAGCAACCACCATAGAGCTGCGAGCAGCAGTCTAGAGCGGCTGCCAATCCACCCATGGCTCTATGGTGAGGGGAGGGGGGTGCACATGGGCAGACTGTGGTGTGCAGTGGTGGCAGACTCTGTTTAAACCCACCACCTCTGGTGCAGACCCAGGGGTGGCCCCTCCAGAGCAGAACTGTGGGTGGCCACCCCCGGGTCCATTTGAAAACACCCAATGTGGCAGCTGCCTGGATTTGTCCCCCCACCCAGAAAGGAAGACACAAACACCAATGTATGGGGTAAACTAGGCTGCACCAACATTTATTAAATCTAGTCGGGTGAGGCGGTGGCTCTGCCCCTCCGGGTCCTCTCAACTTTAACTATTAACTCATTGAACTGGAGTAAACTTAAGCGATCTGATGTTCCTCAGTACTGCCACTTTACTAACTGTGTCTGCTGCAATGTCACACCTGTCCGGCCGCCCCCAGCCAGATCAGGAGGCCCTTGCCTACTGTGACCCCAAGAAGGAAGTGAGGGCAGTTCCTTTGAGCCCTGGACCGCCTCTGTCCTAGGGCCCTGGTCGTGCCCCTCCCCGTCCTGGGTCCAGAATTATGCCGGCCGGACCAGCTCTAGCCTTCACTCAGACCTCACCTCTTAAGGAGATGACCTGTCAGCAGACTATCCCTAACTTCCTAGTTAACTACGTCACTGGACCCCTGTGGTGCGACAAATTAACTTTAAAATCTACCCTTCCCACCTGTAGCCAATCCGAAACCTTCACTGTGAGGAAGGCGAAACACCTACCAGGCCCATGCCTATCAGCCAGGTGGCTAAATTCCTTGCCGGCCTTGAACCCAAGATCAACGACCAGTTCAACCCACAGTGCAACAGGAAGGGTGCGAGGGTGCTCACTCATTGGAATCCAGGTGCGGAAAGGTGGGTTCTGCACCTGGATCAAAATGGCGGCTGCGAAGTCTCACCTCCCGCAAGACTTCACCTCGTGCCACGTCCTGTGTCGCCGTGCGCCCCCGCCCTACGCTCCTCCTTTCTCCGGGGGGGTGGTGACAATGACTGCCACCAGCAAGCCGCTACTTGTGCTGGGTAGGGCCATGCAGTGATGGGGATTTGTCCCCCACCCAGAAAGGAAGACACAAACACCAATGTATGGGGTAAACTAGGCCGCACCAATGTTTATTAAATCTAGTCAGGTGAGGGGTTGGAATCCAGGTACGGAATGGTGGGTTCCACGCCTGGATCAAAATGGCAGCCGCGAAGTCTTGCCTCCGGCGAAATTTCACCTGGCACTGCTTCCTGTGTCGCCATGCGCCCCTACCCTACGCTCCTCCTTTCTCCAGAGGGGGGGATGACGACCGCCGCCAGCAACCTGCTACCCGTGCCGGGTAGGACTGCGTGGCAACGGGGATTTGTGCTGCTGTCTAGATCCTGTACCACCTTTGACTTAGCCCTGCTCCAGTTTCCTTCTTTGATCCAGTCCTGCTCAGTCTCCAGCCTTGACCCAGCCTCCCCTTCCTCCTCTGATCCCTGCCTCCCAACTGCTTTGGACTTCCTAGCTCTTGAATCAGCTCTGGTTTCTTGGCTTCTGAATCCTCTGCACTGATGCAGCTTGGTTCTCTGCTTTGAACTGCTTGGCAAACCTGACATTGTTCCTCACCATGACTTTGGCTTGCCCATGACTGACCTTGGATTCTGTCCTGCTTCAGTACCTGACAGACTACAACCTGACCTAGGTGCTTAACACCTTGAAATGAGCACTGCAATAGTATTATCACTTTATGTCTATTGAAAACCTAGATATTTAGTTTTATTCACAAAACAATAAATGCAGTCAAGTGGGCCAACAGCTAGCTAGAATAAGAACTTCTTACATTATACTGAGTTGGACAGAACTACAAAAAAGGAGATGTTTGATAGGATTGTCTCCTGAATTATTTGTGTTATTTATGTATTTTATTTTATTTATTGACATTTCTATGCCACCCCCTCATGCCCACGGCATCTCGGGGCGACTAACAATGCAATAAAATAACAAAATACATTAAAAACCAACATCAATTTTAAAATAATTTTTAAAAACCCAACCCTAACCCTACCCTCCAATTCCTCCAAATTCCCCACCCCACCAATCTCCCCCTATTTACCCCTCCCTCTCCTCACTGTAATGGAATATAAATCCATTACAGTGGATTTATATTATCCATTGTAATAGGTCTTTACTACAATGGCAGGGTTACTAACTCTCAGGATTTTATCACAAGT
>QEPC01000407.1:937844-986241 GCA_003113815.1 Sphenodon punctatus
CTTAAAGCATAAAATTATGACAAATTGTTAGATGAAAATTGTTAGGGATAAAATTGTTAAAGAATCTCAGCTTTCATTTTAAAACAGTCACCTGCTGGCCTTCCCGGTTCAAGAAAAAAATTCCAAGACACAACTGCAATGCATCCTAAAGGCTCAAAAACCAAAATACAACTCGAAAGAGTCTGAATTCTATTTGTTTGTTTTTTAATCTTGTGATTTTTAAGCTAATCCTGTGATTTGGAGGAAGGTGACTCATGACTGTTGAACATTTTGTGTTTGAGGACCCAGATCTGAAGGTCAATGTGGGTTCTTTCTTCTACAAGCCAAAGCAGCTCCTCTGTGAGAAAGGAGAGCAATCTGGACAGAAGTTGGTTTTGTGAAGCCAGGAATTCCTTAGATTCTTACAAGAGCAAAAATTCCAAAAATTGTTTATCTAAATTGGTAGAAACACAGCAGTGGCTTTGGTGAGCTGCAAAGGAGAAACAGACAGGAGGGATTTTTTTACTCTTGATGATCGCATATTTCCAATCCTCTTTTCACAGCTGTAAATCTCGCAGAGAAAGCTTTGAAATTCTTTTAGAGTGTAAAGGCTGGGTGGCCAGGGTCAGGTAAGTATCTTCCCTCCTTCTTTTCCCAGACAATGAATACTTTCAGCAGGACCTACCCTCCTGGTTATATTTTGCAATCTGCCCTTTTTATATCCCTCTCGAGCCAGGAAAAAAGACTTGCATGAAGCCAACGAGAGGCTCAGCCTGAGAATTGTACAATTCCATAATACGAGCTTAAAAAAGAAAGGGGTTGTGTGTGTGTGTGTGTGTGTGTGTGTGTGTGTGTGTGTGTGTGTGTGTGTGAGCAGAAGATGTGACTGATACCTGGGGAGGCCAGATGAGACCATTTCACAGATACACTGTTGTGTACGAGTGGCCATACTACCTACATTATGGTTTGCAGTCACCAGGAAAAAATAATTCCTAATGAAAACAATATTTTAAAAATAGTTATCCACATGTATTTAACTTGGAGTGTATTAAAATATTTCTTAGGGCATTTTTCAGGCATATTAAATTGCACAGGTTCTATAAGCAGTCAAGTCACAATGGTCCCATGTGGCCTTAAAATAGATGGATTTAGGCATAATGTAATGACTGCCTATTGACTTTGTAATGATTTACATGTATGCACTGAGGTGAACATTAAAAAGTCCTCGAGTCAAATTTGTAGGTTCCCATACCGTGGTTCATTAATTGTTGTTGGTCTGATTGTTGGTGGCTTGTAGGACCATGAGCAGTGGTGCACACCTAGTCCATGGAACTGGTGAGGTGCTCTCTGGTCATTGCAAACGGAGACCAAAACCAGGCATCTTGTGCAGTTCTGGCCAGTTCACAATGAACATCCACCAAGCTTTTCCAGCTCTAGCTGGCACATAGGGTGTCTCCACATGATATGCAGCAGGCTCAATCCCCACACGCCCTGTGGCAGGCAATCACTGCTGCCACACTTTGGGGCCAGCATGGGGAGCAAGACAGATGGTTGGCTACTCTGCAGGGCAGCCAGGTGGGCAGGCCATTGTCAGCCATTCTGGCATGCCCTGTGGCGGGCCAAGGAGCCGGCCACACAAGCAGGCACCTGGCACTGTCCCCGCTCGCCTACTATCCCATCCCTGGCTGTGATGTGGCTGTGTGCAGGCCTGGAGCTAGCTACCTGCTACTCAAAGCCCAGCAGGACAGAGAGGGACCAGGCACACATGACTGAGTGGTGATGCACTACTGTGTCTTGGGCAGCCTTACCACAATTTGGGTAAGGCTACTATGTGCTGCTTCCCTGGCCTTTTCCCAAGGACGCAGTGTGTAGCTGCCAGCTGCTGGGGTGAGGTCCCTTGGCTGCCGATCTCCCCTCTTCTCGCAGACAATGTAAGACCTGGCTGTTCTGCCAGGCCTTTCCCGAGGGAGATGGGGTGGGTAGGTTGGGTTAGGGGAGAGTAGGGGGGATGGGGGGTTATATTGTTTTTAATTGTAATTATTGTTGTTTGTTATTAATGTTTAAAATGCTTTTTTTAAATGTTTTGAGCCGCCCCAAGATGCCTGAGGCAGGAGGGGGCAGCATATAAATGTTATTATAAATAAATAAAAATAAATAAATATCTGGCAGCCACCAGACATACAATGTACTGCATCGTGTGGTAAGGCTGCCCAGAGTGGGGTAAGCCTGCCCAAGGTGCGATAAGTGCATCATGTGGCTGCAATAGTGGTCCATGAAAAATGCTGAGGGTAAACCAAACAGTGGTCTGTTATTTGGGAGCCAATGTGTTGGATCACTTTATCTTGACTTCAAAGGTCATAATTCAGTGTCACAGCAAGTAGAGATAATTAATCAGTGCTCTAGTTAGCTACAGTGAGGCCTACAGGAACTATTACATTGTCACTGGAGCACTAAAAACGCCATCTAGTAAGTAAGTACGTTTAATTTACAGTTTTCACCAAAAGTAAAACATCATCTTCTTAGGTTTTTCATCAACAATCATTGTCATTTAGTGTCTCTTAGAAATTTTCTCTACCATGTCTATTCAAGAAACCTAAACTATGGTGGGGAACTTCCAGCCCACAGGTGATTTTTATTTGTCCCCTCTCAAGTTCCTGTATCTAGTCCTTGGAGCCAACCCATACCCTCAAACACAAAAAGAGTGAGCTATGGGGAAGGGGGAGCTTTTGCTTAGTCTCCAACTAGGGTGGCCATATCTCCCCTTTCAAAGAGGATGCCTATAAAAAATACATGGTGTAAGGTTCCTGCATTAGTTCCAGTGCAGCCTTGCATCATGTATTTTCCAAAAGCATCCCCTTTTTAAGGGGAGGTATGGCCACCCTATCTCCAACTCACAGCTCTTCCTACTTAACCACACATTCCAAAAGTACCACTGACTCCTATCCAGCCCACAGAGCTTGTGCTAATTTTGAAAGCTTCCTGTGGCAAGGAAGGGGTTCCCGATCCCTGAAAAAGTGTGCATGATATGGACCTATGATTAAAAGACACATGATGGGTCTTTGGACATTTCAGGTTCTAAATACTACTCCTGAAATATCACTGGCCACCAAATACAGTTAGAATTAAAGTTGAAAGTGAAGTGCCATTGTACCAGGTCTGATACCTGTATATTATTTTCTTTGTTTGACTCAGCAGGAATTGGAAAGGCAGGAGAAAGGGGCTTATATTTTCACTCTACTTTAAGGCTCCTGATTTTCAGAGAGCAGGAGCTGAAGCCAGATCCTGCAAGGGAACTAGTTTGTATGTTGTCTCCAATTCACTGCTTCTTCCACTTGCCCATGCCAGGGCTTTTGCTGCTAGCTGTGCTATGGGTTTTACATAGACATAGGGTTGCCATCTCTTGTGATTTCACCCTGAGACTCCCATTTTGGCCTATGGGAGTCTTGGGGTACAATTGCAACAGATGGCAACCTTAGAAGACAGGAGTGTCTACACCATGATGCTTGCTCACCTAACTGGCTGCTCTCCAGTTTAAAAAATCAGCCAACAGGAGCAGGCAATTGAGTGAAATAATTTCCAAGGCCTGTGTTCCCTGCTTGTTCGACCAAGGCTGGAGAGCTCTGCTCCATCTCCAGCTTGTGCTGTAGTCTGTGTCATCTGCTTTATTTCCCAGCTTTCTTGGAATCATTTCCCAGCTCTGGCCTTGTGTGCTAAGGATTGTGTCTCAGCTTATTTGCTTGGCTTTATTTGACCTTTGCTGGCATTGACCTCTGACGCACAACTTGATGCTGCTGCTTGAATCATTCCCTTGGTTTATCTTCTTGTTGTGTACTGTCTATAGACTCTGATCTCCTGGCCTGCTTCCTCCATTTGTCCTGGATTTGTTGCCATGACTCTGCTAGGGTTCTCATCGTGCTAAGACTGCCCAATCCCTTTCAAACAGCTTCCTGCAGCAGTGTGAGCTGTAGTGCTCCAAGAGTCTGATTGCTCTGTGGGTGGTGCTTGCCTGAAGCCCAGGTGGGGGTAACTGCGTGAGAAAGGTGGGAAGAACTGCATGAGAAAGTTCACATAGGTCATGTGATCTGCAAGCCCTAGGTAATTTAAGGCTGGGCTGGAAGCTCAGCAGGCGAATCACCAGGAAAGCTGGGAGGAGTAGCCTCCAGGTAGGGCAGAGATGCTTGGGAAGGGCATCCCTAGAGTAAGGGCCTGGAGTATGAACTGTTAAGAGACTTGATTATTTGGCTATTGGTTTGTAAAATGTTTCCATTGCCAGGTGAAGACCCGCATGGATCCCTGCAATAATCAGGGAGACTTGAAGAGCTGTGCAATAAACAGGTTTAAGAACATAAGAACATAAATAGCGCCATACTGGGGTAGACCAATGGTCCATCAAACTTAGTATCCTGTCTCCAACAGTGGCCAATCTCTGGTGCCGATCCCATGCCCTGCACACACCGTGCACATCCCACATGCATGCACACACATGCGTGCAAAGCGCATGCATCTCCATAGAGATTACATTGTGCTGTATAGAACTCACATGGCTCCCGCTTGGGATTGCGGCCATTGTCTTTTCAGAGAAGTAGCCAACAGGTCACAATGGACAATCCACTGGAATGGAATAGTGTTGAACAAGTAGATAGGGAATGGTTATTTACCCTCTCAAATAGTACTAGAACTAGGGGGCATTCCATGAAACTAGCTGCCAGCAGATTTAAAACAAATAAAAGGAAGTACTTTTTCACTCAACACATAATTAACTTATGGAATTTATTACCAGAGGACATTGTCAAGGCCGCTAGTATAGCTGGGTTTAAAAAAGAACTGGATAAGTTCTTGGAGAGAAGGTTGATTAATGGCTATTAACCAAGTAGCTTATGGGATGAACTTACTGTCGGGAGCTGGGAGTGTACAACGAGGAATGGATTGCCCATTGTGAATGTTGGTTCTTCTCCCATGTGATCGAGATTGGCCACTGTCGGAGGACAGGATGCTGGGCTGTATGGACCATTAGTCTGACTCAGTGTGGCACTACTTACATTCTTATGTTGTTCCAGTCCCCAACAGTAAGAGGTCCCCAAAATCTACTTGACCAATAGCCATTAATGGACCTATCCTCCCAGAACTTATCCAATCCCTTTTTAAAACTAGCTACACTACTGGCCATGACCACTTCCTCTGCCAGTAAATTCCACAAGCTAGTTGTGCACCGAGTGAAAAAAATACTTTCTCTTATTTGTTTAAATCTGCTGCCAGTTAATTTCATGAAGTGTCCCCTTATTCTAGTACTGTTTGAGAGGGTAAATAACTGCTCCCTATTCACGTATTCCACACCACTCATGATTTTATAAACTTCTGTCATATCCCCGCTCAGTCGTCTCTTCTCCAAGCTGAAGAGCCCCACCTTATCAAGTCTCTCTTCATCCAGGAGCAGGCTTCTTGCATCTGATGTACTTGAAAAATGTTTTGGTTTTTTTTGCATCTTTAGCGAGTTGCTTTTCAAATTCCCTCTTGGGCTGTCTTATTAATATCTAATTTAAAAGTAAGAGGTTATGTCCCCAAAATTTTGCTTATGCATTGGTTTTATTTACATCTAATTTGGCAATGCTTATGCTCTTTCCTATTCTCGTCAATTAGGACTAACTTTCCATTTTTTAAAGGATGCATTTTTGGCTCTAATAATCTCCTTCACCTCCCCATTCAGCCCCACTGGCAGATGTTTGGTCCTCTTGCTACCTTTTTTAATTTGTGGAATACATTTAATCTGGGCTTCCAAGATGGTGTTTTTAAATAATCTCCACGCTTCTTACAGGCATTTAATCCTCACAACTGCTCCTTTTAGTTTCCCTCTGACTAGTTTCCTCATCTTTGTATAGTTCCCCTTTTAAAAGTTAAACATTACTGCAGTCAGTTTTAGGGATGTGCGAACAAAACCGAGTTCGGAAATTCGGTTCAGTTCGAAAATCGAGTTCGGTTTGAAAGTTTGGTTCGGTCAACCGAACTATTCAAGTTCATTTGAATTCCGAACTTCTGAACCGAGTTCGTACATTCAAAACCAGGGTTTTTTGGCCTTCCAAACTGGCTTGGATTCGACCAAACAGTTTGGTCGAATTCGAGTTTGGTTCAAAAGTTCGGTTCGGTCGACCGAACTATTCGGGTTCGGTCGACCAAACTTTTCGAGTTCGGTCCGAACTCAGAACTCTCGAACCGCGTTCACACGTCCCTAGTCAGTTTTTGGGTTTTTTACAGGACGTGTGCTGAAATAACTGAGTTTGTGTGTCTGCTAGGAGTGTGAAGCAGGCACATCATTCGTTTTCGTTTCCAAAAACCTGTTTTGGGGGGGTTTCATAAAGAACCCTAAAAAAATCACTGCACATGCACAAATGTCCACTGGGGCTGTTCTGCACATGTGCAGCCCTTTTCCAAAATGGCGCCAGCAGACCCTTTTGCACATATGCAGTGATATTTTTTTTATTTAAAAAAAAATATTTTTAATAAAATAAAACAAAAATCAATGAAATCAAACAAATTTTGTTTGCTTATTCATTCTTTTTCATTACCTTAGTTATGAAAACAAATGGCACTCCATTCATTTTTGTAGTTAATAAAACAATATGAAATTGAACACCTCAAGTGCCTTTTTGAGTGGGGGGGAATAGGGTTAACCCTCATCCATATGTTGTATAGACAGACCATATTTCTCATGAACTCAGTGTTTATTATTTTTTAAAAAAAATACATTTATTTTCTTTATTACCATTTTTATTGTCAGGTTTATTACCATTTTTAATGTCAGACCAGTAGCCAAGAGAAGGCCTATTGAAAAGCTGAGGCTGCCTGACATTACCTCATGGTTAGTTACCTATTGCAGATGAGGAGGCACCAGGAAATTTAGAGGGGGCCTGACCTATAAACCATGCATAGCTTGGCTACAGGCCTGTCCATATTTCAGCCTTCTCAGAAATAGCAACCCTATGGGAAACTGAGGCATGGAACAAGGTGCAGATCCAGTGCCTGTGTGAAGCAAATTCCTTACACTTTCCATTGGAATTAGCACATATTGCCAGCAGTAAGCAGATTCTCAACTGTAGTGATAGATTCCTGATGCTCTCCATAGAGGGGACTCCTTAGGATGCGTACTAGGTGGAAGTTTAGGGAAGGTTATTGAGCGGGTGGTGGCTCAGCAGCTGCAGGGGCATCTGCAGGGGTGTTTGATGACTCAAGACTAGACTGAATGAGGGTGAGCCGTCTGAAACTGAATCCTGACCAGACAAAGGTGATGCTGGTGGGAAGGGCGGTGGGGTTGGCATCTCCTATCATTGATAGGGTTCACCCTCTGCTAGTCCCTCACGTTCGTAGTCTGGATGTCCTCCTCAATTCCCGGATCTGCCTGTATGTCCAGGTGAAGTCTGTGGCGAGGAGCACGTTTTGCCAATTACATCTGGTGCAGCGGCTTCGGCCGTACGCAGCAGACTCCGACCTGGCCACCATCATCCATGCCATCATCACCTCAAGACTAGACTATTGTAATGCGCTCTACGTGAGGCTACCCATGGTGATGGTTCGGAGACTGCAGCTGGTGCAGAATGCAGTAGCTCATTCTTTTACAGGAACGGGTCACCGTAAGCACATTACTGCAGTGCTCCGTTCTTCACACTGGCTGCCTATAGTCTTCCGGGCCTGATTCAAGGTGTTGGTGCTTACCTAGAAAGCCCTAAACAGTATGGGTCCTACCTATTTGTGGGATTGCCTCACTCCCTCAGGCCCTGGATCAGCCCCTGCGGTCTATCAGGGGTGCCTTCCTTGACGTCCCCCACATATTGGGGGGGGACTGTGGAGAGGGCTTTCTCAGTGACTACACTGAGGTTGTGGAACTCCCTCCCAGCAGAAGCCTGTGTGGCCCTGGACCTCTCCTGCTTCTGATATTTGTGTAAGACCTGTCTTGGTGAGGGAGATAGGTAGGGTGGAGGTTTTTATATGCTTTGTGGCACCTCAGTATGGGTTTTATTGTTATTTTACATTTTTACTGTATTTCATATTGTTTGTTTTATGATTTTGTAAGCTGCCCCGAGCTGCTTTTGCAGGAGGGGCGGGGTAAAAATGCAATGAAATAAATAAATAAATAAATAAATAAATAAATGAAGTTCTTCCCAGATGGACATGTCTACTTCTTTGTCCTCCACTCTAATTTCTATGCTCTTTCCATTTTGTTTAGGGAATGTACTTGTACCCTCATGTGGCAGCCTCACCAGCAAAGTCCTTACATGCAGGTAGGGTTACAAGCACTTAGGGTTTGACCCCAGGCTTTTGGTTACGCTGGTAAATTTGAGGGTTATTCAATTATCACTGTATTAAGACTTGTGGAAGCCATGTTATTGTCTCTATGGAAGCTCATGTGCTGAGGCCTGAAAACTTGGGATAGTAATGACAGAGATGAGATGAGTTTTTACAATGCTCCATGTACTCATTACAGCTAATTGCAATAGATAAAGATTGCCCTTTACACATAACTGCAAATTTGTTTTCACTTTCTGGAAATGTGTTTTTACTAGCCTTGAAGATGTTCTTCTCTAGAATATAAACTATCTGTGTAGCAGTTCTGTGTCTAACACAGCTCCAAACTGGTTTTCTAACTGATAAGAAATGCCTGTAACATGAAAAGTCTATAAAAAGGTTTTATAACTCTGGCTAGGGAGGAACTCTAGATCTATAGGGGAAGCCCTGTAGAGCTAGGACCCTCCTAACATCTCTTAGTAGTAGAAATAAAGTTTCTCTGATAAATTCCTTCCATACACAGAGTGTATCTAGATTTCTTTGACAGACTCCTTGCCCCAGGAGTCCCTCTGTGCATGGGCTATAGGGTTGCCCATCAGCCTCTGTACGCATCCCACATCCATTCTGCACTTACCATCCGTCTCTACTCTTTTATTAGTCCAATCTAAATAGTTTTTTAAATTGCATAAATTTACACAAAGCAGGGCATACACATTTATGCAAATGTGTATGCATAAACACTGTCCTGTTTGCTTCATTGAGAGAGCTGTCAAATCTATGTGCAGGGCTTAATTAGTGCAAAGTTCAGAGGTGCTTAATTTTACCCTGTTGAAGTTACTATGAATTTGATTCTAAGAACTCTGACCCCGATTTCAATGGGACTACTCTGGAGAAAGTGGTTTTCATAGCTGCATAGCTTTAAGCCTTTGAGTAGTTTCATTGGCTTCTGTGAGATGAAAGCGCCTAAAAGTGTAAGAAATAAATGTGGTCCTTTGCTAGATCAAAGAGATTAACACTTTGTAAGAGCAAGACCAAACCTCTCCAAGGGCTGTGATTGTATTCTGTCTGATGTCACCACAATTGCTGCTGCTAGTGTACAATTACTACACTTCTACTACAGTCATTACTAGTGTGGGATTACTATACTCCTACTACAATTGTTATCAACTTTCACTGTCTTTTAATTCAGTGGGAAATTTCTAACCACACTACTGTCAGCAAAGTACTAACATGTAAAGATCCTGAAACAGTCTTGAAAAAACAGAGGGAAAAAATATACATCGATCTTGAAGCAGGGAAGGAAAGCCAGCTGCATCTCAATGGAAGAAAAAGCTGAATAATCATATCGTAAAAGGTTGGCCAAACATGAGTCATATGCATCTCCTGGGCATTTCAAGTGTGGCTCCCTCTGCAAGCAGATCTTGCAGGAAGTAATGGCCTGGGGCCAGGATGTTGGTGTGGCTTCCTCCATGCCTGCCTCCCTCGCATGCTGGATGTGGAAGGGCTGCCTTGGCCAGGACTGCAATCCTTGCTGCACAGGAGAGTAAGGGGCCTGCACCACCTGCTACATAGGCCAGAGGCTGCTGGGCAGGGCAAGCATGGGGTGAGGCACTTGTTCTGCCTATGGAGCATTGCCTCCTCCTGTGGGCTCTGACCAGGGGTGATTTCAGATGTTATGCATTCCGGAGTCACCACAGTGGCTTCCCAGCGGTGGTGACCTGAACAACCACCCCTTGTGGTCAATAAAGGCCCTGAACAGATGTGACGGGAGCGGGACCATGGCACGGAATCGGGCCGCCAGATCACGGCCCGGGGCGGCGCAACAGACGTGACACCAATTCCCAGCCGTGGTCAAAACACCCAGAAGGAGCCGGCGAGGGACGGGACACAGGCATGACCTGAGGGCAAATGAAGCCAAAAGGAACACAAGGAAATGCCCACACAAGCGAAACGGGAAGGGAGGGGGGAGAGGGAGATGAGCCGCCCAGGTACCACACACAACAGGCACACAGACAGAGAGGTCACAATGGAACACACAGCACAAACACACACACACCCGGACAGGAAAGGGAGGGGGGGAGACACAGCAGGACAGACAACACACAAAGCACAACGGGCAAGGGGGGAAGGGGGGAGGGACAGGGAAGAGGATGGGAAACAGCACAGGGGCACAGCAGGACACAGGCAACGGCAACCAGAACCCCCAATACAGAGCGGCCCGCATTGGTACCCCCACAGCAACACAGGCAGTCCCGGAATGGGGGGCCCCAGGCAGTCCAGGCACAGGCACAGTGGGAGGAGACGGCGGCCACGGAGGGGAACACCGAGGGCAGAGGCAGACGGGGGGGAGGGGACCCAGAGCAACAAGCAGGGCCAGAAACACCCCAGGAAGCAGGCAGCACAGCAGCATGGCTGGGACAGCAAGGAGGGAGCAGGCAGCAGCCACGGCAGCAGGGCGGAGCCAGGAGCCCACACGGGGGCCAGGAACAGGGGTCCGGAAGGCACAGGGGGACTCACAGCCAGCTGCTGGGGGTTATGAAGGGCCCAGGGGTTGGATGCCCCACCTGGTGAATGAGGTGGGGCCAATGAAGCATGCCCCAGTGGTACCCCTGCATGGACATGTGGTGGGCGATCAAGTAGTAAGCCTTGAAGGGATCCTGCATGGAGAGACCCAGCTGCACATCGGAATGGGACCACACACCCAACAGTGCCGCCAGCTCCGCCGCGGTAGGCTCAGACATGCAGCAGTCAGAAGCAGGGGGCCATGGAAGCTGACCCAGTTCCAACAGCCGGTGATACACCACCCCACGGGAGCGCTGGTACCCATGGCCCCATGAACACAGGCAAAGTAGGACACGGCCAAGACAGGGGCCCCCTCCACCAGACAGACCATGTAGGTGGCCAGGCTGCACACAGACAGGGTGGACACGGTCTCCACCGCAGACCAAGCCACATGCAAGCACCTCATCTCTGGGATGAGCCCATCAGGAAAGGGAACCAGCCCCAGCATCTCAGCATGCAGCCAGCAATCCCGGGTGCTTGCCTCATAGCTGAAGTAACGCAGGCCAGAGTTCAGGCTTGCATAAGCACCCGACAGGCTGTCCAGGCAGCTCAGCAGCAATTGCACAGCCGGGGTATGCCACAGGTCACACAGGTCCATGATCTCGTGGAAGGACCACGGATGGAGGGCCCCATGGGGGCCAGGAGCCCAATGGAAGCACAGCCAGCCATAGTCCAGCACGCCAGGGAGAATAGCACCACGGACAGGGGGGCCCACATTCCCTCCAGGGGTGGGAGGGGGCTTGGGGGGGCACCAAGGCCTGCCAAGAAAGCCACAGGCTGCAACAATGTATGACAACAGAGCGAGGCGTGGGGTGCGGACCCAGCACAGCTGCAGGAACCAAGCACACAGACAGGACAGCCAACACACTAATCAAGCCGGCAAGGACATGATGTTGCCAGCAGGGAGAGGTGGGAGGTGATGACAGGAGACATGCAGTTGCAGCCTGCATGCCCGAGCGTGCACCGGGCCATGCGCACGGCTCCTGGCAGGGACAGCAGGTGCGCTCAATACCGCACACACGCCGCCTCGGGCCGCCTGCCCTGCAGGAGCCGGCACAGGCAGTCGAGGGTGAGGGGGGGGACACCTGTCCCAGCCTATATCAGGACCACCAGCGGCCCCCCGGGGCTCACCTCACCATGGAGCAGGACAGGTTGGGTGCATGCGAGATGCTCCTTGTGCTCTGTGCCAAGTGGTACCACCCCCACACCAATCAACTGTGCATCCAGACCGCTGAGGTGCACCTGGGCACCCGCCTGCAGGTTACCGTGGCCTGGAGTTCTGCAGGGGCCCACAGGGCTCACCAAGCCCACAGGTGCTCCCTGGCCCGACTCCGGGCGCAACGGGTGTCCGGGGCGGACTTACAGGCCGTGAGCCGCAGCAGGACTAGGCCTGCGGCAATCCGCAAGGTGGCCGGGCACCTCCAATGGAGGAGGGAGACCATGCGCCAGGCCGCCCTGCTCACTATGCCCATTGCCCGGCGGCTATGGGTCATGGAGCAGGCCCAGGGCTGGTGGTCCCGGGCGCTGGCTCAGTGGGACGAGGCAGCCTGGAGGGCACACTTCCAGATGAACAAGCTCACCCTAATGCGGCTTGCGGAGCTGCTCATGCCCTGGATGGAGCGACAGCACACCCCCATGAGGAACCCCATCCCCATGGTCCAGCGGGTGGCCATCGGGGTCTGGGCCCTGGCAACGCCCAACTCATGCCGGTCTGTCTCGCAGCACTTCGGTGTCAGGGTGAGCACCGTGGCCTGTATCCTCCGGGATGTCTGTGAGGCTGTGGAGGGTGTACTCCTGGACAGGACGATCCAGCTGGTGGATCAGGGGCCCGTGATGGCCGGCTTCGCAGCTGGTGGGTTTCCCAGCTGCATGGGTGCCGTGGATAGCACCCACATTGAGATCCTCCACCCCCTCCGCGGGGGAGGCCGTGGAGTATGTTAACAGGTATGGGTATCACTCCCTGCAGCTGCAGGAAGTCATGGACCACTGGGGGAGGTTCATAGACATCTTTACGGGCAACTCCGGGCGCAGCCACGATGCCCGGATCATGACCATCTCCCCCTTTTATGCTTGGATGTACCGGGGGGACTTTCAGACATGGGGGTGGCCCGGATCGAGGGGATGATGATGCCCCCCTGTATCCTGGGGGAGTCGGCCTACCCCTTCACCCGGTGGCTGATGAAGGTATACCCAGTCGCCCGGACCCTGGCGGAGGCGCTCTACAATACCCACCTGTGTGCCAGCAGGACCGTGGTCAAGCGGGTGTTTGGGGCCCTCAAGTAGCGCTGGAGGAGCCTTGCTGGCTGGCTAGACTACACAATGAAGACCTCGGCTCCGGTGATCGGTGCCTGCTGTGTGCTGCACAACATGTGCGAGACCGATGGGGCCGCCCTCGAATACCCCATGCCTACCAGCCCTCCTGGGCCCGTGCCTCTGTACGTGAACGCGGACAACCCGAGGGAGTACCATTACGTCAAATGCATCTGTGCCACCCTAGCCAGGCACATCAGCCGGGAGGCCCAGGCGTGAGGGCTCCCACCCCCCAGGTCACCCCCCAGGGGCCCAGGGTATTCCCTGGGTGAGCCCCTATATGGGCATGGTCCACCCCCCCACCTCTGGGCCCCTGAACTGACCACAGGAGGCGGCTGTGTCATCCGTGCATTTATTATATCACCTGCTTACCCGTGCCCACCACCACCACCCCCTCAGACCACCCTCCCCCTTCCCCCTCATCCCCCCTGGCCCCCGCATTTCCTGGGGCACCCCCTCAAGTGCCCTGTGGGCAGCACAGAGCTCTGGGAGCTGCCCTTACCCCTGCTGTCCGTGTCCTGGGATGCCTCGGTGTCCGGAGGGGCAGGCGGTGGTGGGAGGGAGGGCGAACCCAGGACCCAAGGGGCCCCCCTGGGTGGCTGCTCCCTCCGGAGACCGGTGGGGACTGGGAGGCGGAAGCGGGGCCCCTGCTGGCGTGGAGATATCTGGGACAGTTGTGGAGGCGGTGGGGGTGCCGAGGGCCCCAGCACAAAGCCCTGGGCAGGCAGGGTGACTGGCGGGGCGGCTGCCATGACATAGGCGCACATAGTGCCCATGTGGAGGAGCACGGAGGTCTCAATGTCATAGGACCTGTCCATCTTGGCTGAATGCTCCCACACCATCCCCTCGATGGCCTGTTCCAGCCACCCAAATGCCTCAACCTGTCTGCTGTGTTCCCAGCACTCCCGCCTCCGCTCAAGGCACACCTCTGCCTGGAGCCTCTGGTCCCTTGCCTCCGCCCGCTCCAGGGAGCGCTCTATGGCCACCTCTGTGCGGTCCATGGCCGCAATCATCCACTCCCTCTGTTCTGTGGTGGTCCAAACAATGTCCTTTGCTTGGTCCTCCCTCCGGTGCCGTATCTGTGCCCAGTGCTCCCTCATCCGCTGGGCTGGGGGCACAGGCCCAGGTTGCTGTTGCCCGTCCGGCTGTCCTGTAGGGTACATAGTGATTAGTCGTTTGCCGCCCTGAGCACCTGCCCCCCTTGGTGCCTGCCCCCCTCCCACCTTTCTGGACCCCCCATCCTGCCATGCGTGTCCCGGATCCTCCACCCGGCCTACCCAGGGGGGCCCCCCCACCCTGCCTGTGTGCCTCACCTGGGTCCTCCGGCTGCTTCCTGGACTGCTGTGCGCCGGCCTCCTCAGCCACCTGCCTCTGGTGCCGGGCGTTCTATTCCCTGTGGGGCATGGGGGGTGGTTGGTGGAGGACTTCTGGGGTGCCCAGGTGCCCCCCCGTCCCAGACCCATGTCACGGGCTGGCAGGGCCGGGTGGGGCCTGCCCCCTGGCCAGGCCATCCCCAACCCTCCTCCCCCCAGGTCCATCCCATCTGCTTGCTTACCCTCGATGTCTGTCTCTGATCCCTCCGAGGCCAGCCCCTCCGTGTTGCTGTGCTACCCCTGCGACCACTGGCTGAGGGTGATGAGGGTGCCAGCCTCAGAGTCTGGCTGTCTGGCCAGGGGGTGGGGGCTCTCCGGGCTGCTGTCTGGGGGGGGCTGCTGGTCCCCGAGGTCCTGGGGCATTCCTGCTGGGGGTCTGGGGCCCTGGAGTGGGTGCTTTCTTGTGGGGCAGCGAGGAGAGGGGGTACCCCAGCCCATTTCCTGCCCTGGACCACGGCGCTCCCCACGAGGCGTGGGGCAACTATTGATCCCTTCGTATGTAGGATGCGTCCAGGGCATCGTAGAAGGGGGAGTCTGGAGTCCGTGTCCAGACTGCTGGTTGTTGTCCCTGATGGCCTTGTACCCCCTCTTTAGCTCTTTGGCCTTGGAGCGCCACTGTGTGACAGTCCGGTGATGCCCCGTCACCTCCATTTCCCACACTATCTCCCGGAACACGTGCTCATTTCTCTGATTGAGCATGAGCTCCAGCTGATGCTCCAAGGTCCCCCAGATGCGGATAAAGTCCTGGGTCTCCCAGAGTCCCCACTGGCCCACTCGGTGGTAGAGCCTTCTGCCCCTTCTCCTCTCTGGTTCCTCCTCCTCCTCCTCCTGCTCCTGCTCCTCCTCCTCTACCTGGGCAGGGCCCGTGTCCTCCAAGGGCTCAGGCTCATGGGCCCATTTGCGTTTCTGCAGAACAGAAGCATGGGGGGGTTGGTGGGTGTTCAGGTGCTGGTCTGCCCCAGTCCCGCATCCCTGCCCCTTCTCCCTCACTGGCCAGCCAGCCACCCGGCCACTCCACTGCCCCCCCCCTGGTGCCCCTGTGGTGCTGGGTCCACTCCCCTTCATTCCCCTTACCCGTTTCCGGGGTGCCTCCTCCCCTGGCCTGGTCAGTGTTCCTGCGGCTGCCTGTCCTGGCTGCTGCTGCTGCTGTCCCTCCACTTCCTCCATGTGCAGCACAACCACCTCCTCCCCCGCCTGCACCTCCACCACCACAACCTCCTCCTCCCTCGCTCTCTCGCCCTCCGCTCTCCTCTGCCTCCCACCTCGCTCCATCCCGCCACGTTCCTCTGCTGCTGTGTGCCCTTTAAATCTCCCTCCGTGGCCTGTGTTGTTGCTGGTTGCCTGGCAGTGATGTTACGTGTTTTGTCCCCAGCTGGGAATCATTTTGCTTGATTTCGGCTGGTGATTGCCATCCAGACGTTACTTTATTTTTGTTTCCTGCTGGGAATTACTTTGACCACGCTTTCAGAGATGGTCCGGGCCGGAGGTCTGGAAGCGTGGTTGATTTTGACCCCATGCAGGTACTGACTGTGGTGAATATCTGGCGGCCGCCGAACAGACGTTCAGGGCGCTTTGGCCCCGCCGCGGGATTGACTGTGGTTCACTGTGGTTGAGCGTGATCTCATAACTTCTGAAAATACCCATCGAAAGGCGGCAGCTAAGGTACCCATCCTTCAGCATAGCTCCCTGCCTGGTAGAGTCTTGGTATTACCCCCAGTAGACTCTGCATGCTGTTACCTGGAGTATATATAACGTATGTCTTGTGGCTTGACATTTGAAGATTCTGGTTCATGGCTAATAGTACCAGAAGCTTTCGTCACCCCTAATATAAGGATCCCAGTTTGTCTGGCCAGTGTAAGTGAAAGAAGAAAACCTGCTGTGGGTGTTTGGGTTTTTAAAATGTATTTGTTCCCTTATTTTAAGTTGACAAAGAGAAGACAAGGCTTGAGTGGCATCTCTCTGCCAGATGTAACACATGCCTATGAAAACCCACCACATTTCTTGGGTGAAGAAAAATTGTACCAGCTTTCAAAATGACAGTGTGAAGCTATTAAACTAACCACATGATTGAAACCCTGCTACATCGGAAAAGATTTCACACATTTGGGCTTAGGGTTCTTCCACTCCTACTCCTTTTACACACATGAGTCAGTGAGTAGAGTCTCCATTCACAAAGAGAAGTATGTGCAGGGTACAGGCAAATACAAGTTTAAAAGGAGCAAACAAATACAGAGGAGACCAACACCTGGGATGCACTAAAGCTAATAGTGCAGTCTTAATGTTGTTGCCCCATGAGGAATGGTGGTGTGGCTCTGAAAGTTTGACAGACTCAGAAAGACTTGCTCATTAGAAAAAGAGAAATGTTGCCATAAATAATTTTTAACGTTCAGCTAAACAGAGCATCGCATTCAAGGGCCAGGGTTCCCTACCTTGCAGTCACATATGTTATGCGTACCATTATTCCTAGTTTACTCATGGTCCCTATGTGTTGCAGGCCCCCTCCTGAACTGTCTCAGGCCCTCCACAAGCCACAGCTTCCCACATGGGAGACTCTCTGGGCCTGTATTTTATATCTGTGCTTTTCACACACATTGTTTATTCATAGATCGTATGTATTGGGGCCTCCTGGGGGTTTGTCCCCACACAAGGGGCCCTGTGTGTTCATGCAGACTGACACTTGCCTGGATTTAGGGTGGTTCAATCAAAATTTCAAAAATAAGGAACACTACAACATTGAGGGATACAAATAAGACTCAGTGTTTTCTATGTCACATGGTGTTGTGGTGCTCAGAATAAGGGACACCATGTAAATAGGGGATGTCCATTATATTCTATAAAATGCTGGGCTCCACGTAAGGAAAATCTTTTAAAATAAGGGACAACCAGAAGCCCGACCTGGATCCAGCCCTGCCCATGCCATTCAGTCTAGCGCTGCATTGATGTGAATGGGTTTTCTACGTCAGGGGATATGCAGAGGCTTAGGACCAGAAGATTGGATCCAGAGGTTCAGGGACAGGCTGAAGACCAGCACACAGACCACAAGGAAGACCAGGACAGAAAAACACAAAACAAGCAACAAATGAGGCAGGTCAGCAGAACCGTATAGGCAGGTAGATGGACAATCAGAAGGACTGGATGGCAAGCCGGATGGGACAATTCCTGTATATGGAGAAGGGTAGGCCTAAGACAAGATTCAGAGCCAGGGAGGGATAAGTAAACCAGGTACAGGAGAGAAATGCAGGTCAGGGCACCAGTCAAATGCAAAGCAGGTCCCAGGGAGACAGAAAGGAGTGAAACAGATGATCCAGCCACCTTCCTGTGGCTTCAGGCTGGCCACATATGCAGGCCAGCAACCAACCAAGAAGGTGAGGTGTGGAACAAGTCAGACTGGGAACCTACCAGAAGGTGAGGGGTGTGTGGCCACGCTAGCACAGGATGGGCCAACAACATAATCTCCTCAAGGCCTAACTACAGGAATAGCTGTAGCATCAGTAAACTAGCCACTACCCCAAAGGTTGCTCTGGGTCCCAAAGGTATAACTTTGGGCTAAACTTTGTAGGGGATGCTGACCCACATAAATCCCTGCCTTCATAACTCTGGAATTGTGGGGGGATAAAGTTTGTAGGGGATACGTCCTCCACATGCCGTGCTATAACTACTCACATGCCGAGTCCTAACATTCTGCTCCTACTGTGGAGCATCATGCATATAACCCTGTAAATGTAAGGGGCATTAAGCTTCTTGCTTCTTCACTCCATTCCTATCTGCTCCTTGGTTCATTTTCTCAATTTAGTGTCTCAACAGTAAAACTCAGAGTTTGGAGATCTTTATCCTCATCATGCATATTACATTATTATGTCAGCCCCTCCAAGACTTCCCTTGGACTCTTTCCACTGCACTCTTCCTTTCTCTTTCTTTGCTGGGTCCCCAGGTTGCTGGATTACTGGATATTTTTCAGAGTTACATTTAAATCACATTTCAAACCCTTGACAAAAAAATAAAATAAAAGTCTTCAGGGTGACGTACCATGCCAGAAATAAACAAAATGTTCTAACCGTCACCCGCCTGAATTTAATCAGGGATTTGTAGAAAGTCCCTTCCTCTTAGCACATTTGGAAGATTACAAGGGAGAAGATGTTTTCATTTTCACGCTGATGAACTTTAAGAATAATAGTCTTCCCATCCCTAATGCTATCACTAAGTGCAGAGACATTCTGGTTTCAACATGCCAAAAAATTGTTTCCACCTTTATTTACCATGGGAGAGAACTCTCAAACACAGTTTTTGTTTTTGTTTTTTGTTAACATTTTATCTATTTTATTAGTTTATTTATTAATTTGTTACAAACAAACATATATACTAATTAGAAATACAGATAAGTAGAAATGGGGTGGGGGGAGGAACTATGCATTAACAATTACTTCCTTAGCATGAAACTAGAAAATGAAGAGAGAGGACTCTTCCCCTGGAGGTTCCTCTAAGCCTGAGCCTGAGTAGTATCTTCCCGAGACAATGAAAGACCTTTCTTTTTGGCCAAGTGTTTGGCTGGAAAGAATAGGGGGTGGGGAAATTCTTAATGGGTTGGGTGAGGATTTTATGGGGATTTTATATTCTTATGTATTTTATACTTTCCAATTTTGTAACCTGCCCTGAGTCTTAGGGGATGGGGAAGACATGCATTTAAATAAATAATAAATAAATAAAAATAATATTGCTTCTCATTAAACATTTGCTCAGTTCACAATCTTCTAATATGTTCCACTGATATTCCTCAGTATTACTCTCTTATACAACACAAATGTGTTGGTTAGTTAAAAAAAGGGGGGTGGGATTTAGAGTATGAAGGTACAAAATACAATCAACTAATTTTGCTTGCTGGAAGGATATACTAGTTTCCAAAATATTCCAAAAATTCCCTCCAAATTGTATTAAATTTGACTTGTATACTTACGTGTATGGAATGTAATTCTCTCCATTGGTGCCAGATTTGCCATGTCATTATACCAAGCTTCAGTTTTTGGAGAGGTTTTATTTTTCCAGTGAAGTAAAACTATCCTGCATGAAACAAAGAAAGCCTGCTGAAGAAAAGCACTTTGGTAAGAATTTAGGCCCTTTTTACACGGGTCTCTCACTCATGAAAATGCAGAAATCTGCGTGTTCATGAGTGGGAGAGGCCCGTGTGAAGGATGCAGCACGCGGTGAGTGGGGGTGCGTGCGCGCTCCCACCTAACACTCATCCCCATGCAACCCTCACTCATCCCCACGCATGGAGCAACCAGAGAAAACGGTGGTTGCTCCATGCGCGGGGACGAGTGGGGGGTGCGCGGGAATGCATGTGCACCTGTATGCACACCCCACCCACCACACATGCCCATGTGTGCACGCCCCACTCTGCGGGGGCCATGTAAAAAAGGTCTTAGTTTAAGCTCTTTAGGTACATAGCCCAGTACACACATACTTGCTGATGGTATGATAAGCTATATCTAAGGTCATATTTACTGCAAACAGAGTTTTTTTTAATGCCCAGTATCGCATCCTGGAAAGATGACCTTTTAGTCACAATGTGGGAAATTAGGAACTCCTGGAAGAATTTGTCCTACCTTTTTCATAAGACACATGGCAAGTGAAGACATAGCTTTTTCCCAGTGAGAACCTAGCCAAAATGGATATGTTCAGTAAAGTTACTGAATCCTCACATATTAGTTCTCTTAGCTGTAAAGAACCTGAGACTCACCACCAAAAGCTTTTAAATTACTTTTTCAGTTTATGCTTATAGGAGGTCAGGGGAAATCCTGTACAAGGACTAGCACTCTGATAAGGGAGGCTTACTCACTCCACCAGCATTGTTTTGTTCCAGAGCAAAACTGGGAGGATACAGAGACAATAGAGCAATTATCAAAAGGTTCCTTGTCAGATACATTCTGATGAACAAAAATCTCTGCACCGCTTTTAAAAAAAAAGTATTTAATTAATTTATTAATTAATTATAAAAAGCTGGGCCCAAAAAGGTTAACCATTAAATCTTTTTTGTGGATTGTTGAGTTGACTCCTAGACTGTGATCCTCAAACCACTTACTTCAGAGTAGTCTCGTGGAGTTCGTGGTACTACCCTGGAGTAAGTGGCTTTAGGAAGATGGCCAGAGGCATCATTAAGAATTCTGCTCTGTGCGAAGAAATAAAAATGGATATTCTCGACTGGGATGGGGAACAGGATCGTAGCTAGCTTGAAATGAGCCCTGGTGGAGAAGATTAAATGGGACCCCATGAACGGGACAGCAGATGGGGATGTAGCTGCCGCAGGAAACGTGGGGTCCCTAGGTTTGTGGGCCTTAGGGAAGCTGCACCTCCTGTTCCTATTATAGCTATGCTATTGGTGGGGAACCTTTTCCCTTCCAATGGTCTCTTTGAAAATTAATACAAGCGGTTCACATAGGAACTGGGTACAGGGTGTTTAAGAGGTGTGCTCAGGATGGGAGGAGGAAGAGGAGAGTCCATATTATAGATCCATCCCCTGTTCTCGAGGCATGGCCTATTCTGCTCCCTCTGCCTGAGCTTAAGGGCATAGCTACAACAGGGACAGGTGGTATAGCTGCACCAGGCCCCTGAACCTGGGGGGCCCACGCTGTCTAGTGCAGCTGCATCTCCTGCCGCCACATCCCCCAAGACCCCATTCCATCTTCTGCATCGGGGCCCAGTCCAACCTAGCCACACCTCTAGTACCTGAGCTCACTCTTTCCATGCTTGAGAGTAGGAACTGGATCCAGGGGTCAGATCCAGGAATTGGAAAGGGGCCCAATAAAACACAGCCATGGGACGTTGTTGTCCCATGAGCTGCAGGTACCCCACCCCTGGTCTAGAGACAAGGGATTACAGACTGATTTATTCAGTGGTCCTAGTCTGGCTCCTCCTATGGTGTGGCCCATCTTGGGTCAATGCACTCCAAAAACTTGATTGGGCCACTTTTATTGCAGGGATGAGCCTGGGTCACCTGCACCAGTTGCCCATGCCTGAGGAAGCTGCTGTCTAGATTCCAAAGGAAGGTCTTGAAAGGTTCAGAAATGAACTGGCAAAACCTGGGCCACATTTGGAGCTTGTAACAAAACCTGAAGTCATTGGACATTTTTACACACACCTTAAAGTGCTGGTCTTTCAATCTTCTGGGTTTACATGTCCACAAGTATGTTTTGGATGCATTATTCTCTCACTCACACACACACACACACTACCCTGAGGCAGCCTAAAGTAGCTGCAGCTGTAGATGTGAGGGGCTGCTATGGAAACCAAGTGACCACAACTGCCTGGAGCAAAGCAGTTTACCAGGAGAACTTTTTACACGCACAAGTTCTGGGAGAAGTTCTACTCAGAAGTTCAAAGAGCCAGATGTTTAAGATCTGAGTGAGTGATTTAGACACACAGAAAGTTCAGGATGTAACAGCAAATATGCAGGAGAAATATGTGTGTAAAAACACCCAATGAAGTTTAACCTCATTTGAAGTTTCTTTGCAAAGGTTTGATTTGTGTCATATGTTTGGCAAGCTCGGAGGTTTTTCTTTCCTCAGTTTGGCTCCTTGGTGTAGTAGACCACACAACAGTATCAACGCCTTTGTTTATTGTGCTCACTAAACTCAAACAATCTTCATGCGAGAGGCCTCATCCACACTGGGAATTTGCCTGCTTTTCCGATTTGGGTTGTGTCAGGTGTGTTTGATTATCAATAGAAAGAGTGTAATTACATCAGGAGCCCAAGGCACTGCTTTGTGTTTTATTCACTCTGGATGCCTGCTTTGCTTAGGAGAGGGAATACATTCCAAATATCTGGACTGCAAAGGGGTTTGTTTTAAAGGAAGAATAAAATCTCTAGAGCTGAAGTTAATACCAATGGTGGAACCAAGATCCCAAAGATGGGGGAGAGGCATTTTTCTTTGATAGAGCACAACTAGAAGGGTAATAACACAGAGAGACAGTCACCATGTCAACCATTTTAACCCCACAGCCCTTGCCATGTGTACAGTCCCATTAAGGTTAACCATAGGAATGAGAGGCAATGTGGTTAATGGCCACTGCACTGAGACTCATAAAGCTTGGGTTCTATCCCTGGTTCTGCCACTCGCCTAGTTCATGACCGTGAGCAAATCAAATCACCTTTCTGTGCCTCACTTTCCCTATCTTTAAAATTAAGATAATGGCACTGACCTCCTCAGCTCATTGTAAAGTGCTTGGAGATTTGTGGATGAAAAGTGCCTTAAAAGGATTGGCCTCTTTATTTTAAGTAAGCTCTTACTAAAGGATGTTTTCTGTAATAGTAATTTCACACTGCATATTTATTTATTTATTGACAATGGAGTGGCCCAATGCACATTCCAGTGCATGAGTGTCTCTAACAGGAGATTACTGCAGTGATAGCATTGCTGCCTAAACATGCCTTCCCACACACAGCAACACCCAGAGAGACCTGTGTTGCAATAGGCAGTGGTACAGATGACAGACAAAGCTGTCTTCATTTGGGAGACACTGTTCCAATTAAATGCAATTACTTCCTTGTGTGGTTTTGAAGTGAGGGTGGCTTCAATGGAATTTAATGATGTTCCCTTTGACTTATATGATGAAGGTGTGGCTATGGTTTGCAAACTGTCTGGGAAAGATAGGGGTGGGGAATGAAATGAATTATTAAGAAAGGTGCTTCAGTCCTTAAAATAAAGACTCTGAGCTTCATTCTCATTTGACTACTCACGGTGGCAGCCGTTATGGTATCCTAGTTTAAGGATAATCTCCTTTTACACTGGCAGAAAAGTGAAAACAGACCAGTGCACAACCAGGGTCCATTAGGAGGTCATTGGGTGTTAACAAATGTGACCCTGACCCACTAGGGCCCACTTGGTCTGCCTGGGCCAGTGTCATGCTGTCACGTTTGTTCCTGGGCCCGATACAAACTTAACCCAGGGTGGAGGCTGGGCCCAGAACAAAACAGGCCCACAGTCCAGGCCGAGCAGCTGCCCAGGTGGGCCTAAGTGGGTGGAACTGGGCAGTAATGTCTGTTCCCAGTTGTGGCTCCTCCCAGTGTGGGGGGTTGACATGGTGCCCAGCCATGGCTGCCCATCATGGCAGGGGGCAATGGCAGCAGTACAAAAGTGTGGCTGGGCAGCCCTACATCACTCCCCACCACCACCCATTCCGGCAGCTGGCTGGGAGAAGCCATCCAAGTGGATGTCTGTAAACACCCATTGTTTTTGTTGTTTTATAAAATTGGGAGTGAATGAATGACAGGTTGAGATGTATTAGTGGAAGCGAAGCATCATGTTCCTTCTCCTCCCATAGACTACTTACTAAGGTGGAAGCCTCTGGCAAGCATGTTCTTCTCTCGTGCTCTTCTGTTTATTTCTTCATTATGTTTAGGGCTATGCGTTGGGTTTCACAAAAAACAAATCAATGCAAAAAAGAGTTTTTCAGGTTCTATATCCAAAATACCAATACTAGGTCTGTGTATTCGGGTTTCAAGTGTACCCAACATTTCCCATAAAATGTAATATCCAAGGTCTCACAATGGACCCCAAAATTGCAGCACATATCCAGCTTGGAGCTGGGATGCTCTCTGACTCCCAGTTTAGCCACCTGCTTGAGGAGCTTGTAGTGAACCCTCCACAGCTTCAGGGGTTGCTGATGTCTCAGGCCTGCAGTCTCCAGCACTGCAGCTAGACCCAGCCCAGCATAATGTAAACTAGTATGGGAGAAATGGTGAGTCCTTAGAACCTTCATTCCTCCCCTCCCTAAGCCAGTGACCCCTCCTGCAAGCCAATGACCCAACTAAGCCAGCCCCGTGCCCCATTTCCAGCTAGGGATCCCACTTTCCACAAGACAATGACTCCCCTCTGAGCCAGCAACACACCCCCAAGCAAGCCCCATGTACCATTTCCCCATCTCCAAGCCAACAACCTTCATCTTGAGCCAACCCCATGTTCCATTCTCTCCTCTCCCAAGCCAGCTGCATGCCTCACTCTCCCTCATGCCAGCTTTCTACCCTCCCCAAGCTAGTCGTATTCTCCACTTTCCTCCAAACCAGTGCTCCCCTTTTAAAATTGGTAACAGTCTTAGTGTCAGGACGTACCGCCAGCTCCAGCGATCTCTAGCGTGCCCTCTGAGCTGCAGGAGGAGGGGAAGAGCAGCAGCCCTGTTGCTAGGCGCTGGGACGCTGCGGTGTTGCGACGCCGGAGAAACCAGAAGTGTGCTAACGTTCAGCATGCGCAGGCGGAGCCCCGGCACCAGGAGGAACGTTCCAGGGTGGGACCCTTAGGTCTAGATACAAATACTGCCAGCGGGCCGGCAAGGCCTTGCTGGTGATCTTGGGAGAGACTGGCCCCTTTGTGTGATTCAGATTTCTAGGATTCTAAACACTAAGTACAAAGTGTGTGTGACCGAGTGAGTGTGAGTGACTGGGTGATTGCGAGATTGGTAAACTAGGAGAGTGTGAGTGACTGGGCGGTGTCGGGGTGCATAAGGGTGTATTTTGAAGGGATGGATTGACCCTGTACTAACACCCCTCCCCTCCAGCACCAAATAGGGATTCTCCATGTGACTCATGCGTGACCCTTGTATACTTCCCCGGGCCCCCTGCCTTTCCCACACTGGTGGCTATTGGTGTGATTGAGTGTTCCTTCCCCCCTTTCCCCAGTGTGTGTGTATCAGAGCGAGTGTATACCTGTAGCAGATTGTGTGCCCCGGTTGGGGCAGGGTACCCCCCCTCTCTTCCTCCCCTATGATGATCTGGGTTGCCTCCTTATAGGAAGAAAGCCCTTGTAAGATCCTGAGGGACCGTTACTCACGCAGGGCACCTCTGCAAAAGGAAGAGGGGTCGTGCTCCCTCTGACCTGAGACCCTCCCTCCCTTGCAAGTTTGTCTTCTTCCCCCACCCACCCCTTTGTGACACCTAGCAGCAATTTTGACTGTGTTTTCCTTTCCGTATAGGCCTCTCGAACTGCCAGAATCTCACTGCCCTTCTGTGCCAAAATAACCCATACACAGAGCTGTGTGTTCACTGTGTTTTCCACATTGGCAATGATGGGGAAAATGCAGTGAACACAGGCAAAGAGACAAATACAAATAAATGCAAATACTAAACCCTCAAATACAAATACTTGACACCAGGCACAGCCCTGATTACATTTCTGTTAATACCTTGAAGAAGGTTGAAATCAGTGCTGAAATGAATGCTTGCTGCAAATACTGGATTCAACAAACAGGGTGTATTTGAATCTGTTTCAATGAAGTGGATCTGAATCGCTATTTGTTTCCCACTTTTTTTGCAGATACAAATACTTGAGTCATTTATTTCAGTTCAGTTATTTTGGTTATTTCATGTTGATTGCTTAGTTTTGGTAGTTCGATTACTTCCATGGTACTATTTAGCGCTACTGTCCGCCACAAAGATTTGTTTCTGTCCTACTCCACAACAACTTGCCACAAGTGATCACTCTGTCACATGTCCATTGTGATGATCCCAGCCTGGGTTTCTGCATAATACAAGCCACTAAGTTTGACCTTGTAATTCCTGCATCAAAGCCAATCTGCTGGTTCAGTGACCACTCTGAGACTGCATTATTGTCCCAAGAGGATATGTGGAAACTTTAAAACTAGACTTGCCATCCAGTAGGAAATGTACAATGGAGGGTTGGCACGGAGCAGGAATCCTAGATGGCTTAATTTAACTCTTTTCCCCCTCTCGTTTCTATGGCTCTGGGCACTGATCTCTAGCCTTATTCTTGGTATTCATAGGGTTAAAATAAATATGCCATTTCCTATTCATATAGGTTATTTGGATATCTGAATAAATGTTTATTGGATATGTAACAGTCACACATCTGTTTCTTATCAGCAGGGTGATGCTGTTGCAAGTACTGCATTCAGTTTGGGGCACCCCTTTTTAAGAAGGTTGGGGAGGGCACAGATGTGAGCAACAAGGATGATAAAGTATTTGGAACACAAAACATGCAGGAAGAGGGTGAAAGATTTGGGTATATTTAGCTTGGAGAAAAGAAGATTTGGGTGGTAAGACTCTACAAATGTTTGAAAAGCTGCCAAAAAGGAGATGGAGAACAATCATTCTCTCTTGCAATGGAGGGCAGGACAAGAGGCAAAGGGTATAAGCTGCAGAAGAGGAGATTTAGGCCCATTCACACGACATGCCCCCCCCCCCATGCCCATGGGTGGGGGGCGCCCATGTGACCACCGTGGCAGGTGGGTGGGAGTGCGTGCACGCTTACGCACTCCACCCACCTCCACCGATCGCCCACGCACAGAGCCATGGCCAAAACGGTGATGGCTCCATGTGTGGAGATCAGTGGAGATGGGTGCGCGTCCGTGTAATGGCCACTCACATGCCGGACACCCACCATGGCGCACAACCATACACACACACACACACACACACCCCACGGCCTGTTTGAAGAGGGCCTTAAGTTGAACCTCAGGAGGGAATTCCTGACTGTACGGAGAGTCAGGATCTGGAACAGGCTACCCCAGGAAGTTTTGGATTCTCCATCATTGGAGGTTTTTAAGAAATGGCTGGATGAGCATATGTCTGGGATAATCTAGACCAGGGATCCATGTTCACTGCATATTCTTACCATGCCAGGAGATCACAGCGGGTGGGCCTAGGGGGCTGCATTTTGTCCCCTGGGACTCTCTCGTGTGGGGTCCCACAGGGTTCCATTCTGTCCCCTCTCTTCTTCAACGTGTATATGAAGCCTCTCAGGGAGGCCATGCGCAGCTGGGGAGTACGTTGTCATCAATATGCAGATGACACCCAGCTGTATTTATCTTTTTCATTCGATCTGGGCCCTGCCGTCTCCTTGCTGTCCTGGTGTCTGCCCACTATGGAGGATTGGATGAGGTCAAGCTGATTGAAACTTAATACCGATAAGACAGAGGTGATGTTGGTGGGTGGGGTTGGTGATCTGGGGAAGGGGAATACCCCTGTTATTGGGGGTGTTCGCCCTCCATTAGTTCCATTGGTGCGGAACTGGGGCTGCTCCTCAGCTATGCCTGGATTCCCAAGTGTTGGCTGTGGCCAGGGGAGCCTTTCACCGATTACATCTTGTGAGAAGACTCCATCCATATGTCTCAGACTCGGACCTAGCCACCCTCATCCATGCATTTGTCACCTCAAGGCTGGACGACTGCAATGTGCTCTATGTGGGGCTGCCCCTGGTGACAGTTCAGAAGCTGCAGCTGGTGCAGAATGCTGTGTCCCATCTCCTTATGGGGACAGGTCGCAGGGAGCACATTACACCAATGCTCTGAGATCTGCACTGGTTGCCCATTGTCTTCCAGGCTCAATTCAAGGTGCTGTTTTTAACCTTTAAGGCCCTAAACAGCCTGGGTCCTACTTACCTGAAGGATCACCTCACTCCCTGGGGACCCTGAGCGGCCCTTGTGGTCATCTGGGAGCACCCTTCTGGTGGTTCTGCCATTTGGCAGGTCCGAATGGACAGGCAGGCGTTCTTGAAAGCCGCGCCATCGCTTTGGATGGAATGACCTCCCAGCAGAGGTCCTCCTCAACCCAAACCTTCTCGCCTTCTGACAAAGCTGTAAGACCTGGCTCTTCTGTCAGGCATTGGGGGGGGGGATGGGTTAGGGAAGGGGGGGAGGGTATCCGCATGGACCATTTTTATACTATTGTTTTTACCAGTTGTAAGCCACCCCGAGTCACTCTAAGTGAGAGGGGTAGGATAGAAATTTTTTAAATAAATATTCCCCATTCCCTATAGACAACAATGGAAAAAATTCCGTAAACACAGGTCCCTGATCTAGGTATGGCAAATCCTACATCAAGCAGTGGGTTGGATTTGATGACCTTTGCTGTTCCTTCCAGTTCTATGATTCTATGGATAGCGATATTTGTCTTTTTTACTTTGTTTTAGTAACTTTACCTCAGCAGTACTGTTTAATGCTACTGCACACCATACTATTGTGCAAGAGTGCTATTGCACTGTTACAGTGTTGAGAAAATGGTGACTCGGGAGTAGGGTTGCCATCTATGCACATTTTTAAGGAACGCTTATGAAAAATACATGTTGCAGGCCCTGAATTGGCACCTAAGGCATTTCCATGTGGCTCACTTGAAAGCAAGAGAAGCTGAGCTTTTGTTTCTGCTTCTGGAGACTTCTGGGGGCCATGAGAGAATGGGAAGTGTGCCCTGTATCACTATTGCTGCTTCATGCTAACCTTCATGAATAGGAAATCCTGCCAGACCACTTGGGAGCCAGAGTTTTAATATGTGGGAGGGACTTGAAGGAAGTTGTGCTGTCCCTTCTCTGGGACTGGGAAGTTTTCCAGGCACAATTCAAGGTGCTGGTTTTGACTTAGAAAGCCCTAGCCCTAAATGTCTATCAAAGCCCTAATACCGGAGTCATTTATTTCACTTTGGTTACTTCGTTTTGATTGCTTAGTTTTGACAAAGATTTGTTTCTGTCCTACTCCTCAACAACTCACCACAAGTGACCACTCTTGGATGTCTTGGGCCTCAAGTATGTGAAAGACTGCCTCATACCTCATGTCCCATTATAGCCTCTGAGATCAGTAGGGATGGGCGAACAGAACCGAGTTCGGAAATTAAGTTCGGTTCAAAAATCGAGTTCGGTTCAGAAGTTCGGTTTGGTTGACTGAACTATTCGAGTTCGGTCTGAACTTCCAAACAGAGTTCGGAAATTCAAACCCCATTGAACTAAATGGACTATTATCTTTTAGGGATGGGTGAACAGAACCGAGTTCGGAAATTCGGTTCAGTTCGAATTGGTTCAAAAATCGCATTCAGTTCGGAAGTTCGGTTCAGTCGACCGAGCTGGTCGAGTTCGGTCCGAACATCCGAACTTCCAAACCATGTTCACCCATCCCTAGAGATCAGCCAGGAGCACCTTCTTGCAGATACCATCTGCCCACCATGTTTCCCCAACGAGGGCACTACAGGGAGGCATTCGTGGTGGCTGCCCCACAATTATGGAACTCCCTCCCCTTAGAGATTTGTCTAAGCCTGAGCCTGGCCATCTTCCGGAAGTGATGTAAGATCTTTTTGTTTGACCAGGCATTTGGCAGGCAGGGGTAAGGTTGGATGGGATTGGATTTTGTGGGGAAGGGATTCAGGGAGTTGGGGTGTGGTTTTTAAGGCGATATTTTTAGATATTTTTATACTTTGTAAGCCATCCTGAGCTTTAATGGGAAGAGTACAGTAAAATTTAAACAAATAAATGAATACATTAATAAATTAAATTAAATAGTATAATATGTCTTGAGGCTCTCGACAATATGAAAATTTTGGTAAGTGGCTCTTCGATTTGGGAACTTTGGCCACCCTTACACTATTACTTCTGCTGCTGGGAACAGGAATGTCGTGCCTGTAACACAAGCATCGGGGCTGGTAGGAACAGATGTGTGCTGCTCAGGGAAAATATTTCAGGCTGGCCCTGCTTGGCTCGTGAGTAGGCCCCTGTGCTGAACATAGCACAGCAATCAAGGTCTGAGCTCATTGCCTGTATCGATTAATCATTTCTTTTTCATTTTACATACAAAAGCTCCTTTAAAAAATAAATGTAAAGATTTTTGTCAGGCGATAAAAGAAAATGCAGCCCATCATCTTTGCTCCTGACATCTTATTTTCTCAAAGCCTCATTTAGTGCAGGGAGATGCACACCAAGCAAGGTCCATTTTTACAGGAATTGATTGGTTTTATCATGGGGAAAAACATCTATAAAGATGTACAAATGTGCATATGCTACTGGAAAAGCACTACACTACCCGACATGAGCGCTCCAGACAGTGCGTGTATCTTGCTACTCAAAGGACTCCCCATAGCTTCCTGCTAGTTGCTTTATTGCGTGTAGGTTTGACTGATGCAAACATTACTTACGCTAAAACCTTAATGTGAGACGCCCTTTTAAAGGGGTTGTTTCATTTAATAACGTTCATTGTATTAGTTCCCCCTAAAGTAATCACTTTGATGAGAACACACTCCGTGTTCCTTTATTTGATCTGGGAATAAAATTATCATGTCTTCACTTTAGCATCTGCTCTTCTTTGCTGGAATAAATAAACATGAAGCTGTCACTGACAAGCAGGCACTGCCTCTCCCTTATTATACACCTTCAGATTTTTTTCATGTCAAGAGGATTTTCCTGCACAAAGATCCTTTAAAGTACGTTAGAAGCACTGTTTTCTTTCCCTTCATTTGTTTTTCCTGTGCAGATACAAGGGGAACTGACAGACAGAGAGACTCCTACTGTCCCAGTAATAAGGAGTTCTCTTATCGAGTTTCTTTTCCTCTCTGTACAACTGTTTAAAATGACTAATTTATCTGACAGATTAGTATTGTGGCTACGCCCAAATCTCATTGGGTACTCGGAATGAAATACACTTATGTCCCAATCTTGCAAGGACCTAGCACAAGCTTAGCTTTACTGTTTTGGTCACCCATTGACTTTAAGAGAAGCACATTTCTAAGTTTTTGCAGAATCAGGGGCTTGGCTTGTAAACTGTCTAGGCCGGGAACTATCTGCTATTATATATTTTCACAGTGCCTGGCAGAATAGGGCTCTTGGGTGCTACTATAATACAAGCAATAAAGATGACTGTCTCTTCCCCAAAGCGTTTACAGTAGTCTTTTTTTTTTTTTTTTGCCTATCTGTGATTTATTCAAGAACCATCTTGACTCTACTAACCTAGTCATTCATCACCATAGCTTTGAGATGATGGTGGGAGTCCTACTGATGGGGTTTTAAAATTCATAAAATGATGAGGGAGTCATTTCATTTCTACTGTACATCAAGCAGTTGGCAAGGCCTGTTGCTAGGACCCGGTTTCAGAGCCAGGAAGATGAGACTAAGGCAATGTTCCAACAAAAGGAAGTAAACCAAAGGAACTACTTCAAGTTTAATTACATTTATTTATTTATTTATTTATTTATTTTTATTTATTTATAGCCTGCCCTATCCCCGAAGGCTCAGGGCAGCTCACAAAACATACATAAAATACAAATGTAAAGTAAATAATTAAACCCCAACAAAATTAAAAACACCCCATCGTCCTCCCTGCAATCTATCCCTGCCCATTGAATGCCTGGCCAAATAAAAAGCTCTTACCCAGCCTCCAAGAGACATTCAAACTAGAGCTCGAGCAAGCCTCCAAGGGAAGGGAGTTCCAAAGCTGTGGAGCAGCCACCGAGAATGCTTCTCTGCGGGCCCAAGTCATATGAAACTGGGCCAGCAATGGAACCCACAAGAGGGCACCCCTGGCAGATCTTAAGGACCGCGAAGGAGCATAAGGAGAAAGGTGGTCCTTCAGATATGTAGGGCTCAAGCTGTTTAAGGCTTTAAAGGTCAAAACCAGCACCTTGAATTGTGCCCAGAACACTATAGGCTAGGCCTGAAATGGCATTCCCGTGTGGCAAATTTTTCCACCGGAAACTGCCCTTCCTCCCCGAGTGGCTCAGATCGTAAGGTTTGCTTCATCCCGCTACGTTTCCTCTCAATTTCCATTGTTTTCATGGCCACTTTTCTGTGTGTTTTTTCCCCGCTACTTCGGCGTGGAAAGCCGGCAACTTGTGGGCAGAGTTTCTGCTCCCTGTGGAAGCAATATTTCCGGTGGAAATATTCTCCACAATTTGCTTTTGCTTGGTTAGGGCTCTTAGGGCAGGCAGGGTTAAGCAGGGGTGGGGAGCAGTCCTCACACCGTATAAAAGTTCTTTTCACAGCTCCCAATGACTTCAGTTGCAGGTAAAAGCGATTCAGAAAGTTTGACTCAAATTGAGGACCTAGAAGCAGTGGAGACACTGCTAACTTTTTTGAAGATAGTAGGACACAGCTCTCTGCCCCTAAAATGTTTGTAACTAAGGATAAACTGTATTGCCACCCCCAAGCATTCAGAATTTTAAGTCAGGCCACACTAAAATCACAAGTTTAAAAACAAGAGTAAGGGTTAATTCTTTGTAGTTACCATCTTTTTTGCACACTTAAATGGAATGATGTTTCTAAACCCACAGGGGATAAAACCTTATATTTTGTTAAGACTAATGCAGAGATTCTCATGTAATGACCAGAAGCTGGAGCTTTAAGAAAAACTAAAAAGCTAGAGACTGGAGATTAAAAAAAAAAAAAATTGCAAGAGGCAGCAACATTGGATTAAGAGATGCAGCTCCTTCAGTTGATTGATTTTTTTTTTTGGCTGCACATTGATAGTACTTACACTATTCCACCCTCTCCCTTCAGTTTCTCTGATCCTGCAAGATACCACCATCAAGCATTGAATTAAGGGGGTGTCTCTTGCACACATCAGCTTGCAGGATCAGGGTCAGCCTGTACCATCAGGGGAACAAACTACCACATCAGTACAAGAGAAGAAAACATTTTAAAGCTTGGCAGTGATTTCAAATCTTCAAGAACTTGCAACAATAATTCACTTTCCCTGCTCCAGGCCCCTACCCCACCCCCAGTGGGGAAGTTGGAAGACTGAAATCAACAAAAACAACAAACATCAGTCACCTTACTTGCTTGAGTTGCTTTTCATCACACCACCTGCTCTGGCACTAGCAGCCACCTCTCTCCTGACTTCAGTCTGCCTGCTGCTGCTGCCACACACATGCCATGGCTCCCACATTGTGCAGGGCCAGTGAGGCAGCACTCAGTTCAATTTCAGAATGTTGCTACCTTCGAGATGGTTCCGAATATTCTCACATTTGTGAGAAATGAATGTCCAAATGTGAGAATGTTTGGACCCATCTCAAAGAACTTTGTTTACAAGGTAGCAAACTTCTTGCTGCAGCAATAGACTGAACTTTTCTCATGCACTAGGGGAAGGGGTGGGGCTTCAGGCCACATGTACGCTTCCGGTGAGGGAGGTGGGGGCCCACATGGCAGCCAGGGCCGGGCTTGGCCAGGCTGATTAAGAAAAATACAAAAATACAAATTAAAAACTAGTAGGACTTCATTGAGACGCATCACAGTGGCAGTGGGCTCAGGCTGGCCTGGCTCTGCCTGGTCATGGTGGCAGCAGTGCCAGCAGAGCAGCAGCAGCAGCAACGTTACTTAACTGCTCCACCAAGTGGTACTGCAAGGCTTGACTTTCTGCTGGTTTTCCGCTAATTAAGTATTCCAGTGGAAATCCGGCAACACAGAAGACCAGAAGCAGAAAATCTTGGGACCCATTACCGTTGACCAGGCAATAAAGAAAGACTGAATAACTGATGGAAGGTTGAGATCACTACCGCCATATCGGTATAGAATGACAGAACAGGAGCAGCAGCTTTCATTACAGGCCTACTATAGGCAGCCAGTTGTTATGGAAGGGTAGGGGTTTAAAGGGGAAGTCCCACAGACCTAGCTCACACACGTATGGCAAGCACTGACTGTCACACTTACAGGAGCTCCACCACGGAGGAAAACTACCCCTCAGGATATAAGGTGGCTGAAACGTCTCTAATGGGATACGAGCCTTATCATCATTGGAGATCTGGAACCAACACGCCCTGTGTGAAGCCCCTTCACACAACACCACTCACACCCACACAGACCCACCACCCTCACCCACACTTGCGGTGTCAGGGGCAGGAAAGTGACTGTTCTGTGAGGAGAGGAAGGGCAAGAGCCCGGGTACAGGGGAACAGGGAGTAGGAGGGAAGACACAGGGAAGCAACAAGTCAGGGAACCCCAGGAAGGGAAATGGATAAGCTCAAAGTGCACACAAGTCAATATAACAATGTAATAATAACCAAGTACTCACACACACACTGCCTCATCCCCACGCCCTACAATCACACTTCAACAATCAACAATCACAAGAGAACCACTACTTAGCTTTACAGATGCTCCACCAAGTCACTCGGGGCCAGTCTCACAGCACTGCTGATCATCGGCAGTATGTGAGTGCTCTGAATGGCCTTAAGTAGTGGGAGCCCTGCCCCCACACGCACGCAGCCACGCCTTGCAGCGTAATGTGCCTGATTGCCCCGCCCCTGTATCAGTTTGCTCTGCAGGCTGTCGCTCCGCTTGGCCCCGTCCCTGTGCGTGGGGGCGCATGCTTGCATCCTCACGCTGCTCGGAGCTTCCTGGGGGCGTGGCCTTCTGCTGTTGTATCTGAGTGCGTGAGCCTGCATCTTGCCGCTGCTCTACACTCTCAGGGGGTGTGGCTTTCCCCCGCTGTCTCCTTCGTCTAGGAACCCTGCCACCGCCGTGCCTAAGCCACCCGTGGCGGAGGCGATTCCTAATAGCACCCCCCTGCCCTCCCCCCCAAAAAGGCGGCCCAGGTTTGGAAGGATGACACAAATGGAAGAGGTGAACTAATTGAGCTGCATGTACTGAGGATGCTGGTTCCCAGGAGCGCTCGGAGGCATCATATCCCTTCCAGTCAATTAGATAATAGAGGATGCCTCGATGAAGTTTGGCATCTAAAATAGCCTGCACTTCAAATTTGGGAGAGTCTGGGATATCACAGATGGGTGGAGGTGGAGCTGGGAGCGGAAATAAGGGCGGATGATACGGTTTCGGAAGAGAGACGTGGAAAACAGCGTGGATATGGAATTGTGCAGGAAGGGTGACACAATAGGTAACAGGGTTGATTTGTTGAGAGATGGGGAAAGGTCCAAAATACTTATTATCTAATTTGGATGATGGTCAAAGTGAGGAATAATGGCAGCGATCTATCCAAACCATATCTCCTATCTGGAACTGAGGTGTCTTCTGTCGTTTCTTGTCGGCTTGGCTTTTGTATTGTTGTCGGGAGTATCACAGCATAGCTAGGGCATGGGTATGGCATTCTTGAAGGCATCGTAAAAGTGCTCTTGCAGCAGGAACCTCAACTGAGGGAATTTCAGGAAGCGTCAACCGAGGATGGTAGCCATACGAGACATGGAAAGGCGAAGTGCCTATGGAGGCATTGGGAGCATTATTGAATGCGAATTCTGCAAGGGAGAGAAGAGTTGACCAATCAGTTTGGAGATAGTCTACATAACATCGTAAGTATTGCTCCAGAGTCTGGTTTGTTCTTTCGACCTGCCCGTTTGCTTGCAGGTGGTAGGCTGTGGTGGGGGCTAACTTGACCCCCACAGCAGTAAATAGGGCTCGCCAGAATCATGCTATGAATTGTGCTCCTCTGTCAGAAATGATGGTGGTAGGGAGCCCATTAATTTTACTACATGGTCGAGGACCAAACGAGCGGTGGCTTTTGAGGTGGGCAGTCCTTTACAGGGGATAAAATGCCCCATCTTTGTAAATTGATCACACACAACAAGTATTGTAGTATATACTCTGGAATTTGGGAGTTCCACTATAAAGTCCAGATTAATATGTTGCCAGGGACCTTTCGGTAAAGGTGAAAGCTGTAAAAGTCCTATGGGACTTTGATGTGGGACCTTGGTTTGATTGCATACTCGCACCCTTGAACATAGTTTTTCACATCTTGCCGCATCGTAGGTCACCAAAAGTGTCAAAGTATTAGCTTGAGGGTATGTTGTTGTCTTGGGTGTCCTGCCAATGGGGCATCGTGATGGCCCCACAACACCTGCTGACAGGCTTCAGCGGGGACTATTGTTGCTCCTTGATGCATATATAAGCCTGTAGGACTTTGTGTATCCGCTAAGCTCTTTACTATAGGTTCTTGTTTTGTTAGTTTTTGTAGTTGAGTCAGGGAGATTCCAACTGCGGCAAATACCTTGGGTGCAAGGATCAAGTCCCCCTGTGCTGTTGGGGCCAAGGGTTGATCATAACAACGTGAGAGGGCATTCGCAATAGTGTTCTGTTTCCCGGGTCAGTACAAAATATAAAAGCGAAATCGAGTGAAGAAAAGCACCCAACAAGCATTACGAGCGTTCAATATGCGAATTGTTTGTAAAAATGTTAAGTTTTTGTGGTCTGTGATAACTTGGATTGGATGTTCCGCACCTTCTAAATAATGTCTCCAATTTTCAAAGGCCGCTTTTATGGCTAATAGTTCTCGATCTAAGATAGTGCAATTTCTTTCTGCTGGGCTAAGTTGCTGGGAATAGAAGGCACAGGGTCTGTGTTCTGAAGCATCTCCTGGTGTTTGTGATAACACTGCTCCGATGGCTGTACTAGATGCATCAGTCTCTACAATAAAAGGTGTTGTAAAATCAGGATGTTGCAGGATTGGCGCCATCATAAAAGTCGCTTTCAATTGTTCAAAGACTTGTTGTTCTTCTCCCCATATATACAGTTGTCCTTTCTTTAGTAGTTTTGTTAGAGGCGTTGTTAAATGAGCATAATTGGGGATATATTGCCTGTAGTAGTTAGCGCTTCTCAAGAAACNGGGAAATGGATAAGCTCAAAGTGCACACAAGTCAATATAACAATGTAATAATAACCAAGTACTCACACACACACTGCCTCATCCCCACGCCCTACAATCACACTTCAACAATCAACAATCACAAGAGAACCACTACTTAGCTTTACAGATGCTCCACCAAGTCACTCGGGGCCAGTCTCACAGCACTGCTGATCATCGGCAGTATGTGAGTGCTCTGAATGGCCTTAAGTAGTGGGAGCCCTGCCCCCACACGCACGCAGCCACGCCTTGCAGCGTAATGTGCCTGATTGCCCCGCCCCTGTATCAGTTTGCTCTGCAGGCTGTCGCTCCGCTTGGCCCCGTCCCTGTGCGTGGGGGCGCATGCTTGCATCCTCACGCTGCTCGGAGCTTCCTGGGGGCGTGGCCTTCTGCTGTTGTATCTGAGTGCGTGAGCCTGCATCTTGCCGCTGCTCTACACTCTCAGGGGGTGTGGCTTTCCCCCGCTGTCTCCTTCGTCTAGGAACCCTGCCACCGCCGTGCCTAAGCCACCCGTGGCGGAGGCGATTCCTAATAGCACCCCCCTGCCCTCCCCCCCAAAAAGGCGGCCCAGGTTTGGAAGGATGACACAAATGGAAGAGGTGAACTAATTGAGCTGCATGTACTGAGGATGCTGGTTCCCAGGAGCGCTCGGAGGCATCATATCCCTTCCAGTCAATTAGATAATAGAGGATGCCTCGATGAAGTTTGGCATCTAAAATAGCCTGCACTTCAAATTTGGGAGAGTCTGGGATATCACAGATGGGTGGAGGTGGAGCTGGGAGCGGAAATAAGGGCGGATGATACGGTTTCGGAAGAGAGACGTGGAAAACAGCGTGGATATGGAATTGTGCAGGAAGGGTGACACAATAGGTAACAGGGTTGATTTGTTGAGAGATGGGGAAAGGTCCAAAATACTTATTATCTAATTTGGATGATGGCCAAAGTGAGGAATAATGGCAGCGATCTATCCAAACCATATCTCCTATCTGGAACTGAGGTGTCTTCTGTCGTTTCTTGTCGGCTTGGCTTTTGTATTGTTGTCGGGAGTATCACAGCATAGCTAGGGCATGGGTATGGCATTCTTGAAGGCATCGTAAAAGTGCTCTTGCAGCAGGAACCTCAACTGAGGGAATTTCAGGAAGCGTCAACCGAGGATGGCAGCCATACGAGACATGGAAAGGCGAAGTGCCTATGGAGGCATTGGGAGCATTATTGAATGCGAATTCTGCAAGGGAGAGAAGAGTTGACCAATCAGTTTGGAGATAGTCTACATAACATCGTAAGTATTGCTCCAGAGTCTGGTTTGTTCTTTCGACCTGCCCGTTTGCTTGCAGGTGGTAGGCTGTGGTGGGGGCTAACTTGACCCCCACAGCAGTAAATAGGGCTCGCCAGAATCATGCTATGAATTGTGCTCCTCTGTCAGAAATGATGGTGGTAGGGAGCCCATTAATTTTACTACATGGTCGAGGACCAAACGAGCGGTGGCTTATGAGGTGGGCAGTCCTTTACAGGGGATAAAATGCCCCATCTTTGTAAATTGATCACACACAACAAGTATTGTAGTATATACTCTGGAATTTGGGAGTTCCACTATAAAGTCCAGATTAATATGTTGCCAGGGACCTTTCGGTAAAGGTGAAAGCTGTAAAAGTCCTATGGGACGTTGATGTGGGACCTTGGTTTGATTGCATACTCGCACCCTTGAACATAGTTTTTCACATCTTGCCGCATCGTAGGTCACCAAAAGTGTCAAAGTATTAGCTTGAGGGTATGTTGTTGTCTTGGGTGTCCTGCCAATGGGGCATCGTGATGGCCCCACAACACCTGCTGACAGGCTTCAGCGGGGACTATTGTTGCTCCTTGATGCATATATAAGCCTGTAGGACTTTGTGTATCCGCTAAGCTCTTTACTATAGGTTCTTGTTTTGTTAGTTTTTGTAGTTGAGTCAGGGAGATTCCAACTGCGGCAAATACCTTGGGTGCAAGGATCAAGTCCCCCTGTGCTGTTGGGGCCAAGGGTTGATCATAACAACGTGAGAGGGCATTCGCAATAGTGTTCTGTTTCCCGGGTCAGTACAAAATATAAAAGCGAAATCGAGTGAAGAAAAGCACCCAACAAGCATGACGAGCGTTCAATATGCGAATTGTTTGTAAAAATGTTAAGTTTTTGTGGTCTGTGATAACTTGGATTGGATGTTCCGCACCTTCTAAATAATGTCTCCAATTTTCAAAGGCCGCTTTTATGGCTAATAGTTCTCGATCTAAGATAGTGCAATTTCTTTCTGCTGGGCTAAGTTGCTGGGAATAGAAGGCACAGGGTCTGTGTTCTGAAGCATCTCCTGGTGTTTGTGATAACACTGCTCCGATGGCTGTACTAGATGCATCAGTCTCTACAATAAAAGGTGTTGTAAAATCAGGATGTTGCAGGATTGGCGCCATCATAAAAGTCGCTTTCAATTGTTCAAAGACTTGTTGTTCTTCTCCCCATATATACAGTTGTCCTTTCTTTAGTAGTTTTGTTAGAGGCGTTGTTAAATGAGCATAATTGGGGATATATTGCCTGTAGTAGTTAGCGCTTCTCAAGAAACGCTGGAGCGGCTTTACTGCTTGTGGGGCAGGCCAAGCTTCAATAGCTTTTACCTTTGTAGGGTCCATTTGTATACCATAGGGAGATATGATGAACCCCAAAAAGGGGACTACTCGTTGATGAAAGGCACACTTAGATATTTTACAATATAAATGATGTTTTCGTAGCCGTAGCAGAACAGTGCGCACATGTTGTATGTGATCTTCCAGGTTTTGGGAAAAGATTAAAATGTCATCGAGATAAGCAACTATGTATTGATCTAAAATGTCCCGAAAAATATCGTTTATTAAGTGTTGGAACACAGCTGGTGCATTAGCTTGGCCATAGGACATGAAGAGGTATTCAAAGTGCCCATATCTAGTTTGAAAGACTGTCTTCCATAAATCTCCACTCCTTATGCATAACAAATTATATGCGTCTCACAAATCTAATTTTGTAAATATTTGAGCGCCTTGCAGTCTGTCCAGTAACTTAGGGATAAGCGGCAGAGGATACCGGTTTTTTATAGTGATAGAGTTTAGTCCTCTGTAATCTATACACGGCCGTAAGCCTCCATCTTTCTTGGGTACAAAAAACAGGGGTGCTCCCTCGGGGGAGGTTGATGGTCGGATGAAGCCTTTTGGTAAATTATCATCTATGTATTCCTTTAGAGTCTGTAGCTCCGGCCCGGACAAGGCATACATTCTTCCATATGGAGGGGATGTATTAGGTAAGAGATCAATGGCACAGTCATAACTGCAATGAGGAGGTAACTCTAAGGATTCCTGCTCTTGAAAGACATCTGTGAGGTCCTGGTATTCTGGGGGTAATACCACTTGTGTGGTTCCCAGAAGCCTCTTGGCCTCAGTCTGTGTTCCTTCACCAGGGCAGGGACATACACAATGAGCTTGACAGTAAGGAGAGTTAAGATGCATGGTCTTGCAGGACCAGTCTATGTAGGGGTTGTGCTTTTTCAGCCACAGAAGGCCAAGCACCACAGGAAATGCCGGGGTGCGAACCACATCCAAGATTAAAGTTTCTTGGTGTCTTCCTATGATGTCTCCAACCCCTAAGGTACACGATACTACAGGACCGGAAATGAGGAGCGATCCATCAATTGCGTAAATGGCTTCAGGCTGCACCTTTGGTTGGAGTGGAATCTGGTGTCTTTGTACTAAGGTGTCATCTATCAAATTCCCCGATGCACCGGATTCAATCAGTGCCCAAAGAACCAAGGACCTGGTAAGGGCAAGTGCCAATGTAAGCGGCACCCGGAGGTGTTCTATGCGTGGTGTAGTGGTGGCAACGCTGGACTCTGTGCTGGGCTGGGTTAGATGCTCTTCTACCGAGATGACCCCAAAACATCCCGGTTTTTGGCGTTTCCCGACTCCCGCCTTTCTGGAGGAAGTTGAGGACAATACCTGAAAAGTGACCACCTGTTCTACAGTAAAAACACAGTTTTTCAAGGCAACTTCGTTCCTTTTCTTGTGGTGTCAAAGGTCCTCTAGCCGCCCCGATCTGTATAGGTTCCGGGTCTTCCATCTTTACACTATTGGTTCTTCCAGTATGGAACCCCATGGTCACCCGGAATCCTGTCGTCGTTCCCTTCAACATTCTGTAAGCCTTTCATCGATTTGACATGCCAGGTTCACCAATTCCCCCCATTTGGCAGGAATCGCTGTAGTGGCAAGTTGGTCTTTTATATCGTCATTCAGACCTTTTCGAAATAGGACCTTCAATACGTCATCAGCTCATCCCAATTCAACTGCCAAGTGTTGGAATTTAGTTACGTATTCCAGTAAAGGGTCTTTCCCTTGCCTAAGGGTCATAATGGCAGTTTCAGCATCTCTAAGTCTATGGGGGTAATCGAACAAAAATTGGAATTCTCGGAGAAACCCCGTAAGATCATGTAACAAGGGGCTTTCTTTGATGAGAAGGGGAGTGGCCCACTCCAGTGCCACCCCTTCCAGGTGCCCTATAATAAAGACCACTTTGACTGAATCTGTAGCATAGGTCTTTGGTTGCATTTGAAATTTACAGAGTGCCAAAAAACTTTGGAAATGCTTTCTATCCCCATCAAACTTTGCAATAGGGGGGTGTCGTGGCTCACGCACTTGACTGAACCCTTCTCCAAGATTATCCCTAACAGGCTCGGGTTGAGGAGCCACAGCGGCAGCTTCTTCTAGGACCTCAGCCTCCAAATTTCGTTCCTGTTTTTCTTTAATATCCTTGACTTCAAGGGCCAAATATTGAATAGCTCTGCTCATTTCCTCTAACTGTTTAGCTAGGTCCCTGGTTGAGCCGGTAATACTGTTATGGAAGGGTAGGGGTTTAAATGGGAAGTCCCACAGACCTAGCTCACACACGTACGGCAAACACTGACTGTCACACTTACAGGAGCTCCACCACAGAGGAAAACTACCCCTCAGGATATAAGGTGGCCGAAATGTCCCTAATGGGATACGGGCCTTATCATCATTGGGGATCCGAAACCAACACGCCCTGTGTGAAGCCCCTTCACACAACACTACTCGCACCCACACCCACACAGACCCACCACCCTCACCCACACTCGCGGTGTCGGGGGCAGGAAAGTGACTGTTCTGTGAGGAGAGGAAGGGCAAGGGCCTGGGTACAGGGGAACAGGGAGTAGGAGGGAAGACACAGGGAAGCAACAAGTCAGGGAACCCCAGGAAGGGAAATGGATATGCTCAAAGTGCACACAAGTCAATACAACAATGTAATAATAACCAAGTACTCACACACACGCACACCGCCTCGTCCCCACACCCTACAATCACACTTCAACAATCAAAAATCACAAGAGAACTACTACTTAGCTTTACAGATGCTCCACCAAGTCGCTTGGGGCCAGTCTCACAGCACTGCTGATCATCGGCAATGTGAGTGCCTTAAGTAGTGGGAGCCCCGCCCCCCATGCGCATGCAGCCGCGCCGAGCAGCGCAGTGTTCCTGATTGCCCCGCCCCTGTATCAGTTTGCTCTTCAGGCTGTCGCTCCGCTTGGCCCCGTCCCTGTGCGTGGGGACGCATGCTTGCATCCTCACGCTGCTCGGAGCTTCCTGGGGGTGTGGCCTTCTGCTGTTGTATCTGAGTGCATGAGCCTGCGTCTTGCCACTGCTCTACGCTCTCAGGGGGCATAGCTTTCCCCCACTGTCTCCTTCGTCTTGGAACCCTGCCACTGCAGCGCCTAAGCCACCCGCGGCGGAGGCGATCCTAATACCAGTGCAGACTCTTAAGCACTGGTGTAATGTGCTCCCAGCAACCCACTCCCATCAGGAGGTGGGCTGTTATATTCTGCACCAGCTGCAGCCCCAGAACAGCCTTCAAGGGCAGCCCCACATAGAGTGCATTGCAGTAGTCCAGCCTTGAGGTAATGAAGGTATGAATGATAATGGCAAAATCCCCATTGGAAAGAAAGGGACACAGCCTTCTCAACAGATGGAGTTGGCGAAAGGCACTCCGGGCAACAAGCCACAACCTGACCTTCCAGATGCAGCTGAGGATCCAGAAGCACCCCAAGGCTACACACCTGAGTAGCGAGGGGAGGCAGGACCCCATTAATGATGGGAGTCCCAATCCCTACTAGGCCACAGGGCCAGCCAACCATCATCACCTCTGTCTTGTCTGGATTCAGCTTCAGATGGCTCAACTGCATCCAGTCCCCAGTAACAGTCAGTCACTGGGTAAGCACCTGGGTCAAATGTAAAGTGTTAGTAGATTTGGATGTCATATGCATACTGAAGACGATTCACCCCAAATCTAATTGTATTTATGGTTGTTATTTATTATGCATTTATTATAATATTTTAGAAAATTGTTATCCGCACGATCTCACCCAGGGGCCTTAGATACACATTGAACAGGAAGGGAGATGGGATGGAACCCTGTGGGACCCCACAAGAGAGGGTGGAGGGTGAAGAAGAACAATCACCCATCACCACTTGCTGAAACCTCCCCAACAGGCAGGAACAGAACCACTCTAGAGTCGTCCCATGAACCCCTACCAGGTCCCACAACCATGTTAACAACACCTCATGGTCAACTGTATCAAAGACCACTGAAAGATCTAAAAGGATCAACAGGGTACAATATCCCCTGTCAGTCTTACGGTGGAGATCATTGACCAACTCCACAAGCACAGTCTCAATTCTATACCCAGGACAGAATGCAGACTGACATGGCTCCAGGTATCCAGTTGCATCTAGATGTCCCTGCAGCTGCCTGGCAACCACCCATTCAATAATCTTCTCTTAAAAGGGAAGGTTAGAGATGGGGCAATAGCTGCCCAAGGAATCAGTGTCAAGTGATTTATTTATTTTTTAAACAGGGGCCAAACCACCACCATTTTGAGGTACCATGCCCTCCTGAAGGGAGACACTGACAATCCCAGACAGCAAAGGCCCCAATTTATCATGGCTGGCTTTCACCAGCCAAAATGAGCAAGGATCTACTTTACAACTGGTTACCCGCATTGCTGATTCAAACGCAGAACTCCATGTGACAGGGTAGCTGCCTGAGCGTAAGTCAGTTCCTCCTGTACACAGGTAACTAGCCCCTGAAAGCACCACTCAAGTGGAAAGGAACTTGTTAGTTGCAGGAAGTAGCTGACAGCTGCAGTCACAAGACAGTGAGCATGTGACTCCTTGGACCAACGAGGGCCCAGAGGAAGTAGATGGGCATGGCTACCAGCCACATATATAGAAACATCACAGAACATCAGTCAGTCTACACTTGGAGTCCAATGAGGAAGGACCTGGGAACTGCTTGACCTACTCAAAAAACTTGGATTGCTACAGGAACTTACCTCGCAGATGGCGTGAGAAAACAAGGTGGGATTGCTGTGATTAGAGGGCTCGAGCTGAAGACAAAGACTTACAGGGGTGAGACCCCAGACTTTTGTTATTGCCCAGATGGGAAAACTTTATGTTATGTTGGACTAAAATGTACGTTTGAGGACCCACTAGTTGGGAGAAACCTCACCCAGTGAAACGGGCCAGCTGTAAGGGGAGATGCGGAGGCTGGAAGGGCCATAAGCCCTAATTTATAGGCCCCAACATCTCAATTACTTGTGAGGCAGTGTTGCTGAACATGTAGTTCCCCAAGACAGGGAACGGAGATACTTAGATATAGATATAGATATATGTTTTGAGGACTGAGAGAGTTTTGTGCAGATGGACCCCAATTGCTAATTCCCTAAAAAGGGGTTCCCCTGTTGGGGACCCTGTCACATCCACATGAGTGGTGAAGAATGCAGGCATAAACTCCAAGATTTGCAGGGTACTCTAAGTTATTATGGTAAACCCAAATTGTAAAGAATTCCTAAAGTTGGTCTATGACCATTAGGAGGGGTGTACCCCAAAAGTTAAATGACACCCCAAAAGTGGAAATGCTCAGACCCTAATAGGGAAGCTCAAACTGAAGTGTTCCCCCAAAGTTGAGGGGTATCCCAAAAGTCAGTGTACCCCAAAACTAAAATTGCTCAAATTTGATAAACTTGGAATAGAATGCTCCCTAAGAAAATAAGATTGTAACCCCATAAAATTCTAAGTGTTGCCTTGAGTGCTGAAGGGCACCCTAAAAGTAAAAGCTGATTTAAACAAGACAAAGACCTCATAGAAGCTGAGGGGAGGCACTAAGGAGAATTGCAAAATCTGTGTTCAAGCAAGGCATTTTTTGGAGGTCCTGTCCTCAACAAAGGAGAGAGCCAACTTTGGCAAAACCTTTGAGGAAGCCAAATAGGATATGGGAGACTTTAGTAGGCATAACAGGGTACAGAAGGTGTTGGCATTGTAACCAAGCAGGGCACCTTAAGAGAGATTGCCCCTTTAGAAAACCTAGGAGGCAATATGAAAGTACAAGGTGCTGGCACTGTAATGAACTAGGGCACCTGAAGAAAACATGTCCTTACTGGCAGAAGCAAGGGTACACAATTGTTAGGAGGCAAATCTATTAAGCTCAGGAAGAGCCCAGACTGATGAAAGGGGTGGTGGTCAAGAACCAAGGCACCCAGACTACTTTGCTAATCCGGGGAACAGAGACTATGGCTTGAAACATAGACAAGCTCGTAAGATCAGAGATGAGGTTGTAGACAGAACTGACTGAATACAAGAGGGCTGGTAAACAAAGAGAGAGACCACACAAAGAACAAGGACTAGTTGGGGACTCGTAGGAAGAACTCGCTGCGGATGCGGTTTGTATGGGTAAAACCCAACTACAGCAACAGCCCTGAACCCCAAAGGGCCCCAGTAAACTGGGATGCTGTCGGAACACAAAATATGTGAGAGGATCTTATCAGGCAAGGATTGGAAGGGGATCTATCCCTGAAGTCCCACCAATAGCAGGAGAAATAGAGGATGAGGACATGCCCCCCCTTAGAGCCTGAGGATGGAATCTCCTGTCCCTCACCTGAAGAGACTAGCAGGGTTGAGCCGGGAGAGATGGATGTGCCTTCTGGGAAGGGAGATGAGGAAATGCCTTCCCTGGAGTCAGAGGAAGAAGACTCCAGTATAACCCCTACAGAGAATAGGGTGGTTAGAGCTGCAGTAAGACCAGAAGACATAGAGCTGCCTGCCCCAGACTTAGACAAGGAGGAGACCCTCATGGCCCAGGCAAAAATTATACCAATAAGTGGGATTTGAAACAATCAGGCTACTTGTTTGACAGCCATAAACCAACTTCCAAGAAACCCACCAGAACAGGGAGAACATAAACTCATCTGTAAAATGGCAGTAAAACAACACCAAGAAAGCATGCCGGACATAGATGCCAAATGGTTAGCATGAAGAGAAAGAATCAGGCTAAAACTTGAGGAGAAAGAAAGGAAGGGATGTGAGAAAGAGACAAGAAGCCTGTTAGTGTAGGCAGAGGAGAAGCCCAAGGAACTCTGTTTCCAAGAGGATAAGCCAGTTGAGGAGATGACAGAGACTGAAATTGAGCAGCTAGTACAAAGGGCTCAAGCAAAGCTGAAGGAACAGGGAATCCCGTTAGCTAAAGACTTTAGTAGCTTCTCCGCTATTGCTAGAGGACTTAAGTCCTGGTGCAGGGTATGTGGATATTACTGAGGAAGTCTGGAGAGAAGTGGAAAGGTTCAACTCCCTGGAAAGAAAGAAACCTGTTCAGATAGGAAAGGAAAGAGCAAAAGAAGTCTAAGAAGTCTAAAAGACATAATTAAACCCCTGGGGGAAGATGTATAGATAAACTGAAGGCGGTAAAACTCACAAAACCAGCCTGCAACGGCTGTTAGGGTCCCGGGGGGAGTGGCCAGAAGGTCTTGGTTGGCCAGCCTCCCAACCCCAACAAGGAGGTAAATGAATCGAGAGAAAGTTGTAGCCACGCAGGGTGTAGGTTATGGAGCCAACCTGGGAAAGGAAATTGAGGTATGAAAAGTTCTGCTGACAAGCAGGCCTGCTACTGAAATTAGAATTAAATGGTTCTGCTGTTAAGCAGTCCCCAATTAATGATGAGTATAGTGAAAGCGAAGGAGTCGGTCACCTACTATACTAACAACACCAGACGGGGAGTAGGTGATAGAGCCGGTCTGGGTGGAAAGATGATAACTCAAGAGAGCTGAGATAAAGCCAGTCTCCATCATGAGGTTGCTAAGTTGTAAATACAGGTGGAGTAAGAGTCAGTAGCCGTAAGTTAAGAGCACGAGTCTTAAGCCTGGGAAATGATCGAATTTGTTTGAGACACAGTCTGCTAATTATACAGACTGATTAGGGTCACCAGGCTGGGAACCGACGTAGTGGGTGGTCCCGGTTCCCCCTCCCATTTTTTCCGCTACAGAGATGGCGGTAGGTAATGGGTGTTAGGGTTCTTGGAAAAGAACTCATTGTGCTGTGGGTTTATGTGACAGGGTAGCTGCCTGAGGCTAAGTCAGTTCCTCCTGAACACAAGTAACTAGCCCCTAAAAGCACCACTCAAGTGGAAAAAAGCTTGTTAGCTGCAGGAAGTAGCTGGCAGCTGGAGTCACAAGACAGTGAACATGTGACTCCTTGGACCAATGAGGGCCCAAAGGAAATAGATGGGCATAGCTACCAGCCACATACATAGAAGCAGCACAGAATGCCAGTCAGTCTATACTTGGGCCATTTTTAGACGAGCGTGGTGGCGCCCGCGCTTGTTTTCAAAAGAGCCGGCAGCCTGTTTCACACATGACCCTGCCGCCGAATACGCGCATGCACGGGCGATGTACTTCCATTTCCGGCCGCGTATGACCAGCCTCAATCGCCAACCCGGTCAGTTCGTGGCTGGAAATGGATGCGCATCACCCACGCATGCGCATATTCGGCGTCACGTGTGGAACGGGCTGCCGGCTCTTTTGAGAAACAAGTGCGGACGCCGCCGCACTCGTCTGAAAACGGCCTTGGAGTCTGATGAGGAAGGATCTGGAAACTGCTTGGCCTACTCGTAAGACTTGGACTGCTACAGGAACTTACCTTGTAGACGGTGTGGGAAAACAAGGTGGGATTGTTGCAATTAGAGGGCTCAAGCTGAAGACAAAGACTTACAGGGGAGAGCCCCCAGACTTTTGTTATTGCCCAGATGGGAGAACTTTGTTATATTGGACTGATATTTATGTTTGAGGACCCACTAGGCCTCACCCGGTGGAATGAGTCGGAATAATCCAAAATGGCCATTTTCGGGTACTTTCAGTTTTATCCAAAACCGAAATTCCCATCCCTAACTAATATACACATACTGTCCACTCTGGCAGAAAATGTAAGACATCACAGAGGCAACAAAAAAAACAACCTGTTTAAGTGAAGCATAATTTCCATCCCTCCTAGGTTTGAAGAGTTATGGACTTTTCTAAAGTGCATAGCCAGGGGCTGGAATTCTGAAGGGATCCGCACTGGATATCATTATCTAAGGAGTCAATTCCTTATTGTTCATTACTGTCTAATATAGAGGTAGCCAGATTGATGGTGCATCCGAACAATCTCCTGCTACCTCCCAAGTCCCTTCCTGCTGACTCCACTGCTCCATGCCTGCT
>QEPC01000407.1:986271-998282 GCA_003113815.1 Sphenodon punctatus
GGCTCCTAGATCCAAGGCACCTCCGCAACTACTCTCAGGAGTGGAAAGTCTTTTAGAGAGAGCCTTCTTCGCCACACTAGAGGAGCTCTCCTAGCCTGTTGCTTCCGGAGAGACATTCCCTGAGGTGCTGGTCCCACTTTCCTCCCCAGAGGCAATCTCTGGGAGCCTGGTTCCTCTCTCCATACTGTCATCTCCTGGAGACTATCTTTGATCAACTAGTGGATAATGATCTACTACTTGACTGCCTCTGGTCTAATACTTGTGTAGTGACGTATGCCAACTGAGTTGCTGGCATCTGTAGTATTTCTGTTAATGTCCACACGGCCTAACTGGAAAACTCCTTTGGCCTGTGCAGAGAAGCCTGAAAGGGAGTCAAAGGCCAATTCTTTTTGGAGGGGCTCCCTCCAGGTCAAATTTAAAGCCCCCTGACATGACAGCAGGAACTTTTTGTCCCAAGATCCAACAAACTGTTATTATTCACTAGCATATGCTCTAAGGCACTCTCTCATTTATATCTTAAGCGTAGCCGAGTGCCTGATTTAGAAATGGGAAGGATGGAGCTCTGCAGAGCAGGGGAGACAGCAAACGGAGAAGACAGGAAGGGCATTTATTGTTCTACATAGACAAAAGGGCATGCAAAAAAAAATAGGTTTAAGGCTTTTCCTCGTTTTCCTCAACTGTCAGTTTGGTGTTATATGCACATGCATTAAACTCGTTCATGGTTGCAAAGTTGGGAGGAAGCCAAGTATGGCCAACTACTGCTAGGAATTTTTATTACCAAGGAAGCAAAAAGGGGTTAAAATAAGAAGGCCTGCATCAGGGTTTTTTTGTTTCATTTTTAATACCCGTTGAATCATATGGTTGGAAGGAATCTCAGTGGTCATCTAGTCCAGCGCCCCCTGCTTCAAGGCAGGATGCCTTCTAAAGCTGTTATCATGCTCCTCTTTGTCTTCACTTTAGACTAAATATTGCCTATTTCTTCAGCTTTTTCTCCTGACTTGCTTTCTGGCACCTTTAATCATCTCTGCTGCTCAATTCTGACTCTTCAATTTGTTAACAGTTTTATGAAGTGCAGTGACCAAAACTGAACACATTACTGAAGTCTTGCCAGTATCAAGAAAAGTGGCACCACTGCCTCACAGGTCTTTGGTCGTTTTTACACGGATGTCCCCCCTCCACCACCACCCCACTCATTGTTCGAGCAGGTGTGCGGGCGGGAGGGTAGTCCGTGTAAACGGCCGCCGGTAGGTGGGGGGGATGGGTGTTTGGCAGGTGGGCGCCCGTGTAAGCGCCACGGGTGGCAGGTGTTTGTGCATGCACGCTCCCCCCGCACACCCACCAACACCCACCGTACACAGACCTACACCCACCTACACCCACGGAGCCCTCCGACAGAACAGAGGATGCTTCATGGGTGGAGATGGGTGTCAGTAGGTGTAGGTGTGTGTGTGTGTGTGTGTGTGTGTGACTGTGTAAATGGGCACACACCCACCTACACCCTCCACGCCGACACCCCACACCCACCCACCCCGATCTGTGTAAAAAAGGCCTTTTGATACTACAGGCATTTAAAATAATTTACCTTTAATCAATTATCTTGATTATTAAGGTACATTATATGTTGTTCAAGTACTGTTTCTCCTTTATTTAGAGATTTTACACTGAAGTTTAGACATTCCATTGCTAGATAATAACTTTTGAGAAATCTGGAAATATGTTTTCTTCTGCTTTTATCTGTTCTTTTTTTCAAAATGAGCTTTGCATGTTGGATTATTTTCTTTTTCCTGTGCCAGTACTGCTGCGGGAGCACTGAAAGCTTGCCACTTAATGAGCCCCTCTCTGTTTCAGTAGATGGCACTGCAGAGTAATATTGCTTCAAGTTGGGGAAAAGATCAACTTTATTTAAAGTTTGATAGGATATCACAGAAAAAAATACACCTAGACAGTTCTCTAGGATAGTTTTAATTAATTAAAATGGCTTGGATTTTAATATTTCTTTTCATTTTATTTAATATTGGTCTAACTTAAATACTGTAATAACTTGTCACAGGGCATCTAAGTATAGGGGCAGCCAAATTCAGGAGAACCAGCTGTCTAGAGAGTCAAGACCATTAGCTGGAGGCTTCCATGTTAGTTGGACGGAACAAGACAGGTGGACCCCTGTTTGAAGGACGGGGCTGTAACCAAGGAAGCCCCCTTCAAAGCCAGTTCCCCTTTTTTAGTTCCCCTTTTTAAAGGAAAATTACGCCCCCCACCCTCATTTAAGAGACCTTGGTTCTGTCACTGTTGGAGGAGATGGGATAGAGGGAGGGACTGTGTGTCAGGGACACCGTTGTGTCACCACAGAATATGCATGTCTCTGCAAGAAAGTCTTGGGTTGTATATTGCTGGAGTGCAACTGGCATCTTTTACCCCTGGTAGCTATGAGTGTCCTAGTGAAAATGATGGTACAGTCCTGACAGACACCATGTTTAACCCACCAGATAGGGGGCCAGGCTGGTTGCTGAGGGGCAGTGCATCTGGACATGTCAGTTCACATGCATCACAAGAGGAATGAAAGGTCTTGGGTGCGTGGAGGGATGATATAGAGGTTTGAGGTGCCTCCATATGTGGCGCAGGATTCATTTTATTGTGTCGTCCTGTCCCTGGTAGTGGTGATTCTCATTCTCTTTCATCCTGTGGATCTGTACCCCTTTTCATTACCTAATGTTCTGCTTAATAAAAGCCTGTAACTCAGTTTAGTGTCAGGGGCTTTCAGAGTATTAGGATCAGGGGGTTGGAACCCAGGAAGGGGTGAAGGGAAGGGCCAAGGCTGAAATAGAAAGGGTAACTGTTAGGTAAAGGAAACCTTCTCTGATACCAAGGAGATTTTATGCTCAGCACAAGAGCCAGGGAATCTGGCCTAAGAGAGCTTACGGCTCATTATTGAGGTCAAGGAAAGAGAGCTGGGGAACAGGGAGCTGGAAATTGGAACTGAAGGACATACAAGGCAAGGACCGATAATACAGGATTGGAGAGAGATCCAGAAGGGCACAGGATAACAGGAGATGAGATACAGGAGAGCAGGTCCACAGGGCTGAGCAAAGCAAGAGGGGAGCAAGGGAACAAGGCACAGAACAGGGGGGTAAACACTGAGTGTAGGAAGAGGGACGCACAACTGAGCAGGAGCCCAAGAGCAATAAGGAAAGAGATACCTGGCCAGTAAGATATCCACTGTGAGCAGCTAAGGGGGGAAAGAACACAGGACAGGTGGACACCAAGCTGAAGAAGGCAATGGCAAGGGAGACGAGACAAAGGGCAGAATGAAACTAGAGCTGGAAGAGCAGAGGGTGTGGAGAGGTGGAGAACACACACATAAACAAGGACATGTGAGGGGGGACAGAACCACCAAGGAGATGAGGAGACTCTGACTACATTTGCTAAGGGAAAGAACTAGCCATCCACGCACATGCAGAGAGAGGGGTAAGCATTTACACAAAAAACACCCATGTGGAAAGGCTCAAGAACCAGAGCGAGGGGGAGTGCTGCACAAATAAAGGAACAAGGAGGGGTGAACAAAACAGTGAAGGAGACTTAACAACACAACTGACACAGAGCTACAAGGAAGAAGACAAACTGACACAGGAGATGTGGGAAGTCCAGGTGCAAGCAGAGCAAGAGCCAGAGGAGAACAGCAACAGAAGCTCCAACTTCCTACAGCTGCCAGAATGCCTTGTATAAGGCTGGGAGACAACCAGGAAGTTGGCAGGCATGTTCACAACCTCTACCAGGTGCGGGAGGGAAAGAGGGCAAGACACACAAGCAGGAAAAAGCTGCTCTCACAGAAGCCAAGTGGTGGTGCAGAGAGACAGTGGCTGCCACCAGGTCCTGATGCCTTTGGTTAAGGACCAAGCCATGACTATGAGCGCATTCCCACATACATTAAAATGCTGCTTTTCCTAAATGCAGTCAATAAATAAACCCAGGCACTATTCACATTTGGGTTTTTTTAAGCGCATCTTGAAACTGACTGCATTTAGGAAGCAGCATTTTCACTACACAGCGCCCCATTTCCCCAGCTCCCAGAGACGGGAGAGAAGCGGAGCCAGAGCCCAGGCAGCGAGGCACTGCGTAACTGGGGCTGGGCAAGGATCGGAGTGATGGCTGCCCACAAGTCCTACCGGCAACAGACTGCTTTCCCCGAGTCCCTCTTGTTATTTAGACAGACACCCCCTCCCCTCCCCTCCCCTTCCCCAAGCGAAGTGGCTGGTGTCAGAACCAGAGTGTGCACCTCGCTCGCCCCTAGGCAGCTTGAAACAATGCGGAGGCTATTTCCAGTGGCAGGCTCCCCTCGCTCACTCGGGCTCTAGTCCATTACATACACAGCGCCTCGCTTCCTGGGCTCTAGGCTCCCGGAGAGGAGCTGAGGCGAGAGCCGGAAAGCGAAGTGCTGTGTAACTGACTAGGCTAGTCAATATCATGTCCGTTACACTACACAGCACCTGGCTTCCCCTGCTCTAGGCTCCCGGAGACGTGAGAGGAGCTCAGCCGAGAGCCAGGGGAAGCGAGGCGCTGTGTAACTGACATTCCAACAATAGGATTTATGCGGGTCAGTTCAAATGCGCGCTTGTAAAGATAGTTTTCGGCTGCCCCTCAATGCGCTTGAAAAACAAACGTAACAGCTGCAAAATAAGCGCTTGGAATCTTTCCCACATTGTTCTAATATGCTGAGGAAAGAAAAAAGCGCTGATTTAATGTACGTGGGAATGTGCTCACAGAACCATGTAAACAGAGAAAGTTTGGCACAGGACATGCCCTGAAGTTGATTATCTGAACAGTTTGAGAGTGTAAGAAATACAGCCGTAGCTGAGATAAACTTAAGTCTCTCAGCCAGTCCTGAGAACTGAGTTTCCTTTTATTTTCTCTGAGAAGCTCCATGAAGCAACTGGATTCAAGAAACAGAAGACTCTAGGCCCAGGCAGAATGAGGCAGCAAAGAAACAGAGAACATTCTAAAGGGATGGAATTAGTAACATCAGGTCTGTATTGTATCCTTATTTGGATTTTGGAAATTAAGGGTTGAGCCTTTCCTTAGACTTGGAGACTATAATTATTGGAACATCTTGAGAAACAAATATGCCCGCTCATGGCTGTAAAACCAGAAAGATATATGATTGTTGTAACCACTGCTTACTGCAGTAAAGATCTGGATCGTTACTGTACAGAGAGATCTTTTTAGACAATGACCCATGCAACATTTATCAGCTCTCGAGACATTCACTCAGTGACACCATCCATGCAATTTTTTGCATGATGTAAACTGAGCGTTCTCTGGTGTTATTTCTGAGCTGTTTGTTCTTGATCTGAATGGTTATCCAGCACCATTCAAATATTATTATTTACTGACTGAGCCAAAGTCAGTGATGTGGGCAATGAGCATTGCTCTTGGTTTGTTTTGGAACTGTTGTTTGACAGTAGGACTCTGAAAGAAGAAGAATGGGGGCGGGGGGGGTGTCAAAAACTGTACTGGGTTTCTTTTCCCTTCATGTGCAATAGCATGATCTGGCTCTTGGCCACCTCCAGACTTAGGCCATTTTTAGATGAGTGGTGTGCGCTCCCGGCAAACAATCATGTGTCTTTGAAAAGTGCCTCGGGCAGGGTTTAGATGTGCCTGGACACGCGTCATTGCCAGTCGTGCATTCCTTTAAAGTCACAGATTAAATACCTTGATACCAGGAGCACCTAAACCCCGCCCACGGCACTTTTCAAAGGCACGTGATTTTTTGGCGCAAGCACGCACCACTCATCTAAAAACGGCCTTAGGAGTACACTAGGGAAACCCTGCTCATGGTTAGTGGTAACAAAAGTGTCTTTGCCTTACCCCATGGACCAACTATTGGTGGAAGAGAACTGGACTAGATGATCCTTAAGATTTCTTTCAGCTTTACAATGCTATGTTTCTAAGAACACTGTGGCTCTGCCTCAGTCTATACATGCAGCTCTTCGGCCCAGCCATAACTCCTTTATGGAACCATTGCTTAAACTCAGACATTGGAAGTACCTGTAGACACAGATGCTCCTGGATTGGCTGGAACCATGGTTCTCAAACTGAACGGTGCAGATGTAACAGTGGGAAGAGGCAGGAGAAGAGGTGTAGCATAGCTCTATCTGAGCTATGGGGAATTTCCAAAATAAAGGCAGACCCTCCACTTTTTTAACACCAACTTTGGTTGGCGGCTACAGCATCAGGCCAAACTCTTGTTCCAGAAGTGGGCAAGCCAGTGCCATTTTGGAAAACTCCCCAGCTCAGCTGCTCTTAACAGAGTTACTCTAATAGCAGCACCAGAGAAGTGGTCAGGGAAGCAAGAGGGCAAGGGGGAGAGCAAGAGGAGGGAAAGGGGGACAAATGCAGAGCAGAAAGAATTATGGGAACAAGATGCTTATGTGTGGCACTGTAAGGGGGATCCAGGTGGGGAGGGGAGGCAAGTATAACAGAAAATGGGATGGGTGGAAGCTGAAATATTTGAGGACCACTAGCTTAGAGAAGGTGTTAATGGCAAAACATTGTTCTCTGACCAGCACTGGGATTCAGCAAGCTACGAGGATGATATAAGGGATATAACTGATTTGCCACCCCTGTGGGCTTTGCCAACAGACTCCAGCTTTTGACCCAGGGTCTCTGGGGGAAGCCCCAATTTCTCTGGGTCAGCCAGGGATTCCCTCTGGGAACCCAGAAAAAATGGGGCTTCCAGGGGTGCCAGGCAAGAGGCACATTTGAAAGGAGACAGACCATGGGCTTTCCTGCCCATTTCTGGCATGGCCCTGCCCCTATGGAGTGCTCTGTAAGAGGTGGGGTTCTGTTGGAAAGGGTACCGCATTTTTGTCCCCACATACTTTCTGACATGGTCCCACCCCTTCTGGGTGAAAGCCTGGAGCAAGGTGGTAGCTCTAGATGTAACTTTGAAATGTGATAACCATGTAATTAACACGTTTCCCTAAGCTCTCTGTCAAGTGTCAGTGGGAGCAGACTGAAATCACAGGGCAGAGTTGCTCTTCTGATTCTCTTTGGAGCTGTGAAAAAGGACAGAAGGGTTCTAATTTCATTTGCATTTTAATGCCCAGGTATAAAGGAACTCGTGGTTTTCATGCTGCTTCCTTGTATTTCCTAAAGAATGGCGGGGACAGATTTGTTTTAAAATCCAAATATTGCATTCCCTAGACAGTGGCATAACTAAAGTCTTGCAGACATGGGAGATGCACAGGCATGGGTGGTACTGTTTGCTGGGCGGTTGGGGGGGGACACTACTAGTGGGAAGGGAGAAAACAGCAGAGCATTCAGGGCCTAGGTTTCTCCCAGTCCTTTTGTGATGTCAGTGTTGCTGCAGATCTACTAGCTTGAGCCCAAACAAAGTGCAGTCCCTATCCCAGATAAATGAAAAGAAATCCACCTTTTCCTTGGGAAGGAACATTTTCTGTCCTTACTAGATGACTGTACACTAACGCTTTTAGACGAGCGGCGGTCCGTTTCGCGTCGACGGCGCGCATATTTTGAAACTTCCGTCTCCTCTAATTAGATCAGGCAGAGGTTTCAAAATATGCGCCATGGCGATGCGCTACGGAGCGCCGCTCATCTAAAAGCGGCCTATGATAGGGCTTGATCCTGTGGGAGGGGGTGTATGTACCTTAAGGATCCACACTTAACAGGAGAAGCCAGCTTTGCAGGTGGCCATATGCAGAATGAATGAGTTTCCTGCTCCTGCATGCCAGAAGCAAGTGCAGCAGTGGAGGGGGAAGCCCTGTAGTGCTCAGGGGAGGTGACATGCAAGGCAGCGGGCTGGCTGTGGTACTAGCCCCTCTCTGCAAGGCAGTGGAGCCTGACTGCACCATGTTGCAGAAGCAGCTGTGTGTGCTATGCAGCTAAACACGAAAAGTGGGTGATCCAGCTTTCCCACTCAACACAGTGGTAGATCCAATCTCGCACTCCCTGCTGGGTGAGCAACAGGCCAGACTAGCAGTAGAATTACCTGTAGAATTCTACTGACCATGTTGTCTATGAAATGTTTGGGGGTAGCTGATTTTTTAAAAAAGAAAGAAAAGAAATACCCCCTTCGTCTCCCTAAGCCTCTTTCTGACAAAGTACCTAGCCTTCCCTGCTATCTGTACTCTTTGTATCTTCCCAAGTGGGACAGAAAAGGCAATAACAGATTGATAGATGTGTTGTAATCAGGGCACAAGAAAGGGGTCATTGATCCTTGGACATGCCATAGACAATTGCTAACTGGGTGTCCATTCTGCAGTTCTAGCAGTAAATCAGAATTGCTAGCTGGGCCCCAAAAATGAAACAAAAGGGGGGGGGGGGGGGGAACAGCCTTTGTCTTCTCTCCCCAGGACCATACCCAGACTGGGGAATTGCCCTGTGTTACAAAAGGTTTTAACTAACACATTTGGACTAACATGATTTAGCACCAGTGTTTTCTCAGTCATTGCGCTTTCATCTCCTGGCTCCTGGAGAGACTCCCTCTGGCTTCCGTGGGATTTGGCTTCTGCTCAGTATCAGGAAATAGTCAGTGCCAGCACTAGTAAATGGCCTCTGGGGTTGATACTCCTCCTGACACCGAGGTATTTATATAATGTATTGCTGGTTGGTGTAGAGATGAGAGACCACCATAGCCACAGCTTCCAGCCTGGGAAATAATGGTTCATCATATATTTTGCCATAAGTCCCCAATTAAAAAATGATGATGGGGAATTTGCACAGGGAAGGTTCCATAATTAACCATATGTTTCTAGTGGATCTCTCATGCCACAAATTTCTTCTCAAAAAGTCTTCTCATCATGATCGGCTACCTGAGAACCAGGAAAGATAAACCATTTCTAAATCTGTTCCATAGCTTGCACATATCTTGCAAGTTTGCAACAGCTATCAGACAGAAGGGGGGCTGAAAATTAGGAAAAAGGAAGACATGAAAGCCTTTCACCAGTTGACAGCAGATGGGAGAGGTCACGCAGTGCTAGAACTGACTCTTGACATGACAGGCAGTTACTCCTCTACCCAGCTTCATTGCTACTCTGTATTGGACAGAATGCTAAAATCTCTACCTCTACCTCCAAATTCTGAGGGTGTCTCTCCGGCTGTTTTATTGGTGGTTTGTTCCTGTGATGGGACACCAGTGAATTTACTGACTAGATTCTGGCTAGAGTTGAACCAAATTGAAAAGAAATATGAGCAAAATATGGGCATTTCTCAAAATAGAAAAATAGAGTGTCTTTTTAAATCTCAAAGTTTTTGTTAGAGACAAAAGAGATGAGATAATACCACTTATTGAACCAGCGTGTGCTGGTGCATTTGTGCAATCTTTGGAGCTTCAGAGAGGTCATCTTCTTGCAGGTCTGAGAAACTCCCTGTGTAGCTCATAATAAGCATGCATACACTCACTATGAACAGTATCATTGGTCCAATGAAAGCTATTTTCTTAACTACATTGGGCGTAAACCTCATTTTTCCATTTGCAACAGGGGTTACACACATGTAAGTTGCACATGAAAGTGGTGCACTAATTTAAAGTGGGTACCAAATCCTAATTCCATTGTGCAGCATAACCGTGGTCATCATCGGGATGCTGCCTGTAATGCAGGAGTGCAGAACCATGTGCCTTTGTACCTGGGGCACACTTACAACAGGTCAGACCACAGTGAAGTGTGGTGTGGAGGGGCTGAGCGGTAACAGTGCATTTGCATACATTAGTGGGTGTTGGACAATGATCCCTCTCACTGTAGATAAGAGTTGGGCACCCACCTTAAGCATAACACGACACTTTGGCACGCGTCTTGTGCATAACTCCATTGAACACCAGAACATATAAGGATTGTGCTCTTTGTCTCTTCTACCTCTGATATTTGGGACCAACAAGGCTGCCAAATCAGGGGCACCATTTCAGATTTTAGTAAGGGCCTCTGGCGGGCAACAGAGTAAGGGGCTTAAGGAGTGCTGGAAGTGTTAAGAGTCACCCAGAGGAGTGCATCCTACCTCCCTAACCCCCACACCCAATGACATGAACAGTTGTAGAAGAGGAGGGAATTGGGAAGGGTGTTACTTCAGTCTTCGTTTCAACTCTAGCCCCAAATGTATGGCCCTTAAAAGCATAACATCTCAATTAGTGTTTTAATGAACACCTCACACAAGGGATGGAATGAATAGCAAATGCAACCCATAGGTCTATACAGTGGAATCCTCCAGTGGGATAGCGGGAGCAAGCACTTTCACAGGCACAAGTTCAGTTGAAATGAAGTGACCCCCACCCCACACTGCCTGTTACTGGATAGGTTCCTTGAGGATAGGTCCATTCATTGCTATTAACTAAGTAGGTTGGGGGATATAACTTCTGTCAGGAGCTGGGAGTGAACATGACATGGATAAGTCCATTATGACTCTTCTCCAGAGTAACCGACACTGGCCACTCTGAGATGGGATACTGTAATAAATAGCCCGTGCCATAATAAAAAGCCTGCGCCGTAATAAATATTACTTTCTTACTGAGACAGGATGCTGGGCTGGATGGGCTATTGGTCTCCCCCAGTATGGCAGCTCTCATTTTCTTTACACCTGTGCTATCTCACTGGGGTTTACATACATGGTCAGAAAAGGCACCAGGGTTACTCTCTGGGTTTATCTAGAAACCATCACCTCAGGTAATGTGCAACCACACTAAGGGTGCCAACCTCTACCATTAAAATCAATGGGAGCTGAGCCACCAACTTGAATGAATAGAAGATTGTGCCCTACATTTGGGACACAGTCCTTTCCCTCTTTGTGGCCTCTTTCAGCCAGGCTTGTAGGCACTTGACTAGGGAGTGCTGCACCTTGGCGTCTGCTGGATTTCAAGTTTTAATGATTGTTTTTCATCTGATGTTTCCTGTTTTCTGGCCAGCAGTCCAGACTGTAATCAGCACTCACAGATAATAAGCAGTTGTGCACTTTTGCCACCTTTTTGTTTTTAACTCTTTTTTTTTTCTGCTCTTTGAACAACACAGAGCTGTAGGGTTTTCCCAGGTGACACAAATTCTGATTTGAGACCCACTCCCTTTAAATGGGGTTGGACCAAGTGACCCTTGAGGTCCCTTCCAACCCTAAAATCTTATGAAAAGTGGAAACGGTGGTTGAACAGGAACAGAAATCCGGTAATTCTGTATGTAAGGCGGGAGACAGCTTTTTCATCTTCATTTGTACAAGGAGGAAATCTACCTGCATTTTCAACATTTTTTGTGATTTTTCTACCATTTTGGTAATTTACAGTAATTTCCTGTATTATTGGTTTTTTTCTGTAATTTCCAGTAGGGGTGGGACTTCACCCAAAAAAACAGATACCAGTTTTACCGGATACCAGTTCCCCAAAACCCGGTTTACTGGATTAGAACCGGTATACCGGTACCGGTATTTTTCCATTGATTTCAATGGGGAACTGTCCCCTTTGAAATCAATGGGGGGAAAAACAAACGCTTTCCCTCCCCCATCCAGGCTGTGTGGGTGGAAGGGGGGACACCCCCCACCCACCCTGCCCAGCCTGGATTTTTTAAAAAAAATGTTTTAGCTGAAGTCCTTGCTAGTGTGGGCTCCGGGCCGCCGCCATGATGGCGGCGGCAACCCGAAGCCCGCACCAGCAGGTACTAGGGTGATCCCTAGGGTGGGGGGTGGTTTAACACCCCCATCCCAGGGATCACCCTACCCCCCCCACCCAGAGATCACCTACCTTTTGCGCTCCGGGCGGCAGCAGCACGACGGTCTGGCGGCTTCAGCGCTGGCTGACTTCAGCGCTTTACTAGGCCTTCCAGGGAAACCCCAGAAGTTCCCCGGAAGGCCTAGTAAAGCGCTGAAGCCAGCCAGCGCTGAAGCCGCCGGACTGCCGTGCAGCCGGCGCCGCCCGGACCGCAAAAGGTAGGCAATCTCTGGGTGGGGGGTAGGGTTATCCCTGGGATGGGGGGTGTTAAACCACCCCCCACTCCAGGGATCACCCTAGTACCTGCTGGTGCGGGCTT